>CM055911.1:53226887-53359387 GCA_029582155.1 Panopea generosa
CACCATCACCATCACCATCACCACCATCACCATCACCATCACCATCACCATCACCATCACCATCACCACCACCACCACCACCACCATCACCATCACCATCACCACCACCACCATCATCATCATCACCACCACCACCACAATCACCATCACCATCACCACCACCATCACCATCATTATTATCATCAGCATTACCATAACCGTTACCAAGCGTCATTTAAATTCGTTAGCAAGATACTCTTTTAAAATGACAATTTAATATACATATATTTAAATAACTGTTCAATTTTTATTGCTCGTGCGTCAATAATTAAATATTCACTCGTTATTCGATCTGCATATCAGGTTAGCATTTTGCTGTGTCATTTCATAGTTTATTCAGTTGACAGCTATTGTGATAACGGTGCATAGTCAAGAAATTATTCCTCGATTTTTGGTACAAGAATATGAATTATAAATACATTTTGGTAATGCGTGTAATATAGACAGTGTATCAAAGTAGGTTAGGAACTCATCGTTATGATCCTGGGGTATATGCATTTAGGTTAGACAAGGATTTTAAAGTTCTCAAATGAATATCACTAGTTAGAACAAATGCATCTCTAAGATACGACGGGGCATATGTGATATCAGTTTCCATAGTTTGCCTGTATGGCCAACCATGTTCGATTGTATGCACGCAATTTATAAATTATTTAAATCCAAAGTCTGTTTTATTCAGAAATGATAATGCCGATATATTGCGCATTTGAGTTGAAACGGTATTCTTTGTATTACTATCGTAATTATTCGGGCGTCTATTAATGTTTTATGTAAAAGCAGAAGTAACTGAATCGCCCGGTAATGTAATATTTATATATAACTTCATACGAAGTAGCACCCATCTGATTAAAGGGGCCCCGTCCACAATTATTATGTTTAGACAACGCCATTTTCCAACCATTTCAGGTTATATACGGCATATCTAATTTTATTGGTTGAGGAAGATCTCAGAATGAATCTGAGTAGAATCACCGTCCTTCCGCAAGTTACTGACGAACTTTCTCACATAAAGTTTAAGGAGCGAGTGGGACTTGAACCTAGGACCATAGCGGTGAGAGGTAAGTGATCATGAGACGACGCCTTACTCCGCTCGGCCGCGGAGAACCCTTCACCTATCTAATCAAACTTTGTATGCATTAGTGATCTACACACTAAAAAATGGTTAACATGTTGGAAGTAGTTTGTTTAACTGAAACGGTGGGCAAAATGTTTAGCGTTGAACATTGACCGAAAATGTGTTTCGCGTGTGTGCGTGCGTGTCTGCGTGCGTGCCTGCGTGCGTGCGTGCGTGCGTGCGTGCGTGCCGACGAACTTGTATTTTTATGCAGTTCTAAAATTTCACTGACTAGATAACAAAAAAAAAATATTAAAAAAAACGCATTTCCATGTTTCGTTATTTAACTAATATTAAAATGTTCTTGCTATTACCATATACATATAAAATATGCAATGCACGTAATCCACGTGTGTACATGTAACACACATTCATACAGCTCCGTATATGAACACATTTAGCAGCTCTTTTTTACGGTGTTCCGTTAGGGCCATCATGCTCTCCCTTTGTCAACAGGCACATGCGATGCCCCGATGACACGATGGTGATGGCACGACAGTACGATAACAAAATGGTGGTGGAGCGATGACACGATGGTGATGGAACGATGCCACGACAGCACGATGACTTCATCCTCGTGCCATCGCTCCATCACCATCGTGCCATCGTACCATCGTACCATCACCACCATGTTTTCGTGATACACGTGTCATCGTGTTATCGAATGTGCCTGTTGACAAAGCAATTGTACGATGGCCCTAACGGAGCACCGTACTATATTTTACTACAGTTTATACAGCTGTATGTGGTCATGACCACGATAAAAAATCTTCTGGACTACTCGTTTAATTTGATCGACAAGTATGAAGTACACTGAGTCAAATTTCTAATTTTTTTAGCATTACTGAAAAATGGAAATAGTAAACAACAACTAGGAGTAGATAATGTATATATACTTATTGTTATTATTGTATATATACGTCATAACAATGACATAACAAATGAAAAAGTTACACCACTGTTGAGAGCATCGCTTCAGTTGGAAAGGTCCACGGTTATACATTGGCTTTAAGGGCAACAGAAATATTGCTAATAAGCTATTCCAACCTCTTATAACGCAATTAGGAAACACATTGAACAATGAAAGGATGTGTCCCTTATATATGTCATTATTAATTTTCAAAATTGCATTTTGATATTAGTTTCCGTCCGAAAATGCGTTTTCTCTGAAATTTGAACGATAATTTCAATTTATTGTGTCTTTTGGTTTTGGTGTTACAAACTGTATACAACTTCATGACTGTATGTATGATTTTCATAAATGTTTCATGATCCTCATAAAATGCAGTATTCAAAATAATAAATTTTATATATATTTGTCACAATGTCTAAGAAATTCAGGCGACCAATTAGAACATTGTTTAAGTGTACGAGGGTGTTCAAAAAGTTCGCGGAAAATGCTTATAAAATCTTTATCTGCCATTTGTATGTACAACAACATTGCCGTTTGTCCCTTTAAAGTGGATAGATGACAGTGCATTCATTAATCATGCAAACAGCACACACAAAATCTGTTTGCGGATTTGAGATCGGACCTGTATGAACGAATCGTTAGATCGGATCCATAACTATTATTTAACGAATTAAAAGTTATACAGTTTATTAACAATAACTGGTAAAGCAACCGTGGTGGTAGTTTTCGAAGATTTGTCTTTAAAGAAAAACAGATTGTGATTTTGTTTGATAAGATAACGAACTACAATAAAAAGCTTAATACGATTTTTATTAACAATGACTAGTTCGGTAGCATTAGGAATTACGATTTACTTTTTATCAAGCACACTTTGTTATGCTTATGCTCACTTTTGTGAACGTTCTTGTTCTGGAATGGAACCGAGTAATTTGTTAAGGGTTCTGTACGGAGGGTCGCTCGTGGACTGCCGAAAATCGTGCTCATTACGAACTAGCTGTCGGGTGTACAGCTTCTATAGGAAGCGTAAAGAATGTAAATTGTACAGCATGAACGTAACAAGTCACGCGGTGGAGAATCACATAGCCAAAGAAACTTTTTATGGTGAGATTACAGAATCAGAGAGAGACGGCGAAGAACTGGGCGTATGCAGGAACCATTCGTGTGCCAAAGGTACTGTGTGTGAAGATATCGAGGGAAAAATCAGCTGTAAAATACGTGAATGTCCAATATTTCATTTTGATGAAGAGGATATCAACAGAGAAGTTCTTGGAAATATGAACAACGTTGGAAGTAAAATAAAGGTTAGGTGTAATAACACTAAAATGGCGGTGCAGGGACATGACTTCTCAGAATGTCTACCAAACGGAACTTGGAGCGGAACGGCCAGTAGCAGCCGGTGTCGCTATTATTGTGATGAACTTCCTTCCAAAGATTCAAACGCTATCGAGGTCGAGCTCAAGGTCGATGAAGTCAACATAATAGACAAAGCAAATGTAAAAATAAGGTATTTTCAAGAGTCTTATGTTATATACAGATGCAAAGAAGGGAGCTATTTGGCCGGAGGAAATACAAAAGTCATCTGTCGTAAGGATCACTGGACAAAAAGTCCGTCATGCCGATTGGTAAATAAAAACTGCAAACACATATTTAAGGAAAAACATATGTGTATATGCAATGACTATCTCAGTTACAATGCCTCAGCACAGGAATGCGTTGACAAGTGTACAACATACTTTACAACACAAGAGCAGCTATCGGAGTCTGACTTAAAATCGGTTTTCCAAATAGTCCTTAACCCGTCAATCAGCTTGAATGGTGGAACACAAACTGGACAGAGTAAAAAAAGTTGCGTTGAGAAATGCGCTGCGGATGACGCTTGCATTTATCTTGTATCGTATGGGGAAGCTAATGAACAGTTCTGCATACATTACACTGCCGATCGAACGGAATCTCAAAGCTCATACAATGAGAAATATAAATACACATACTATAAAAAAAACTGCAATGTTATATAAACTGGTAGCAACATGTTATGTTAGTTGGAAGTGATTTCTAAAATTAAGTCGAAATTTGACAGTCACTACCAAAATGTGTGCTATACCCATAAAATGTAATTTGGTGGCGAGGCAACAAAATGTGCTATATGCATAAAATGCAATTTAGTAAAATGTTATCAAAACGTTCTAAATCCATGCAATGTAATTTAATAGTGTCATACCAAAATGCGCTTTATCCATAACATTCTATTTAGTAGTGTGATATCAAAACGTTCTAGATCAATACAATGTAATTTAGTAATGTGGTACCAAAATATGTCAGATCATACAATGCAAATTTGGTGGTGTGGTACTAAAATGTTTTAGATCTATAAAGTTAAATTAAATTTAGCAGTTTGGTACTAAAATGTGCTATATCCATACAATGCAATTTTGTGGTGTGGTACCAGAATTAGCTAGATTTATGCAATGCAATTTGGTAGTATGGTACCAAAATGTGCTATATCTATACAATGTAGTTTAGTAGTGTGGTACCACAATGTGCTAAATTTACATAATACATTTTGGTAGTTTGGTACCGCTATATCCATACAATGCCAAATGTGGTACCAAGATCAACTAGATCTATAAAATGAAATTTGGTAGTGTGTTACCAAAATATGCTTTTTCGATTTAATGAAAGTTGGTAGTGTGGTACCAAAATGTGCTACATCTATACAATGCAGTTTGGTAGTGTGGTACGAAAATGTGCTATATCCATAAAATAGTTTCTACTTCTGCTGCGCGTGCTAAAGTTCCCGTGCAATATCAATGCGTGCAATATCAAACAATACTGCACAGTCTTCCCCATATAGAAAAGTAAAGGGACAATATGGAAGTATACAAAAATTATCCATACACGTTCAGTTTACTATACGTCTCACTACACAGTTTCCTCATGGTAACATGATCCGTATGTTTAAAAAAAGTCCAATGTAAATTGGTTTGAAATATTTTCAAAATGGCTCATATGGGTTGTGATTTCTTGCTGCAGATGAGTAGATCGTCACTGCAATAAGACATAACTGGTGCTAAAAAAAATGACTTTTATAGGATTCAAACAGATACGTGTGTTTATGTGCATTTGAGGACTTCTTTTTAAAATAATCTTAGGGTGTCACTGCACCCTCTTTAAAGAACCAAGCCGGTTAACCTACCAGTTATTGAGCATTTTTATGTGGATAATTATTCCTGCTATAAAGAAAAAAATATTTAAAGAAAAATCTAGGTGGAATATTTGTTTTACCCTGGAAATCCTAGACCTTACTTTTTATAGAACAAAAAAGAAAATTCAACTGTGTAGTTATACTACTTTACTTATGCTATGTATCTGTGCAAACGCGTGGCAAATATGGGGCGCGACTGTGTAGTGAGAACTAAATGTAAAACATACTGACATTGCCATGTTCATTTTATCATTTTTTGTCATGTTCATTATTGTAGTTAAATTACCTACCCCTGTGTGGTTCCGGGGAGCCATATGAGTGATGGCAAGAATAGGATCACAGTGGGTCATGCATGTCGAAAGAAGCGACACTGAGTAGTACCATGGAACTTGCTGAAACTCTGCAGTTCTGCAAGTATCAAGGTTCTAGGTTCATTCAGCATTTTCATTTTGTTGATGTGAGTTTTTTTAATCTCTATTTTAAATTGTTTTGTTTTTTTTGCACATGTATAGTGAACCTGGAATCTTCCTTCATGTTGATGGCAATATAATGGCAGAAACCGACATTTTACACCATACAGCAACAATACAATGCACTTGTGAAGCTTACATGACTGTTCAGCATCAGTATATCATGTCCCATTGAGCCAGGCCAGATTAGCTCAGTCAGTAACGCGTCTGACTATCAATCCAGGGGTCGTGAGTTCGAATCCCCGCCCGGCAACAATCTTCGTGATGATTGATAAACGACATTGTGTCTCATTATAATTCGTCTCTCTAGTTACTTGCGGAGATGGGGTGTGCTCGAGTACTGGTTAACCTTACAGGATCCCAGGAAACAGTGATTTGGTTAACTGATCGTCTTTTAGCCCTCAAAGGCATAAAATGACGCTAAATATTCAATCAATCAATCAATCAATCGATCAACCATTCATTTATTCATTCTTTCATTCATTTAACAGTCACGAGATTTTTTACGGTTTGAATAGAAGACGAAGGCGTAAATTCAAAATGTATTTTTATCATTTATTACATAGTTAATTTATAGTTCCCGTCGGAGAGATAAATACAGTTGATAAATTGAACATGACCAAGAAAATTTGATAGATTGTGAGTGATACATGTGAGACTACTTTGTAGTTAAATACTTTTTTTAAATTGTTAGCCTTGATCACCTTCAACGCTTTCTTAAAATGTATTTATCAATAATTTGAGTCTGAGAATCAGACACGAACTCAAAATCTTACATTTTTGTAAAACCTAGTAAACATACAAATATAAGTAAACTACTGATCCTGTAACATATTATGTTAACAAACCATTAAAACTGCTTGTTTGTACGAATAAATATAGTGATTTGCGTGGTTAATAGATGTTATTTGAATATTACTTCTTATACAATTTATATTAAATAAATATTGATGAATTTAGGTGCTGATCGCCGCATATGGCAACCAGCTCAATATTCAGTCTACTGATCGTCAAATTTACGACATTGATGATACATGTGAGACTACTTAGTGGTTGAATGATTGTTTAAAAAATGTTTACTTGATCACCTTCGACGCTTTCTTCAAATGTATTCTCCTAATGACAGAGTTGTCTTTTGGAAAAGTTGCGCGACAAAGATCGAAGAAGATCAAAACTAAAACAGTGTAGACAGATAAAACAAATAGAGAACGATTAGAAAACTCAATATGAGCAAAACAGTTTCCGTATATCAAGGAACTATATATACACGTCCTTGCATATATGTATAGAAATACACATATTGATACATAAATTCATGCAATAAATGAACAACTATACAATGAATTTTGAGCATGTTTGACTAATGACTACCACAACCTCACGAGACACCGTTCTCCAGACTTGTACATGCGAGGACATCAGAATGGACATTACTTAGAATTAAATGGCAACTATAACATTTAAACAAACAAATTATGAATAAAGAATATTAATATTCGATGCCATATTAGATTGCAAGACCCTCTTTACATTCTAGGGGCGTTCACCGCGAGACAATCTGCTATTTATATCTTCAACTACTTCCGGTAACTCCGTAATCGAATCAAGAACGTAATGTGCACCTGCTTTGCACAACATATCTCGCGAGAGTTCAAGCCTGCGTTGGATTTCATCATCCGATAGTTGTTTTTCATGCTCCAGTGAGTCGATGTCCATGTAATTGCTGTATCGGGCTAAGCCAACTCCCCAGCATCCCGCCTCCAGAGCCTCTCCCACCCCCGAGATAGTGTCGTCTACTTTGACCACAGATTGGATAGGCGATATATCCAAAAGGTCCAAATTTTTGTAAACCATATGTGGTTTTGGTCTAGCACCGTTTATTACTTCGTCACCTGAAGGTAAAGAAACCCAATCATTTCAACATTCAACGGACGGACGGACGGACGGGCTTGTGTGCAGGCAGGCATCTAGACAGGCAGACAGGTAGGCAGCAGACAGACAGACACACACACACACACACACACACACACACACACACACACACACACACACACACACACACACACACACACGTACAGACAAAGAGAAAAGCGTAAAGTTCCAAAGGCAACTTTGTAACATTTGTAACATTGCAAAAGTTAGTTTATACTAATTTATTTTAGCTCGATTGCGATGAAAGCTCAGAGATTATACGAACCGCTTTCGAGTTCGCATCCTGGATAGAACCAGTACTGAGTGTTGTTTTATGAGAGTCATTGATTTGACCTATGGATTGAACCCGCAACATCTGGCGTGAGCGGCCAACAATCTATCCATTACACTACCGCCCCGCTTAATATATAAGTGTTGCCCTGTTCTATTAAGACATTGACATTAGGCTTGCAGTAACAAGTTCATGCGAACACGCAACAATTGGTACAGTATAACCATATGAAAATAAAATATTGCAAACTGTTGTCGATCTCCTGGACAAGTTTTACTTCAGATTTAAACGAGATTTAGTACATTGTTTCCTTCAGCGAGTTAGATGGAGACTTTTAAAGAAACTGTTTTCTGTCATTGAGTTACTCCACTTTAGGCCATTATAAATCAATTTCTAGATTCTCATCCATTTTTTACTTAGAAAAAGGAATGGGGGGACTTTTATTTTATATTTCTAATTGTTTTTTTAATTTTCTTTTATTTTTGTATAGTTTTTAAAAAAAAATAATATGAAAATAAATAAGGTCGGGGCGGCATGAAGATTAGGGGCGGGTGGGGATAATAATCGAGCAATTCATTTATTATGACCTTACATGACGTTTGAATGAATGTACAACTTTTTTTTTTTGAACAGTGCTAACGTTAGTTTAATACCAGTGGATTGAATCAAATTCAGAATACAAATTTCTTCTGAAACAGAGGGGAATATTTAAGCTTTACATCTGATCTCTTTAACCACAGCTGGGCCCGATTAGCTCAGTCGGTTACGCGTCTGACTATCAATCCAGGTGTTGTTAGTTCGAATCCCCGTCCGGCAGCCGTCTCCGTGCTGATTGGTACACGACATTGTGTCTCATTATCATTCGTCTCTCACCACTTATTCAAGTGGGAAAGTTATAAGTTACTTGCGGAGATGGGATGTGCTCGGGTACTGGTTAATCCAAGGAAACAGTGGTTAGGTTAACTGATCGTCTGTTAGCCCTCGATGGCATAAAACGACGCTAAATATTCGATCAATCTCTTTAACCACATGTTTATGATTTTTATCAAATTTAGTCTATGGATCCTTCATTAAGTAATCAGGTTACGAATTTATCTGAATTGGTTTTGCGTACGTTTATTACTGATAAACAACTTTATATCACTTTCATGGACTTACGTAAGTATTTGTTTAACGAGTATTATATCAGTTCAAGTGTATTGCTTTCAACAATGGCTGTAAATAGTTTTCTTCTAAGGTAAAAAAAAGCATCTATTGAAGTAGTAACTGTAGTTACAGCTATATTAAATTATAGTAAAATATGCCAAGGAAATTAACCCAGTTTAGTGCTTTTATAACTTATTAAATAAGAGTTGTTCCTCTTTGCTGCCATGAATTCAAACCAAAACACGAGCTAAGATTGATTGAATATGTAGCGTCATTTTTATGCCATCGAGGGCTAACAGACGATCAGTTAACCCAACCACTGTTTTCTGGGATTAACCAGTACATGAATTTTGATGAAAATAAAAAGGGTCTGGCGGCCTAAAAATTAGGGGGTGGGCGGGGACGTTTATCAAGCAGATAATTTATTATGGCCTGAAATAGTTGTGTATTTATCTTTACAAGATGTATTTACATGTGTACAGTCGATTCAAATCATTTAAATGCAAATGAGATACGGTCACTGTATTTTGATATAGGGAAAGTAGGTAAAAAGTGCATGGCGAACATAGCATGCATTTAAACCTGCACCCCCTCCCCACCACCACCCCCTCCCCCCACAACAACCCCCCCCCCCACCCCCCCACCCCCCCCCACCACCAAATCAATAATAATATGTTTAAAACGGTTCTCAGGAAAATAAAAATCACCTGTATATACCATGCAGTCCGTAATTTTTTTGTTTTGTTAATTTATTTTTTTTTTGTTTATTTGAGGAATTTGTAAACATATTATCGGCTTTGTATCATCGATACAGGTAAGGTAGGTTTATGTACTCAATTCATGAATTGTTTGCATTCGGAACCTACGATACCGTTCAACGAAATTTGAATCGACTGTAACTTATTTTACGCAAACCAACTGGCCTTAACTTATAATTCACTTAAGGTATGAAAGCAAAATATTGGAACACAAGGTGACCGACAATAACGTCAAGGAAATATTAAATTTAATTTCACCAAGACTTAGTGAAGACTATAATGGTATGTTCGATAATTCACCATTGGCGAACCACAAGTAAACTAAGAACTACATGAGAGAAAGTTGACCGGGCTTCTGTTTCACCAACATTTTACTTATGTACTTAAAAACTTAACTAAGTTGCCGAAAAAAAAACGTACCTCTAGGTGGCGCTGTTAACGAGAAACTGCGATACTATCATAAAAAAATGATCACGCCTAAACGAAAGTCGAGACTTCATAGTAAGTATACAGATTTTTAATAATTTACACCAGATATAAAAAAAAAACCTGAAAGGAAAATCACGAA
The DNA here is from genome assembly GCA_029582155.1 of Panopea generosa. Taxonomy (NCBI): domain Eukaryota; kingdom Metazoa; phylum Mollusca; class Bivalvia; order Adapedonta; family Hiatellidae; genus Panopea; species Panopea generosa. The sequence goes on from CM055911.1 coordinate 53,237,301, forward strand.
CTAACTTAAGGTAGATTAATCGACCAACCTGCAACGGCACAGTCCGGTACATATCCCTGAGTCTTGGCCTCCTCAAGTAACACGTCTACCATTGACCGGGTAAACCCAGTAGAACAGCCGATCTTTAGACCTGCAAATGAATAAAACAAACACATCAATAACGGTGTGAAGCCACTATTGATTTTCGTTCCTATGTCTGACGTGATGGAGTTGCTGAGTGATGTGTAGCGTCACGCGCTTACAACAATCACGACGGTATCTGCTTGAGACAGTATTCTAAGCGCTGTCACACTGGAGTATCATGCCCGTAGACATTATATGATACCCCACCCAGTCACATTATACTGACAACATGTCGACCAGACCTAGAACTATCCTCTAAATGCTGAGCGCCAAGCGAGAAAGCTTCTTGTACCATTTTCCAAATCTTTGGTATTACCCGGCCAGGGATCGAACCAACGACTTTCCGCATGCAAGGCGGACGCTTTACCTCTAGACAATTGTCATTTGTAGAAAAACATAGCAGGAAATAAAACATATTTATTGTGGTTTTTTTACATTTGTTGTACATCAGCAATGCAGGGGTAATTTTTATACAACGGTTTTCAACACAACTGACTAAGTGCAAGTAAATAAATATTTTGTCCTATTTTTTGGCATTTGAGTAGTTTTATGATTATGAAGGATATTGCCCTATAGCAAGAGAGCCTTCACTGTTATAACCATGATAATAAAGTTACTTAAAATGGTTTAAAATGTAGGAAATCTGCATATTTTCGCTGTATATTTGAACACTTTGATGATAGTGTATTAGGAGAAAAACGAACGTAATATTAAAAAAAAACACACAAAATTTACATTTTTAAAAAAATATAATATATTTGAAATAAAAAAATATTTGATAGCGAAAAAGTAGGGTTTAATTTATTAAATAATACAGGGATATTTTAAGGGGATTTGTGAAATTTTTAAAAAAATATTGGAAAGTTGACAGTTATCAACAATGTTTTACTGTTGTATAATAATATATGATATATATCTCGGTCGGTCCGCCTCTTTTTCTATCTCTGTCTATTAACATCTCATTTTTAATTGTCTATTTATCTAAATATATAAAACTCTTAGATGAAGACATTACTGAACTAGACCCCACCCCCTAAGAGCTGAAATAAACATGTAAATACAGTAGAACCTCGTTAGCTCGAACAAGGATGGCTCGAACACCACATATATCTCGAACCACTTATCTGGTCCCAGCCGAATTCCTATTTCGATGTATACACATGTACGGTATGATGTTGAACAATACTTGGGTCGACCAACCCTTAACTCGAACTGTTCCGTCCAGTCCTGTCGGGTTCAAGCCATCGTTCTACAGTTCTACTGTATTATACTTTTCATCAGCGGTTTAAACTCCTAAACGATAAGACAATAAAGACATAAAACCGAACATAAACACGCAGCCACAAACAAACACGATTATAAGTAAGTTTTACCGTAATCTGCTCGGAGTTTGTTGATGGTTTCCGCAGTGCCGGGAATCAAACCGGTATACTGACGTAGACAGCTGAGCTGGAGGGGCACAAAGTCACTGAACATGTTGTCAACGTCACCTGACATAAAAAGTCAAACAATCAGACAATGGTTGTATAAATAAAATGTCTTGATCATCTGAGACGCTTTCTTTTTCTAAAACTCAAACGCTCCATCGTGATTAAAAATGTATCGGTATCCTGATAAAGTTTTGATTGGTTGGTAGAAACAATCGGATCACCTCGGAGATTCCCATAGTATTTCAAAATATTATCGTAAATAAATGTTTATTTCATGAAAATCATCGTGTACATGATAACTGCAATGGCTTCCGAATTAAATTGTATTAAAACATAACCTTTGTCATTATATTAAAACAATACAAATAAAACAAAGATTATTTCGATATATGCAATTTCAAAAGTGTCCTCTAAACATGTTCCAATTGTAGTTGAGTTCTCTCAGTATATTTGAAGTTATGTTCCAGAAAACAACTTAAATGAACGGGCGGACGGATGAACGCACTGAGGGACGGATGGACAAAGCGGCAGTTATGTGCTCGCACTTTGTGAAGCATGAAAATAATAATATTTAAGTTATACATGGAATTGTTAGTACATGTACATAAGTTCGTTTTTATAAGAAAATAGGAAAAGATAAAATCAGACATAAATACTGGCAACCCGGCTAGAAATGATGAATTCCCGGTCATAAATGACGAGTAACCCAGATGAAAGCAGACATAAACGCTGGCAACCCGGGTAAAAATGATGAATTCCCGGTCATAAATGACGAGTAACCCAGATGAAAGCAGACATTAATGTTGGCAACCCGGGTATAAACGATGAATTCCCGGTCATAAATGACGAGTAACCCAGATGAAAACAGACATAAATGCTGGCAACCCGGGTAAAAACGATGAATTCCCGGTCATAAATGATGAGTAACCCAGATGAAAGCAGACATAAATGCTGGCAACCCGGGAAAAATGATGAATTCCCGGTCATAAATGACGAGTAACCCAGATGAAAGCAGACATAAATGCTGGCAACCCGGGTATAAACGATGAATTCCCGGTCATAAATGACGAGTAACCCAGATGAAAGCAGACATAAATGCTGGCAACCCGGGTGAAAATGATGAATTCCCGGTCATAAATGACGAGTAACCCAGATAAAAAATGATAATCCCGTGTAAATAATGTTAGACAACATAGATAGATAAAAACAACAAGCAGTAAATGGGAGGAAATTATTAACACACTGCGTGCAATATACAATGATAAAAATTCGTAGTTTCGTTACACTATCTACTATAGATACCTTGGTTTGGATATCGGCCGTAAACGGAGTGCCATCTTTCACGAACTTCTGGAATTTCTGTAAGAGCTTTAATGTGTAAGTCTTTTCTCAAGCCCATAGGTAGACGGGCTTCTTTCATGGAGATGGGAACCTGTAATATCATAAAACTTTTATCATTCAGTCACCACCGAATGCTTTAGTTGTTGTTGTATAGTGTTTAGCGTCGCTTTCAACAATTTTTCAGTCATATCGCGACGGTGTCTGTTGAGACAGTATTCTAAGTCTCATGTCACACTGGAGTATCATGCCGCAGACACATGGTATGATACTCCACCCAGTCACATTATACTGACACCGGGCCGACCAGACCTAGAACTCTCCTCTAAAAGTTGAGCGTCAAGCAAGGAAGCTTCTAGTACCATTTTTAAAGTCTTTGGTATGACCCGGCCGGGGATTGAAACCACGACCTTCGCAACCACGCCACGGTCCCCGAATGCTTTAGACAGACGTTAAGAGTCAATTCGATTCGATTATATTCATCCATCTTAAGCAGTAGTTTTTCTCCCAGTGTTTGTTTACATATGTAATGATAACAACAAAAGATAATGTTTGTTTTTCGCTGCTTTCAATATGACAGTCTGAATTAGTCTAATGTCTTTCTCCGACAATATAACTTGATATGCCATATATAACCACCTGAAATGTGTTGAAAATGGCGTTTAACCCCATTCAACAAAAAAAAAATCAATATGACAGATCACGGTGATGACTATAAAGAGGTACAACATTCCACCTCAGAGTTGCGCCTCCTTTTTAGTGCTGGTAATATACTGATTCTATATATTTGGATTGGCACATTTTCAAAGTTTGTGATTGCTGCATTTGAATAGAGCAAAGGCCAACATTCATGTAGCACTCACTGCAATGATTCAAAACCGGGGTCGTATTCACCAACCATTTTTGAGGATATTCTTAGACTGAAGCTTGAAAATTTAAATTTTAATCTTAGCTAGTTTACCATGACAGACAAAATAATTATGAGAGTTTATGTGAATATTAGGTGTGAAAGAAGAAAAATTTAAGAGTTGTAAAATCTTATAACGCATTACATGAAACCATCATATGTATCTATTCATGGAAATTGACTATGAGTTTAGAAAAGTCCAGTTAAAATGCATATGGAGTAAAGAGTTAAGAGAAGATAGAACGTTGTACCCGCTGTAACACGAAACGGCCAGTGGTAAAAATGTATCTGAATAAAACCATCGTTTTACCAAAAGGCCATCATTAAAAAATGAGTGTTTGCTTTGTTCCGACCCGGTAGTGTTCATGACGGTGAATAGGTAGCTTTCTTTGGCTAGATAATGATTTCAAGTGCCATTTTGAACAAAAAATGATTAGAAATAATGAGAAAAATATCAGCGCTTTCAAAGTCAAAATAAAGGTTTGGGTAGCTACATTTTGTGTGGTTAGGTATGAAACAATATTTTTAAGAACGGTGCAAGTTACTGGCAAACTTCCCTGTTTGACTCTTTGTAATGATAAATATATAAGTGGTGGAAATTGTTATAACTGTAGATTCAAAACGTACCTTGTGTTTTTGGAACACTTCCACGAACACGACAGCTGGTGCGATGACATATTTATCAGCGGTGGTTCCACTCCAATCTAAGATGGCCGCTTTTAGAGCTCCGACGTAGTTTCTGGTAAAGCGAAAGTTATGACTCATTGTGGAAAGTGGAGATTTACTGTAATTAACTCTGAAAATAAAATAAATATATATTAAAAGAAGTTTTTATTCTATTTATTTTAGCTGAGCACGTCCCCACATTTCCTTGTTATTATAACGTTTCATCATAACATAAAAACGTTTGTATTCCATTGGTACTGCAATTTTGCTAGTGTGACGTCACGTTCTCACGAGTTTCGCGCGATATTTGCCGCAATTTGTCATAAAACATTAGTTAGTATATATTAGTCGCTGACATCAAAGGAACCAGAAGTCGTATTCGCCAACCATTCTTGAAAATATTCTTAGATTTGAGCTTGAAAATCCAAATTTTAACTTTAGATATCTAGTGTGCCATGACAGATAGAATAATTGTGAAAATGTATTTGATGATATATTAGGTGTCCTGACATGCTTGAAAATTTTGGTCTCAAAAAATTGTCTCTGAGTGGATTTTCCAAAATTGATTCCTGAGTTCAAGTCTTAGAATATTCTTGAGAATGGTTGGTGAATACATGTACAATCCCCAGGTATGCTATACCCAATGAAACAGCAGGGAATTTCATGGCTGTCCCACAATGCAAAGCGCACGATAGCGTTTAGAATAAATAACAACAATGGCGGTCGACTCTGTAGATACAAGATAGACGATAATGTGAAAATGCTTCTTTATTCACCATTCAAAACTATAAATGTTATATGGTCCGAAGAAATATTAAAATGTAAACTTCAACCACACATGTATGAGGGCTTTCCCAACGTAAAAATAACTGACCAATCAGCGTGCTCCTACTATTCCGATATGTACCCAATCGGTGTGATCCTACTAATGCCATGTGATGGACACTGGTAGGTAGACCTTTGTCCGTTTATCGAGTCTAAACCTAAGATGAACTTTACTTTGTGCACATGAAATAATACATCACGCATCTCTCAATGATCAAAAGTTCAGTTAGTACAATGTGCGAGTAATATTAAAAAAACTAAAGTACGTATTTAAGTGGACACTTCATAACAAATGCGTGATAAAGTGGTACACTGGATCCGCTGAGGCCGAGTTATTTAAGGTGCCGTCTCAAGATCACTAACCTCTCACCGCTAAGTTCGTAGGTCGAGTTCCGCTTATTCCAAAAACATGTCAGTTACTTGCGAAAGAACAGTGGTTCTACCCAGATTCATTTTTAGGTCTTCCTCCACCAATCAAACTAAAAATGCCATATATAGTCTGAGGTTATTTTTTGTAATATGCGCTTGATATTTCCAGAATATGGTAATTATATACAAAATCGTAACGTACGTTAAAATTGCGTCATATAAAGAGAAACATTGACTTACATTTGGCACTATTGTGGCTATAAAATCCCATTCAAAAAAGTGATACACCTTGTAAGCGATCTCAAATCGCGATAACGAAAAACCAAAGCAAAAAACTGGACGAACAAAAACGGACGTGCAACCGAGACCTATTAAAATAATACATTATACAAACCCCATAAACTAATTCTGGATCCGCTCCTGGTTAAATATATATTCTTATTTTGAACTTGGAATATGTTGACCTATTGAAAAGTACTTCATTCGAATGTGTGTGTTTTTTTTGCGACATAAATTATAGGAAAGGCAATTAAGCGTCTGTGATTAGTTTAAACATGTTTCATTCACAAATTATGAACGATTATATTAGAAATAATCACATGTTGGTTAACGCAGGCACATACAATGAAAGGTATCCAGAAGACAGTTTTTGTGAAACTGTCTTCTTTAAATCTATAATTAAGTATGTGATAGTAATATAATATCTATCTATGTAAATATTATTTATTTATTGATTTGAATAAAATAATCTGAACAGGTAATTATAATACATAATTTATGTATTTATTATGTTGATGAGCAGCTAATATGTAGCGCAGGGAGAGAGAAGGAGAGAGTTAGACAGATAGACAGAGGAGAGAGAGAGAATGAGAGAGAGAGAGAGAGAGAGAGAGAGAGAGAGAGAGAGAGAGATAGATAGATAGATAGATAGAGACAGACAGACAGACAGACAGACAGACAGACAGACAGACAGACAGACAGACAGACAGACAGACAGATAGATAGATATAGATAGATAGATAGATAGATAGATAGATAGATAGATAGATAGATAGATAGATAGATAGATAGATAGATAGATAGATAGATAGATAGATAGATAGATAGATAGATAGATAGATAGATAGATAGATAGATAGATAGATAGATAGATAGATAGATAGATAGATAGATAGATAGATAGATAGATAGATAGATAGATAGATAGATAGATAGATAGATAGATAGATAGATAGATAGATAGGTAGATAGAGAGATAATAGAGAGAGATGATAACCAGAGAGATATATATAAACAGAGAGAGAGAGAGAGAGAGAGAGAGAGAGAGAGAGAGTTGTGCGAAAGTTTCTGTTTGTCTCATCATGAATAGGAATATCCCGTTGGTGTACTTAATGGCATGGTAATTTATGCATCGAAAGTAATTTTCACTAACTGTTAGAAAAAACTATGACTTAGTAGTATATTTAAAATATTAACAGTTACTAATATATAGTTTATGCACTATTTGAATCGTTTTGATGCTATGATGTTGTCCTGTACTGTACGATATTAGTTTGTATTGATTTCAATGGATGACAAAAGCGTCTGTAATACGCACACGATGGTCTGAGTGCCGATAATGTGTAATAACCCCACCATTGATTTTTGTTCTTTATTCTATAGAAAAAATAAAAGTTTAAAGACGCGTCATTCATAGAGAGACCCAACTGGAAGAAGCGACTTAGATTTTACTGTTTGTCAACTTCTGCACTACCAAAATTAGTGGTCATGTGACATACAGTCAAACCTGTATAAGTGGCCACCTCTATTAAGCAGCCACTTGTCTTAAGCAGCCACATTTGCTATTTCACATTTATATGCTTTCAGTGAAAATTAACCTGTATTAAGCAACAACCAGTCTTAAAAGGCCACTTTTGCTCCTTCCCTTGAGTGGCTGCTTAAGACAGGTTTGACTGTTTAAGAGATTTTTTTTACAGTGTGTACACTGTTGACAAAGTGAAAGTAGGTTTCCGAAATCATGTATTCATACCTCAACTTCCAAGCATCAATGTTGTTTTCTAAAGTCACAATTTAAATATGACAATGCTTTCAATATGTTCAAAATACATCAACAACGCCATTGAAATAAAAAAATGATTATTGAAATATGGACGATGTATTTTTAAAGAAGAAGAGACAAAGATTATTTATAAGCGCCCTTATGCGACTACCACACGGAGCCGCGTTCTGTTTCTAACGGTGGTGCTATGCTCGATAGAGTGTGAGATAGGCCAGGTGTCACATGAATTATACGGCGGGCACCGGAACCGCCAACTTTATTAGATTTATTTTGATTCACACCCAAGGACACATCCGTATGTAAGACGACAAAACATCCAATATGTATCGGTGAGAAAAAACACCCAAAATGGGCGGTCACGGTACTATATCCCAAAACGTATAAAATGATTAATGGAACATCTACAATGAATTAATTAATATATAAGCCTACTTAATGAATGAATGAATGAATGAATGAATGAATGAATGAATGAATGAATGAATGAATGATTGGGGTTTTATGGCGTACAAACACATTATAGGTTATTCAACGCCAACAGGAAGGAAGATTCCAGGTTCACTCTACATGTACAAAAAAAAAATAACATACAGATTAAAAAAAATACACCAACAAATGAATATGCAGAATGAACCTAGAACCTGAAACCTGCAGAACTGCAGAGTTTCAGCAAATTCTATCGTATTACTCAAATTGTCGCTTCCTATGACATGCATGAGCCACAGTGATCTTATTCTTGCCATACTCATATGGCTCCCTGGAACCACACAGGGATTGATAATTTAACCACAATAGTGAACATGACAAAAAATGATAAAATGAACATGACACCCATTCGGAGGATTCCTACCCCTCTGCAGAGATCGACAGTGATTCTATTCTTAGCCGGAACCACACGGGCTAAACCTACTTAAGGGTTCGAACATATTTCACAGGTAAAACATACCTTAAAATTTAAACATATGTAAATTAACCATATTTGGTACATACCTTAAAATTTAAACATATGTAAATTTACCATATTTAGTACATACCTTAAAGTTTAAACATATGTAAATTTACCATATTCAGTACATACCTGAAAATTTAAACATATGTAAATTTACCATATTTAGTACATACCTTAAAGTTTAAAAATATGTAAATTTACCGTATTTAGTACATACCTTAAAGTTTAAACATATGTAAATATATCATATTTAGTACATATCTTAAAATTAAATCATATGTAAATTTACCATATTTAGAAGATACATTAAAGTTTACAAATGTTTAAATATTGAGTACATACCTTAAAGTTGGAACATACAAAATCGCACGCACGCACGCACGCACGCACGCACGCACGCACGCACGCACGCACGAACGCACGCACACACACATAAGGCAACACCCGAGATAAATGGGTTAATAGAAAGTAGGTAAATACATAGATAACGTGACACTGTTCATGATTAAAAAATAAACCCAATTTGCATTAATGTGATAAAACTACGTTTCGGAGATGTTTCCTGAAATTGCAAATTTTAAATCATCGTAATCAGGAATTGGTAGCTTAAACAAAAGAACAAAATGGAAAATAGCGTTACCTTCAATTCAATAAAGTGTGAAACATATGCCCTGCACAAATACATAAACCGTTTTTCATCCAGGTCAATGTAAACTGTATATATGCCTAAGCTAGTTTTGAGTGCTGACTTGGCGGTTATTGGACAAAAAACATGTTAACACAAATTCGTTTTGTAGTTTTCAATAGCGACAATTTCTTAAGAAAAAAAACCCTTGTCTTTTGGGTCATATTACCGGTTTTGCAAAGATATTGTACTTGATTGAACCCTTTTCAACTAATTATTGTAATATAATAACTTGCACAGGTATTACGCATGCGCCGTAAAGTACAATGCAATATCACATGTACGCTGTAAGCTGAAAATGACCGCACTTCAAAACACAATGTATACATGAATGTGGCAGCCAATTGCGGTATTGGTGATTAAAGAATAAATTGAATAAAATAATTATGGTATTTTGAATTTTTAATCAAGTAAACTTTTCTTTACTGACCACCATACCCATAGACCAATTATGAATGGTGCGGGAGAGGGGGCAGAGGGTCTAATCCTTTATTGACATTCTCGAAATCTTGCTAAATGACAGTGTCTTTTAGTGGTTATATGTGTCTACAAATTAAAATCGCATCTATAGTTTCAGTCGATCTACTGATATATATATAATGAAGCTAGCTCATCAATATTTTGATGCAAAGAAATCGACGTCAAAAGAAGCGATTGAGATCAATTAATTTTGTATTCATTTCATACACGCCTGATATATATATCTATTGGCAAATGTACAGAATAGAATCTTATTAATATTTAAGTCGCTCCACATACCCATCGAAGTATAAAGTAGCGTGTCATTGTGTATATAATCTCACCCAAGGTTGAAAGAATAGGCTATGTGCATAAATAATATAACACAATGAAATTAATTTAGATGTGACAGGTGATGAGTCAATAATTGATGAACGTATTAATGGTCTAGTGAGTCCATGCATGCGTGCGGGCATGCGTGCGTGCGTGTGTGTATGGACGAGTGAGTGGACAAGTGCGTGAGTGAGTGAGTGAGTGAGTGAGTGAGTGAGTGAGTGAGTGAGTGAGTGAGTGAGTGAGTGAGTGAGTGAGTGAGTGAGTGAGTGAGTGAGTGAGTGAGTGAGTGAGTGAGTGAGTGAGTGAGTGAGTGAGTGAGTGAGTGAGTGAGTGAGTGATTGGACGGACGGACGGACGGACGGACGGACTGACGGACGGACGGACGGACGGACGGACGGACGGACGGACGGACGGACGAATGAAATGGTTCAATACTCACTCTTCATTTACATACGTAAGTCAGCCATATATGAATTTTGCGTTCAAGAATAATTTCATAAATGTTTACAACCTTTTCATATATTGATCATACATGTATCATCCTTATACGTTCATATTGTTTCTAATATGAAATTGTAATACGAGGTTTAGTCTCAGTTTCATATAACAATCAATATGAGAATCGTTGATCATGGATCGGGATATCAATATCATATGATTCATTTCTTATGAGAGTCAAGTGCGGCACCTTAACTTTATTGATTTCATTTGTGTCGCATAAGTGCAGCACAGTTAGCCATGTGTGCATGAAGAAACGAAGATAACGAATGTTTAGCCTAATATTTATACACGTTTATATATAGTCGATTTTTTTTTTGTTTATGGTCTAGAAGGGTATTGAACTGAAAATGGGGAGGAAGCTCAACCCCTGTTCAAAGGTGGCAATAAATAGCGACACTATAAACACTGCACTACACACATGTAGCACGCACGCACGCACGCACGCACGCACGCACGCACGCACGCACGCACGCACGCACGCACGCACGCACGCACGCACGCACGCACGCATAAGATAGACAGAGAGAGAGAGAGAGAGAGAGAGAGAGAGAGAGAGAGAGAGAGAGAGAGAGAGAGAATAGAGAGGACAGAGAGAGAGTGGGGGGACGGACGGACAGACAGACAGACAGACAGACAGACAGACAGACAGACAGACAGACAGACAGACAGACAGACAGACAGACAGACAGACAGACAGACAGACAGACAGACAGACAGACAGACAGACAGATGACCGAAGAGTGGGTAAGAAAGAGCTTGTGAGGACAGAGAAAAGGATACTGTTACAGTAAAATAAAGAACGTAACTGTATACTCACAATGTTTACTATAATAATTTCCGACGGTATACGAATGACGCAGTAGGCCTAATAAATCTGTTATTCTATGTTCACTGTTCTGCCTGTTTGCATTTGCGGTCACCGTTTAAATTGCAGTATAGATTAATTCAGTAGTGCACGGCATACAACTTGACTCATATGCATACACGTTAAACAGTCCATTTCAGATTAATCACGGTCCTAAACGCAAGTCGTGTATGTGCCTGCGGACGATCGTACCGTTGGCACATGGAGTAAAACATGGGATAGTGGTGGTATTAGACTGGAAATATGAAATGGGAAGGAAAAAGTTGTGGTGTATGGTGTGTAGTGTCGCTTTCAACATCGTTTTCAGTCAAATCGCGACGGTGTCTACTTGCGACACTCTTCTAAACACTGGCGCAATATGCCAAACATACATGATATGATACCCCACCAATGCATTATACTTACACCGAGTCGACCAGACCTAGAACTTTCGTTTAAATGTTGAGCGCCAAGCTAGGGTGCTTCTAGTACAATATCTCAGTTGTATGGTAATGCCCAGTCGGGGATCGAACCAACGACCTTCCCACGCAAGAGCGGGCGCTGTACCACTAGACCACCGCAGTGTGTGTAGGTGCATATCTTAATTAAGTAAGGATTCCCCGACATACAGTTTAGTACATAAACGGTACACTTGATAACATCGAAACATATTTTGCATATATGGTTTGTTTCAATATGTTTAGTAAATCTAATTAAAATGTTGATCTTTACATTCAGCTCAAGATTTGTTGGGTTGCCCGTGCACGAGTGGGCGTTTTCTAATGACCTCTTAAGTCTCACCGGTGAGGTCACAGGTTCAAACCCCATACGGTTCACAAATCTTATGTCAGGTAAGTATTTTACAGTTGATACCACAGGTGAATGTTCAACTTATTTATAAAATTAAGCTTGTGTATGTTTGTGTGTGTAATCTTTTTCTACCTATTTTTCAAAAGTATTTATCATTTAACGTTTGCCAGCACACCTAATCATCGCTCCGCTAGACGATTGACAAGTACTAGAAACACTTTATCTCTGCAAGTTACTGACTGCTTCCCTTCATCTATAGACGCGGGAGAACCATGGCCGTAGAGCAAAGATCGTTATCAATCATCGGGTGAAATTCAAGCTCACGACCCACTCGATTGACAGATGCGGAACGGACTGGTTGGCCTAGCCGTATGACAAGTGAATATATGTGTCAAAGTCGCAAAACCATTATCTGAACCGTGTGGAGCTCGAACTTATGACCTCACCGTTGAGATTTAAGAGGTCATTATGGAATTATAACTTGAAGAAAGAAACAAATTGTTTATGAATGACAAACATTTTCATGAATTCTCATGGCCTATAGTGCGTTTATAATACCACTCTTACACGCGTATTATTCGTGTTTTAAATCTATCTTCACTGATCCTTAATTATCATATGTAAATTAACTGCTTTGCTTAAGAAAATTATTTTAAAAGTCTCGATTCAAAAGTATATACTCGGCCTATTCCGTAGGAAAAAAAGTGTTGCTCGGAAAATGATCACAAAACAACATAATTTTTGTCACGGTATTCGAACTAGGATCGCCCAATTGACAATTCGCAAATGTAACCACTGCACTTTGTAGCAACATAAGAAGAACTGCTACACATATCTAAGTTTGAACTGGATTTTAATCGATGATGTCCGGAATTTTCCGGACGTATATGAAAATTACTGAGATTATATGCTAAATCAATTTCGTTATTCCAATGGTACGGACATAGTCAAATGTCTTTGTTAAATTACACGTTTTTGACGCTAAACAACTCTATTTTGCACCTGATAATCGCAGTTTATGTTAAATTTTACAATTGTACCAGTTATTTATTGAATTAAAAAACGTAAAACATACAGGTTATACCGCTTTAAGTTTTAAATGATTATATACATTAAGAAAGCGCATTTTTAGAATCGATAATAAAATTAAGCATACCAAAAAAAAAGCAAAAAAAATAATAGTGGAACAAAAGACAAAGATTCTGTTTAGTTATTACACTCATCACCAAACTAATTGTCCTTCATGGAACACGTGAATATTGACTCGACAATTATTAAAATGAATATTGATTTAAACCGTATATTCCCATTATACGTAACAATGCCTAACCAGAATAATGGTTCTTACTCAGCCGATGCTAGACTCTTTCCATTTTAATGCTTTTATTGATTTTTGTTGACGAGCTTTAATTGAGGCGATTTTATATTTATGTCTTTTAAAAGAATGCACGGCAAAATCGCTAATTCTAATTGATACTGAGAATTATTTGTCTATATAATATGAATATGTTTTAATGGGGTGTAACGCTATATCAGTGACCTAATTACAGGTCACTGGCTATATTCAACATATTACATGTTAGGTTTTGGAATATCCAATGAACCGTTGTCTGTGCTTTTTTTGTGGAGTAATAATTGATTGATTGATTAATTGATTGATTGATTGAATATTTAGCGTCCTAATTATATTTTGTTACCTGGGATCCCGGAAAGTTAGCCAGTACTAAAGCACACACCATCTCCGCAAGTTACTGATAACTTTCCCACTTGAATCAGCGGTGAGAGACGACAATGTCATGTATCAATCATCTCGGAGACTGTTGCCTGGCAAAGATTCGAACTAAAGACCCCTGTATTGATAGTCAGACGTACTAACTACTGAGCTAATCGGGACCGACGTGGAGGAATGCATCTGCACTTTCGCAAATGCAAGCAACTGACAAACTTTCTCGTAAAGAGTTTTCGAACCGAGGGCTTCTCGAACCTACGATCCAAGCGTTGACAGGTAATTGATCATTAGGCGATGCGCGTTAGAACACTCGACACTCAATCACGTACCACCATGAAAGGCCATCACATGATAATAACTATTACAGTTATCTGCCAATATTTTGTAAAGGGACATAACCCTCTATTTATGATAAAAATCCATCAAGTTTGTCGTTAATAGAATCAAATTCAAGAAATATCAATCCAAATATTTTGTTTTCATATTTTGAACGTTTTCGTGACACTGCCAACTTAAACATTTTCTTAACTACATGTATGAATTTTGAGAACGTAACATTTTGATATCAGTATTTCTATTGATCACATGATTTGGGTTGCAAGAGTGTAAAAAAACCCGTGACGTATTTTTGAAATCAACCTAGTGTATTATCATTTCCGATTAATCACCAAGTGTTTTCCATAGAACTCGACTCTGGTACATAAAATGCTGAACTATTTTTTTCCGACTTGCCCGAAAATATAAACGACGTCGACGTGTCACGGTAAAATGACGTTATTTTGAGACGTCCAGTCCTCCGATTACTAACTGAAACTTTTATGGCCGGTGTATTTTCATTTGTTTTACAAGTTGTCTATTAAAGAAATGAGTTATGTGATGAAATGAATCTTACATTCATTCTCATTGATTATCAAATTGATTGGCACTCGTTGGCAAAAATGAGGTAATAATCGTATAGAATATTTTGCAAACTCGTTTGATAAATTAAATAATAATAGCTCGTGTAAGATCCTATAGACACACGTTGTAGATACACGTTCAAAGATATAAAGAATGTTTTGAAGCGTGAATGTAAGCAAAGTAGTTCGCCCTTAATATGAGTAAGCTTATACCGCATTAACAAGTCCGTAAGTGATTGACCTCAAACAAAGTTTAACGATAATCCATTAATCATATGTGCCGTGCTGTGTCAAAATCAAGGACTAAATATAAATTAACAGCAGACTAGCTTTTTCAAGGTCATTTATCGGTACAGTCGCAGGTACGGGCCCGCTAGGAGAAAATATCTCAAGAGAGAAATAATTTATGTAACATGTACTTGTAACCGAGCCTGATTAGTTCAGTCGGTAGCGCGAATTACTATCCATCCTAGGGACATGAGTTCAATCCCCACGCGGTCAAAGTCTCAGTGATGATTTGTTTACGACATAGCGTCTCATTACGTCTTATTACAGTTCTTATCTCAAGTGGGAAAATTATCACAAACTTAGACGGATATGTATGCTCCAGTACTCGTTACCTTCAAATATCCCAGATAAGAGTGGCTAGGTTAAATAATGATATGTTAGTCCTCGATGGCTTAAAATAACGCTAAATATTCAAATACATGTTCAGGTCAGGCACATGTCTACACTTCTTTCTAATAAATCGAAATATGCCACTGAAAACGGCAACAACAATCGGACCCCATAGGGTAAGGGGGTTAAACTATAAACATTGGAACACCTGGTGTATGCAAATAGTAGCCAATCGAAACCACTAAAGTGACCAAATCTTTATTATTTATAAAACAGTGAACTTTTTTTCAGTAGAGCATGGCCCCAGACCCCCCTACAACTGTGCCTACACATGAACCACGACCTCTCTAGGTTGTATACACAGACTTATTTGTCTTGTTTAATACAATATTTACTTTCAAAGTCTCTCTTTTTAATTTAAACATTGAATGTCGAACTAAACAAAGAGATGCGCCATTATAAATTCACCTTATATATTTATGCTTTGATATTGTCCCAATATTTCTATAGAGGAACAGCGTACAGTATTTTATAAAATTGCAAGCGGGAACGCAATAAAAAAGAACGTGCAATATTATAAGGTTATTTCACAGTGTTTTGTACAATATGGGCAAATATTGTACGAATACGTATTTAGTGAAAAACATATTGGATGGGACGCCGAGTCAAATAAAGGTACAGAATAAAAATAAAATACTCTGTATCAATTTTGTTACATCCTATATTTCTTCATCAAATATAGAATGTAATTAGACACTATATCTAATTGACTGGAATAAATCTGACACCCGTAAATTACATTTATGAAAGTTATTTCTATGACGAATTTGTGTCAACGCAACGCTAAATTGCGAAATGACGTTACAATATTACCCGCGAATAATGTTTTAGCTGTTTTGAACATTCCTCCTCTACACCACAAATCGCTTAAAAAGAGAGAGGGAGATTGATTCATCCTTTGAACTGGTAGCAGAAAAGTCGTGCGATAAAGCAATACGAGAAGATATAGAAGCAGTCGACAGGCTGCAATCAGCCAAGTATTTTAGTTTATACTAATTTATTTTAGCTCGACTTCGATGAAAGCTCAGAGCTTATATGAACCGTTCTCGAGTCCGCTTCCTGGGCAGAACCTGTAATGAGTGTTGTTTTATGAGAGGCGTTGAGCTGGGGATCGAACCCAAAACCTCTCGCGTGAGCGGCCAACACTCTATCTATTAGACTACCGCCCCGTTTTGGTATTTTGTTGGTTAAATAAGTTAAAAATTGTATTTTCGCGGAATTAAAATGATGCAAATAAATGCAAAATAATTTTGACAGGGTTGCAATTCGCATTACCTAATACAGTTAAACCTGTCCTAAGCAGCAAGTCCAGGGAGTGAGCAAAAGTGGCCTTTTAAGACAGGTTGTTGCTTAGTACAAGTTCATTTGCTTTGATACATTGAAATGGAAATGGGCAAATGTGGCTGTTTAAGACAAGTGGCTGCTTAATAGAGGTTGTCGCTTAAACAGGTTTGACTGTATCTAATTATCTGACCTAAGTTTTATTCAATTATCGGAATGGCATTTAAATGATAATGAATTCAAATTCTCCCCACCCACCCATCAGTACATAAAATGTACAGGACAGGTAGAATAAGAATCAAGCCTTTATTTCTATTTTATATGAGTACTAAATATTTTACTTATTTTACTAATCTACGTAAAAAACGGAAAAAATATAAAGAAATGAGAATGAATATGAACCGGCGGGCACAGGCTGAAGTAGTAATAATTATAAAATATTCATATTTGTAACAAACGATGATTTGGCGTAGTGAACTGTTGTTCAAGACTTACGGGTTCGGTTCCCGCCAAAGGCTGAGCATAACACTTTCTTATATTCAACACCACAGTTAATTTTGTACTTTTAATTAAGTTAAATGATTCCATTTATGTAAATTTAAGTGTTTCAATTGATAAATAAGCATTTCGACACAGTCGGTAACACATATAACTACGTCGAATACGATTATCATTCGAGTATGTGCGATTGGATAATCGAATATGTAATTTATGCAATCCTCGTCTGTTTTCAGTATAAAGATCGGGAAATGTACTTTCGATTTAAAACTGAATGCAGTGTTATGAATATAACAATTTACTGGTTAAGAACATATCAACCCCGGTTTTGCTGGAGAAATGCCCATACATACATGTACTATTCAGAACCAACATTGGAGATTTGCATTCGAGACATTTATATTGTATATAAATGTTAACTGTCTTTTATATCATACAAGTAATTAACAGTCTCCGTGACGATTGATATACGACATTGTGTCTCATTATTATTTGCCTCTCACCGCTGATTCAAGTTTAATTAAACATTTTTATTACTTATATTACAGACAATTAACATCACATGATAATACATATTTATATAACATAATAAACTGGATTGATCTACAAGTTAAAACAACATTAGTTGAAGTTCTCCATATCATCAATATCAATATATTTTGTATATTAATGGAGTTTAACGCCTTTTTCAACACATTTCAGGTTATATATGACATATCCAGTTTTACTGGTGTAGGAAGACCTCAGACTGAGTAGAACCACCGTCCGACCGCAAGAACCTAGAAAAAGTACCCACATGAAGTTTTTTGAGCGAGCGGGACTCGGTACTGGTTAACCTTTCAGGACTCCAGAAAACAATGGTTAAGTTAACCGATCGTCTGATAGCTCTCGATGGCATAAGAATGACGGTGAATATTCAATCATCAATCAATTATTCAATCAAACCTTGGCGTATCGTTACACTATTATGATACTTTTTCAGGCATAGATCCTGATATTATACAGATCGCAGCCATGGACTTGAAGACAGGGGAACGGTTTGATACAAACGTGCTTCCTACAAATGGCTACATTCCGCGTTCTGTGTCAAAGGTCACGAACTTAGAGATACTTGGCATGACTATGTTTCATAGAATGGTCCCTGTTAAATCGGTTACAACTTAAAAGGCACCAGAAATGTTCAGAGATTGGCTACGACAATTCAGAAGAACTATACTCGTCGCTCATAATGCACAGTTTGATTCAAAAGTTTTAATACGTTCATGTAGTTGCCAAACATACAGTTTCAAAACTTAATAGGCTTTGCAAACACACTTAAATATTTCCGTTTGGAATATCCGAATACGATCGGAAATGGCGGATATGGTCAGTCTGCACTGGTAAAGGATATCTTGGGGGCAGTCATATGACGCTCATAATGCTGTAGGAGGCGTTACATCATTCGTCGAGTTGAAAGGCACTACAAACAACTTCATCGACAAACTAACAGTTATAACTGTAGAAGAGGTGAACTTCAACGGATTTTAAATGAAAATAAATATTTTGATACCTACTCAGATTGGATTCCCAAAATGTTTGTAACAAAAGGAAACGTGATATCCCTCACATCAAGTGGGTTAAGTAAAAACCACATAGAACTGGTGTTGAGACGATCCGGACTTGACGGACTTGCAGTTTTATTAAAAAATGTATTGTCAACTCCAGGGAAGACTGCTTTTAATTTATATTCTGCTGTGAATTCCGCAGAAACATACTGATACATTATGTTATAATATTTAAATTGTTTTTACCAGCAAGTGTTTCATACGTATATGTCGTTATGTCGTTATTTAACCTTTGAGCATCAATTTAATATATAAATTCAAAAAATATAATACTCATATCAACAGCATATTTGTCATTATGTAAAAACGTTAACGTCACCACGTTGTCGACGTGACGCTGTAAAAACGGTGTTTATTAAAGTAATTCAAATACTTTCAAAGTTGTTTAGCAAAAAATGTCACGGTTAAACCCCCCTTTTTCATTCCCTCATCAAGTTTCCCGTTCGTCGTAGAAGAACATACAGTAAATAAAAAAAACTTCTACCTCGTATATTTCGCGTGATATGGAATTTTGTAACACATTTTGAGTTCATAATAAGTACGCAAATGATCACCTTCATTCATAAACAATCGTTCACTGCGCTTATTAATGTTTATAACTGTATCTAAAATCCTATAGGATTGTATCCTATTCAAGTGGGTGCTTGTATCGGCCAATTAATGATCGAACTAGACCGCCGAAACGTAGAAAATGACGAATAAATGGCTTGTCGCCAGGGGGCGCCACTGACGTCAAAATTGCCATAAAAAAAATTAACATCATATAAAAGACAAGATGTGTTCCAACAATCACCGAAAGTATCATTAAAATCTGACGACTTTCGAAAATCCATGTGTTAACGGGCGAACTACCTTAATATTATATGAACAATTTATTTGAAAAGAAAATGTCATTTATGATTGTTAACAGTCCCAAACAATATGAAAGTATACAATGGAAAGGTTACTGAACGATTATGGAGAAATATTAGTTTTGGCGGAGGAATACGAGCTTGCATCCCTACTTATATTTTTCATGTACTTCAGTTATCTATACTATAAATAATACAAGCGTACATAGACCAGACATTAAGACAACACGGACTGTGATCTAGTGCCGAATTATTGCGTTGACCGCTCACGCCAGAAATCTTGGGTTCTATTCAAGACTCGACCGGTTGGCTTCTTTAAAACAACACCAAGTACTGTTTTGACATAAAACAACACCCAGTACAGTTTTGACATAGGAAACTGACTGAGAGCGATTAAAGATGCTCTGAGCTTACTTCACAAATGAGTTAAAATAAATAAATAGAAACGATAGTCACATTTTAAATGTGAAAACAATCGATTAACTTTGCACTGTACCATTCACACAAATTTTTTAATTATGCAGATTAATCGGTATCCAAGAGGTCCTCTGTGGCCACGTGGTCTAAGGCGTCGCCTCAAGATCTCTTACCTGTCACCGCTCAGGTCGTAGGATCGAGTCCTGCTCGTTCCAAAAAAAACATTGAGTGAGAAAGTTTGCCAGTTACTTGCGGAAGGACGGTGGTGGTGGAAGGAAGGGTACTCGACTCAGATTCAGTCTGAGGTCTTCCTCCACCAATAGAACTGGATATACCATATTTAACTTGAAATGTGTTGAAAATGACGTTAAACCCCATTAAAAAAGCTCGGTATCCAGAAATTTAAAAATAAATCGAATACTCACACTGCTTGCTATTGATGATCGAGTTAACGATATATTCCATGAAATTAAGAATATTATGCACAACCAACTTCTAATTGAAACTAAACTAGGTCACAATCAACCTAATAAAGACTGCCCAGATTATTGGTCAACCAAGTTACGCAGTTATCCAATATCTCTTTGGTAGCCAGGGCAGGGGTTTTCGTTTCCTACTTCCCATCGAGAGATATCAGGTTTTGGGATATGTTGTAAACATTATAAATCAAAATCTGGCAAACCATCTGAACACATTACAACAACAGAGATGGCGGGCGACCCTGATACCCACCACGCCCAGTACCGATCATATCCAGGAAATTAACGAGAGAGCTATTAAAAAAGCTAAGATGCCGATCAAAAATAATTTAGTATAATTGAGTGATAAACGTTTCAACACTACTAAAATGTGCAAACACTCTTAAATGTATCATACATGTATCATATAAAAGAATGTTAAAAACTATTAGTAGAAGTAACAATCATCCATGCACGTCGTTTATTTTATACTGATGTAATTTAGCTCGATTGTGAAGAAAACTCAAAGTTTATATGAACCGTTTTTAAGTCCGCTACCTGGATAGAACCAGAACTGAATGATCTTTTTTCAGAGGCATCAGGTCGAAATGGGGATCGAACCAACAACCTCTGGCACGAGCGAGCAGTATTCTATCTACTACATTACCGCACTGCATATCTCAAGCCTCGGCTTCATTTAAATATTGCGATGCGTTGATAAACAGCCTGCCTGATAAACATGAGTTTATCACGTCGATGCAAGTTTATCAGGTATATTATGTCATTATATACTTATACATTTATACCTGGACGGAACTACTTTTAACCCTATATCTATCTGAATTTCAATTTTATAAAAAAAAGACGTATTAGAAATATTGCATGATAAAGAGAATACCAAAACAAGAACTCGGCAGAGCCTCTTCTATGCCTCACCTGATAAAGTTAATAATATCAGACACTTACATGGTCTCTATATATCATGTAATGTAATCATATCATAATTAGCTGATATCCGTAATAGTCCATATTAGTATATATTTCACGTAACTTTTGTTTCTATTTATTTCATGTACAATGTATTCAGTATATCATGCTTAATGCTTTATATTGTGTTCTCTCATTGTATAAATTTATACAAATCCTTAAAACAAAGGAAACTGCAACGTGGTCTAGTGGTAGAGCGTCTGCATCGCGTGCGGAAGGTCTTGGATTCGATCAAATGCCCGGTTATACCAAAGACTTTAAAAATGGTACTAAAACTTCCTCGATTGACGCATAGCACTTAGAGGAGGATAGTTATTGGTTCGATTGACCGATGTCAGTATAATGTGACTGGGTGGGGTGTCATACTACCTTGTGTCTACGGCACGATACTCAAGTGTGGCAGTGCTAAGAATAATGTGTTGAGTGAACACTAAACAGCATTCAACAACAACAACAACAACATGAAACAAAGGGAAATAATAAGGTATATTACTTACAACGACTTGGATCGATGACCGTGTAAACGATATATTCCATGCAGCTAGGATTACTCCGAGCAATCAATTTCCTGATCTATACTCAAACTAGTTCACTGTTAACCAGATAACCTTGACGAACCCAGTTAACTAGAGTATTCGTAGTAGTGAAAACAGGGGTGCGCATGTGTTTCCCATTTCCCTTTTACACGGTGATGTTTAAGCGGGCATAAAGAAAACCCGCCACGGTATTGTTTGCAAAAAAATCAACGGAGTTTTAAAGTAAATTATATCACTCCATACTATAGAACATGTATCTCAACTAAGCATAGAATGACGTTGCATTCTTTTTTTTTCAAAAAAATACAAGTTGTGTATGGTCACTTTATACAGCCGGTGATTCGTTTCTATAGAGAGAAGGCGTTCGTCTTTGTTTGCGAATTTTTATTTTTCAAGTCTTTGATATGATCCGGCCGATGATTGAACCCACGACCTTCCGCATGCGCGAAAACTGCCGCTCTACAACCAGACCACCGCTTCTGTATACAGTCGTAACGAATTGTACGTCTGTAACGCATTGTACTGGATATGTAGGTTCGAGTCCCGCTCGCTCCAAAAACTTTATGTGAGAAAGTTTCCAGTTACTTGCGAAAGGACGGTGGTTTTACTCAGTCTGAATCAGTCTGAGGTCTTCCTCGATCAGTAAAACTGGATATGCCATATTATAACCTAAAATGTGTTGAAAATGCCGTTAAACCCCATTAAAAAAATATACAAAAAAATACAAAAATGTGCTGGATATGACAACGTTGGATTTTGAAGACACTGAACAAACAAGAGTTCACCTAATGTAGTGTTAGGCAAACAGACATTTGAACAACGCGGCCCTGGTAAATAGCACGGTTTTATTAATCAAGTTTTATTTTACACTTTTAATGAAATGCTTTGCTTTGTGTCTACAAATTTGACTGAAAAAAACGTCATTTTTGCTCCTAACTTTAATTGAAGCCATCTACGTGAAGGAGCAACAAATGCCTTTATGACAGGTTGTTGCAGGCAGATTTATTTGCTCTTAAGGATAGAAATAGGAAATAACGCATAGTTGCTTAATGTCAAGTGACTACTCAATATGGGTGACCGCTTACACAGATTTGAAACTATTTAAATGAGTGATGGCATCACGCTATTTAAGTTTTAACAGATCGGTTTGATAGATTAAACATACATGTTAAAACAATATACACCCCGTCCAACGTATACGTTACATAAACGGTAACTACGCCGCATTTACGGTGATAACTAGACAAGGTACATGTAAACCGGTACTTTCTGTTATTTTTGTGCATGCGGTTAGGCTGTGAGGTCGGAAAACCCCTTTACTTTCGTATTATTATTTCGTTTTTAAATCAAGGATATAACCGACACGAGCGGCATAATATATAAGTTGCAAGCGAGCATGTGCTTTTGAATGGGAACATGACCGTTTCCTCAAACATTCGAGAAAAATGACGGAATTGACCACTTTTAGATTGAAAACACATAATTTACAGATCCATTTATCACTTCGGAAGCAATTCTGGGACAACTTGATGTGTTTTTTATTCGTTTTATATATCAATACACCAAGTCATATCGTTAAAAGAATATAAGTTGAAGTTATAAGGCTGCTAAACGCCAAAATTTGCATAGTACGTAGAATAAGTGTAGGTGCCTCGTATGTTATACGCTACATAAGTTGAGGCATTGTGTCATTCAGCGGTATTCTAATTACATGAAATACTACTTCTAGCCAATTATTTGAGGGTTGTAATTCAGCTTTTAATTGCTCATTTTTTTGTATTAATGCATATATTCATGGATGTAGGAGCTTTTCAATTATGTGGTGGTAGGGGGTGGGGGGTTCAACCTGAAGAGAAAGTGTATGAGGATGTATGAGAAACTATATGATGGCCAACCTTACCTGAACATTAAACGGGTTACTATTTTGGTCACTTGTGGTACAGAGTACTGTACCGAAATATGGACGGTTTATATCGGAGAAAGTATACAGAACATGAGTAAGCACACTCCAGAATGAAAGAACAGATCAATAGTGGAATGTATAGAATAAAAAGCTTTAGGATGGAGAACTAAAGTTTTAGCAGACAAATCTGAAAACAGAACGGAGTACTTTCTGTTTTTGTGTTTGAAAAAAAAACAGTTATCAAACATGATACCCATATCAAATATGGACTCAAACCGGTTTATTTAAACACATGAACAGAAAGTTTTATTGTAAGACATAAGCAAGATAGAGAGATGACAGTAAAAGGCGCTCAATCTTCCACTACCGGTGATTGTAACAATTGTAAGACAACCACATCCCACTGGATGGGTTGACCTCAAATCAATGAAGATTTCAAAATTAGGCTATTCGCAGTACTAGCAAACCGCCGCAACGTATGGATACAACATACACATTTCGAAAATCTTATATTCACCAGCACTTTTAGTCAGTTACAACGATTTGCATAACATAAAACGTATATCAAACGTATAAATTAATTGTGGTTCCGGTCAACTAGAATGACACCCCTTTCGATCTAACAGCTTTAAAAGGTGTTAACTATTACACTATTATTAGGCTCCTACGTGGTCTAATGGTGTACGCCTTTGACTGTCACATAGAATGCCGTGTGATCAAACCGCAGTAAATGCTAAAAATATTTATTTTATTCTTATATTTATATACATGTTGAAGTAGTTATTCTAATATATTGTCCTGTATAATTTTACAGGAGGTACAATCACAACTTTGCTTGGGGAATCCGAGGGCATGCTGCTACTAAAAGATATTTAGCTCGTGGCATGCATTTCCTGCATTTTTCAGATATTTCAGAATATTTTAAACCGTTCAAATCTAAAACCCAAACTACACTTTATACAATTGCCTTTTTTTACACTATTACTTTGAGAACACATTGGTGGCTTTTTAGACTTGTTATATATCAATTTTTATTAACACACTGTAAGAAAGATATTTGCTGGGTATTATATTTTGGGAATAAGTATATTTTTTTTACAAAAACAGTAATAAACATGTGAAACTTCAGAAATTCTACAAGAGGCAAGCGCCCCCCGTCTGCCTCGCTGTGGCAAATGATATATAATTATAATTTTCGACTATTAACAGCTAAAAGAAAGATTATAATGTTTTGTTATATTTAGAATATTAAGCGACAGTGCATGCCATCGAGGGCTAGTAGAGCAATAGTACAATGTAAATATTGTATATGTATTACATTGAGAACAGGTAATGGTCTACGGGTCTGAAACAGCTCCGATACAAATTAGTAGAATGAACGACAATGTTCTAAAACGAAACAAATACTGTTTTTATTAAGTAAAGAGCTAATACTTGCTTCAAAAACGATTCCCTTCTTTACAGATTGTCATTATGGGCTTATACAAGATTATTTCATTCCAATGTCAGTCGGTAACGCGTCTGACTATCAATCCTGGTTGCGTCAGTACGAATCCTTGACTGGCCGCAGTCTCCGTGATGATTGATATACGACATTGCGTCACATTGTTATTTGCCTATTACCGCTGATTCGAGTTGGAAAGGTATCAGTTACATGCGGTAGTGTGTCTGCTAGAGTACTGGTTAACCTTCCAGGATCTTAGGTAGAAAGGTAAGACTGACTGATAGCCCTCAATGGCAATAAAATGACGCTAAATAGTCAATCAATCAATCAATCAATCAATCAATCAATCAATCAGTCAATCAATCAATCAATCAATTAATCAATTAATTTTCATGTATCAATTGCGCTATATCCTACCACCAGAACTGTGTATTATATGTTTTTTTCCCTCCATTTTGAGCCATTTAACGGCAGACAGCCCACATAATCACTAGGCGATCAACCAGTACAAGACACACCTTATCTGCCAGTCACTGACATCTTCCTCACAAATTCAAAGGCGGAAGACTCGTAGTAGAACAAAATCACAAAGACTGTGACCAGGCGGGGATTTGAACTCATGACCCTTAGATCGGAAACCAGACACGACAGAGACAACAAACTGACGTAGCAGAACCTGGTTTTGAAGGGTATGTTTACAGATAAGTTTATCATCATGGTATGCCAGATAAGGTGCTTGAAACGAACGTGTTATGAAACATATTAAGATAGTAGTGACTGACTTTTAAAAAGGTCACTGATAACATGTCAGTTAGTAGCTATTCTCGCATACCATACTGGGTAAGTACTTAAATGGGAGTTTACCCATGTTCAAGATTTGAAGTCATAACATCTTCATGGACAAATAAACCCATATCGAGATATAAATCTCCATGTGTTCATAGCTGAAACTTCATAAGGCCATGATACACTAATTGGTAGATTTACATCACCGCCTCCAATCCTTACCCAACAAAACCCCGATTTTATTACCAGCCCCAAGTATTTTTTGTAACCGCCATCACCGAACAAACAAAACACAAAAAACAAACAAAACAAGAGGCCAAAGAGGGCCTGAGGACGCTCTATTGACTCATGAACCCTCGAGGCGGGGTCATTTTTAACCCTAGGGACACCATTTGAACAAATCTAACAATACTATAGTTGGTCATCATTACTACATAAACATTTTGAAAATATATTGGGTCGTTCATGAGAAGAAGATTTTAAGTTTTGGACTATTTTTAGTAACGGCGGCCATCTTCAATTTCAGATTGAAAAAAAAATCTTCTGTATTGTCTCCTATGCAACAGACACAAGCATGTGAAGTTTCAGTTTAATTGGCCGAGTGGTTTCAGAAAGGATGAAAGAAAAAAAGAATTTTCTGTTTTCCCATAGTATCCCTATGTAACATTCTAAGTCCCTTACAGGGCCCCTATAAATTATAGCCCCTTAATTCTTATCTGCAATCAAACCCCTACACATAGGGATAATTTATGCCAAATATGAACAAATCTGACATACCGGTTCTCAAGAAAACGATTTTAGTAATTCCCCATTTTTACCCTTTTGAGGCCCCTCCTGACCCCTTAAGACAGTGGAACCCATTCATTTTTACAAATCTGAACCCCTTCACCAAACAATGCTTCTGTGAAGATATAGGCAAAATCATTTCCATTTCTAAAAAAAATATATATAATAGTGACATGTATCCCCTAATTGAACCCTCGGGGTGGGGTCATATTTAACCCTAGGGACACCATTTGAACAAATCTAACAATACTACAGTTGGTCATTATTACTACATAAACATTTTGAAAATCTGTTGGGCCGTTCATGATAAGAAGATTTTTTAAGTTTTGGACTATTTTTAGTAACTGCAGCCATTTTGAATTTCAGATCGAAACAAAAAATCTTCTGTATAGTCTCCTATGCAACAAAAATATGCATGTGAAGTTTCAGTTTAATTGGCCTAGTGGTTTCAGAGAAAGTGCTGCTAACAGACGACAGACGACGGACGACAGACAAAGCGCCATCGCATAAGCACTTCTGGCCTTTGGCCAGTAGAGCTAAAAACAAACACAGTTTTGTTATATAACGGAACTGTAATTTGGCAAAACGCCGCCGCATTTTAATCACTTCAACCTTTAAATGGTTATTTTAATTCCATGCACAATACAACATTTCAGTTTTAATTTCGCCCCTTTCCCTTTTTTAAAACTTTTGTATCAAAATCTATGAATTAATTCATTATAACCTAATATGAAATAGATAAAACAGTTGAGATGCATGACTAATGCATGGCCACAATAGTACCAACCTGCCATTTATACTGATAATCAAAAGAAGGCGCAAAAGTGGCCCTTTAAGAAAGGTTGTTGCTTAATACAGGTTAATTTACACTGAAAGTATAGAAATAGGAAATAGCAAATTTGACTGCTTAAAACAAGTGGTTGCTTAACAGAGGTGGCTGCTTACACAAGTTTGACTGTATTAAAAAAGAAGCATTGAATTTAAATGAATATTTAAATGCCATATACACGCTTTTGGTATAACATATATTCAGTAGATAGTTCTATTATAGTTCTTTTTTCATTTTTAATTGGCCGGGCCGATTAACTCAGTCGGTTACGCGTCTGACTATCAATCCAGGGGTCGTGAGTTCGAATCCCCCGCCCGGCAACAGTCTCCGTGATGATTGATATACGACATTGTGTCTCATTATCATTCGTCTCTCACCACTGATTCAAGTGGGAAAGTTATCAGTTACTTGCGGAGATGGGGTGTGCTCGAGTTCTGGTTAGTCCCAGGAAACAGTGGATAGGTTAACTGATCGTCTGTTAGTCCTCGATGGCATAAAAATGACGCTAAATATTCAATCATTCAATCAATCAAACAAGCATTTTTAATGGAGTTTAACTCTATTGGTATAGTTGGTAGATGATCTCAGAATAAAACCTAATGGAAGCACCACTCTTCTGTAACAAAATGACAAACATCTCACACGCAGTTCTCTGACCGAGCTTGGCTCGAAACCACAACCTCAGCAATTAGAGGTAAGTGTTCATAAGGCAACAACGCCTTAGACAACTCGACCAAGGAACCACTTAACATCGGAGGATTCCTACTTAGTTAATTAAATGTTGGTGAAACATGACCTTCTTATAATGTAGCTTCACAAAAAATTATATCATTCTTTTTTCCAATCATATGGCCTACTAGTAACTCTAATTCAACATTTATATCAGTCAGTTATGATGCTGTCGTATGTGCTCAAGTGTGTTAACTGTATATTAGTATCTATCCAATCGGGTTAGGTAACTAATTCAACCCTTTACTTCATATAGATGCCTTTGGACGCCTCTAATATAGACGCCTTTGGACACCTCTAATATAGACGCCTTTGGACACCTCTAATATAGACGCCTTTGGACACCTCTAATATAGACGCCTTTGAACACTTTTTATAGAAGGCTTTTGAATTATTGGGTGAATTATGTTTATATTAACTGACAGAGTGGAAAACAAAGTGGGAAATGGAAGGAGAGATAACCTATCAGAGAGTGTTCACTACATACGCCTGCAACAGTGATTAACCGTGTATTTTGATGCGATATGTTAACGCACCACAGCTCTACCTAATATAAAGGAATTAACGCATAACGCTTTAAAATAAAAACAAATTGAAAACACGTTCATCCGACTGTCACCAAAAGCTTTTCGTCTCATTAGATGTAATAAATATTGAAAAGCGAGGCGAGGGGTAAGAATGTTCGCCGCTCAGGCCAAATGGGTTCGATCGTCAGTTTGATCAAATAACAACACTCAGTACTGGTTATACAAAGAAGCGGGCGTAGACCTATCGATTCTTAAAAGTTTTGAGCTTTCTTTGCAATTGATCTAAAATAAATGAGTATCAAAATTAAATATTGATTAAATTAAAAGTAACCGAATTTTTCTAAAAAACATTCTCCGATTTATTTTTTACAATTGTAGATCTATAATAAGCTATTCTACTGTTGTTTTCCGTAAATGAAAAGTAGTGCACAAGCTATTCTTGAATGGGACGCCATGTCTTACAATTCAAAACTATTGAGAGTTATTGAGAAATCGTAGTTGTACATGTATTGGCAATTTGTGTTTTCCAAAGGTTTTCCTACTCTGAACGTTGATTTTTTTCCTGCGGTTTCGACCTGTCGTTAAAAATGGTTTAAAATTGATTTTAGTTTCGGGTTTCTAAAGCTGCAACCAAAATGTCAACCAGCCTATATTCGTGGATAATTCTATTAATTCCACATGTAAGTTAGTATTTTAAAATAGGTATCCATCTCTTTATATCTATATCTCTAATCCAATTTCAATAATCAAAGAAAATCGACATATATTACATATCTATATAATTATATGAAATAAACATACATTTAATTTTTGCTTAAAGGATTGAAAGGCAAGGGGGTATTTTGAGGGTCAGGTATGGTGATGATCCAAACACCGCTACTGTCACCTGTTGGTTTATATGCTATAAGGCCAGAATATGATGTAGTTATTACACGCAGTAGCCCTGTGTGTCGGTATGTTTATAAGGGAATAAAACCGTCTCAGTTTCATTGCTATCAATTAGTACATATCAGTTTGAAATAATAACAATGAAAAAAACATATGCACACTGCAAATAGCTTCGTTGTTTTAAAAACAAATTATGCGACTGCTTGATTTCAAAATCATAGATCTATTTGTATTTTAAGTTTTACCAATGTGTGTCGTAGGAAGATTCATATAATCTTATATCAGCAGCAGTTCCATCGTAATTTTTAAGTATTGATTTACATGCGATCACTTCTTTTTTTTATCGTTATATAGACTGTAGAAGTAAATGGTGGAATGATTCCCAAGGGGAGTAATCGAGTAAAACCGCTGAAAGCGTTTGACGTTCTAGTGTTCCATGCGACTCATTGTCCAACGCACCATACCCTTCCCACTCCTTGCCTCGTTAGAGAATATAACTATGTATTCATTTAATATGGCCAATGGTCTCAGTAATTTGAAAGAAAGCAATCTAGAACGTATATGAGTTCTGTTAACTGGTGGAAGTATTACTTAAATTCAAAGCGTGGCGTACAGATTGTTCAGTATTTTAGATATGGCTTAACGTCGTTTAGTATTGTACGAAATCAGAATACTATAGACATGTTGAACAAAAAATGAATAAACCGTCATTAATACCCTTTTCGCTGAATTGGTTGATTAATACGCTCAAGAATTAACTATATTGCGGTTTCGTTTACAGAGAAAGAGTTGTTTAATTTGTTATTGACTTGATATCGACCAGTCCCTACCTTATGTTCCATTCACCTCTGTAAATGACTGACTCCGAGTTTGTAAGATACTTGCAACATATTCACTCATGCATTAGATACAATAACTGGACAAAGCAATTTTAACATTGCATTCAAAGCAAATTTGAACATTTAAGTGTTTTATCAGGGGAAACCACATGCAATCTTAACTCAAACCCTAAATATTACCCACGCAAATGCGATCGAACAATTCTTGATCTATTTTTATATTTTTTTAACCGAATGTTTACTGAGCAGTATGAACTTGCGCCCTCTAAAGAAGGACCACGTTTCCTTAAATGTTGCTCCTTTTTCTAATTAGAAAGTAGTAAAGTATGTTTTATTTTATATGCCCTATTATATATTGATAATAAATGATGTTTACGTTAATCTATGTTAATTTATTTACATAACATTTTGTCATAGTTCATTACACGAGTATGAATATGATATTAGCATAATCTATGTGTAATAACTTTGACACAGCGCTGGAAAATTGATAGAAGTGAGAATTTTCAAAAATCTTCCTCTCAATAGCAGGTAAGTCAAAAGTGTTTATGTTTAATACCAATCACCCCTACAGGTAGGGGTCTCAAATTGGTACGACCCCAGTGCTAGGATTTAAAGGAGTCACAGAAGAAGATTGAGGTTTTGAATAGCGGGAAATGCAAAACTCTCCATTTTCTCAAGCATTTATAAAAAAAAAAATAGTTTTCACTTTCAGATTTTATGCATCATCTAGTCATAGCATATACGATTTTGGTTAAGTAAAAAGGATTTCATGTGATTTCAATAAGAGACCAACTTAGGTTATCCTACAAGTTTGTTTTCTTCAGAAGCTATGTTTGATGATAATGATGATGATAATTTTATTTATCGCCGTCACAGGTTTTCCATATGGGTGACATCACCAGAAGAGTATAAGTAATTTTAGATTTTTTGAGGATAGTGCAGAGATACAGAAGATCCGTTTGTAGCACCCCTGGTTTTTTTTACATACCCGGTTTTAAGTACCGATACAAGGGACTTCGATTTTGTTAAAGTTTTAACCGAAAGACTTATAAGTATTTTTAGTTGGTGGAGCGAGGGATCAGACATGTTGCCCCTGGGTTCGTAATCCATTGTCTTAACCTATGTTTAGTGCACTCCCACATTAATGCTGTTTGCATAAAATAAAATGCTACCGTATTAAACGTTGTAATATTGCTCAGGTTATCATTAAACCATTAATTTTACTACTTTGGTTTAGATATGTATTAACTTCCGCCAGTGACATAATAATAGTCATGTGCATAGGTCACTGCTTCTGCGATCAATTATCCATCGCATAAATAAACCCAGATCAAGGTGATTGTATCAGGAAAAAAGCGCTTTAAATGTCTTAAACAGTAAAATTATTTTTAAAATGGATAAAAGCATCTTATGATAATTAATAAAAAAATTGGAATCGATATTTAAAACGTAGTGGTAAACTTGAAACAAAACCCCCATTCTAAATTAAATAGGCAACACTTAAATACTACTTGACGACTTTCATATCGTATTCGGACTTCTTCTTAGATGAAACAATTTTACTACATGTGAACGGATCAAATTGAAATTAAAATGAAATCACGTGACTCGTTTAATACGTCACAAAATTTGTTGCAATTTAAGCGGGAAATCTTTTTTAGTCTAACATAGCCACGTAGCCGAAGTTAGGCAATCCCTTTTCATTATATTATTTTGGTTTGTTTAGAGTAATCAAATTAACAGTAATGAAATATTGTCCAAAACTTTAATACGTCCCGCAAGAAAGTATTGCGCAATGTTCACATTGAACTCCGTAAACTTCCCGAACAAAGCCTCGAAAACGAGATCGGGAACGAGTCTTCACGATGTTATCCGATGACTGATCGGAAAACCGAAAGTGGTTCGTTGAAAATGGCGAATGTAAACAAAAACAAAAACGTGACTTCAGAAATCTGATGTTTGTAATAAAGAGGTTATGCAATTAGACACTTTAGACGCGTATATTTCTAAGTTACAAGTGTATCTTCATGCTGGGCGTGTGTATTCAGGACAGGGAATTGACGGTAATAAGCCAATATAATCCCTTTAGGCAAATGTGGAATCATAAATACCACTTTGGTATCAACAAAATAATATAAAACTGCCATGTCAAGATTTTATCAACTATGACAGTAAATTCAACATAGCAAAATCCTTGTGAAAATTGAATTAAAGTTAAAGTGCATTATGGGAGGATTTAGATTTTGACCCATTGACCTAGTACTCAAAATTGTGTTATCAGTCCGCCCGTTTGAATCTAATTTTGGACAAGGTCTTGTTCAGATAAGAGAGATGGATCGCATGTAAACGAGACAAATATGTCGTCTGTTTAGACGGAGATATATTGTACCTTTATCAAGGCGTGCGCGTCTCTTAAAGGCTCAGCGATCACCTCCTCGTTAAAGATAACCTTTAGGAGTAAATAATATCCTATAACTATTACCGCTGATTTACTTTTACCATCTCAAAATAAAAATCAAAAATATTATTATCATCATTGATGTTGTAGTTATTTTTTTTTCTGTGATTACCAATATTTGTTATTATTAGTAATATTATTATTATATTGCTGTTGTTGTTGTTGTTGGTGTTGTTGTTGATGTTGTTAAAATTGTTATTTTGTTATAAGCATATTATTAGTATTATCATTATTATTATTTTATTATAATCATTATCACTATTATAATTATAATTATTATATTTTTTTATTTATTTTTTCATCATTATAATGCAGAGATACAGAAGATCCTTTTGTAGCGTCCCTACTTAAACAGTTCTTAATATAAATTATAATGTTTACAATATATTGCACGCAGTTGGGACTTAAACAGTACTTAATATAAATTATAATGTTTACAGTATATTGCACGTTCAAGTACAGTCTTCTGAAACGAAGCAAATATCAACTAAATAAATTACATTCTAATTATTCACAGTTCCTTGTCAACCCAAGAAGTTTTATCATTGTTTATAAAATAGCTTTCTGTTTTAACGACAAATGTAAGCACCATCATCAATAACGTCTTACATGCGTTAGATAGGTAAAATTAATTATAAGCCATTATCTAAATTACTAAATAAATCTACTTTAAGAACTCTGTTTCGCTTGAAACTTTTGGCGGCTGACTGTATCAAAATTTTAAATTGTTGATATTACAAACACTTTGTTTTTAACAATAACAGATGTTAAGTAGAAACTATGTATTGTTTTATTTTTAATTCGGCACGTGTTTTTGTAATGACAATGAACAGTCAGTTTAATTACTCCTGGTCTCCGTTTCACCAACATTTTACTTAAATATACACTAAGTTTTGACTGGTTATTTTATCTATTGTATAATCAATATATATAAAACCATATGCAGTCTTTCTGCAGTGGAACCAGTCTAAAATCTTATAATCAAGTGTTTAAGTATTTAAGTATATGTTGGTGAATGTACTGTAGAATTGGTCATAGTCCCCAACTCTCCGCCGGATCGGTAGATGACAGGAGCTTGGCCAGTCTACAAACAGCCCAAATTGAAATATGATGCATTTACTTTCTTATAATTTTTCTCTGTTTGCTGGTAATCGGGTTGGTAAAGATACCATTGAAAATATACAAAATATAGTCGTTCTGGATATCATTTTTATTTTATTTTTCTGAATTAAAATTCAAGTGAATAAGAATAAATAAATATAATACAATGTAATGGTGCAACAGTAATCTGTGTTTTTATTTGTGTGCAAATCACTGATATTTTTCTTTGTAAAATAAAATTTTTAATCTTATATTTTCTTTTTATTTCATAACAAACACTATTAAATAGTAAAGATGTTTGGGTCTAACATTCAGATCATTGTATTATTGTTTTAAGATTTAAGCTTGATATTAACCAATAGTATGCAACAGCTGTTTTATGTGGTTTTAGATACCCTTATAAAGAGCACCACGTGATGTATAAAAGAAAATACGTTAAGATATTTGTCTAATATACACTACCAGAGTCCATCTTAAATACATTAACATTTAGAACAAATAGCTATTAAATATAACATAGAATACCTTAATGCCGTAACTATACACTGTATTGTAACGATATATTTTATATCTATTTATATATTCCAAATTTTCCTATATTGTCCTTACAAAATTAAACAAATTATCAAAAAAAAAAAATGGAACACTATTGAATAATTACAGACAAATTTCTGCAAAATGCAATTATGGTAGCCGGCCTATATTGACTGAAACTAAAGGATAAAGAAACACCGGGTGTATTTCAGATTCAAATTATCAAACTATTGTAAGCGATATTTACAGTTTTA
Source organism: Panopea generosa (assembly GCA_029582155.1). NCBI lineage: Eukaryota > Metazoa > Mollusca > Bivalvia > Adapedonta > Hiatellidae > Panopea > Panopea generosa. The sequence goes on from CM055911.1 coordinate 53,272,621, forward strand.
GATTACTAGAAATTGTTTAAATCTATGTCAATAACAATAAGCCTATTCACAAACTCATTGATGGTACATTTGTATAAATATTCTAAAACTGTAAACATCGTTTTCAACAGTTTGATAATGTGGTTCAGAAACACATCCGGCGTTTCTTTATCCCTTCAGTATATAGTTAGATCGAAGCTACTATTTAAAAAAGAATACGCGTTGCAACCTTTACCTGTTAAGTAATGGTGCTTAAAGAAGCGGGATAACTCTTTAAGAATTAAAAATAGTTTTTGTAATAAATATTTAATAAGTCATCGTGTAGACACTTCTTGAAAAATAATTCAAGTCAACGCACATCCACTAATTTTATTATTTAAATAATTTTGTCGTTGGATTTAGATTGTAAGGTGTATTCCGATTCAACAAAACATAGTAGTTCTTTGCACAAGACAACATTAGAAAATTTAGAAAGTACAAATAAATGTCTTAATAGTTTAAATGTTCTTAAAGATTTAACCGATAGGTGCACTGCCAGAATCCATAAGCACCTGGCTCATCGGTGTGACAAGATAACCCGAGAAGGTCGTGTAGATCTGGTCGGGGAGACCAAACAGAGAGAATTGTTGTTGCTCCTTGGACTTGATCTCGATGCGGTCCCCGACGCGTAGTTTCAACATGACCGAGTTACTGCCCACAGTGTGAGAGTTGTAACCGCTGACGCTGACCACGACCTGGTCGTTGTGGAGGAGTTCAAGCCACATGATCGTGTCTTTGTTGGTGGAATAGCCGTGGAAGTGGAATATGTAGATTCCTGAAATTGATTAGATATTATATACAATAGTTCTAACCACATGGTCATTGTTGGTGGAATAGCAATGGAAATGAAATATGAAGATTATTGAAATTGATAATATATTATATACAATAGTTCAAATCACATGGTCATTGTTGGTGGAATAGCAATGGAAATGAAATTTGTAGATTACTGAAATTGATTATATATTATATACAATAGTTCAAACCACATGGTCATTGTTTGTTGGTGGAATAGCAATGGAAATGAAATATGAAGATTACTGAAATTGATAAGATATTATATACAATAGTTCTAACCACATGGTCATTGTTTTGTTGGTGGAATAACCATGGAAATGGAATATGTAGATCCTTGAAATTGATTAGATATTATATACAATTGTTCGGACCACATGGTCATTGTTTGTTGGTGCAATAACCATGCAAATGGAATATTTACATTATTGTTTCATTTCAATGATTATTCTACGAACAAAGACGTAATCACGTGGCTTGCACAATACATTGATTTATAATGCTAAAATATTCAATTAAAAAAGCTTCAGCCGACAACGTTGGCAAATTCTTTCTTATCTTTATAACATTTACTCTTTTTTAATAATGTACATTTTCATAAACGAAGTTTTAATTGCATATTTTAACATTGTATACATGTGCATGCAATCATCAATGCAGGTAATAGTTCAAGCCACATTATCGTATATGTATTGTTGGAATATGAAGGTTCCTGCAAAAGTATCATTATATGCAGTAGTTTGTCAACTCAATGATGTTTTTTGTAAGTTAAGTTAAAAGTTGCATGATAAATCCTTTTCAAATAAGAGTTGAAATGAGAATCAGTTATGCTTAAAAAAAACAACAACAATCCGTACCTTTATAGCATTGATGTACACATTTAAGATTTCTTTTCAACTTATTTCCCTTTAAATTTTACCAAGATTCGCATGTAAAATAAACACAACATTGAAATAAGTTGTCTAGATCGGATGTTACTTTTGGAAGAAAATGTTGTTTTTTTTTATTGCGTGTACATGTAATTTTAGATTACTGCACCGAAAATAAAATCCACCATTCATGTGAACTAATTTGTTAATCTATTCGTTAAATGCTGAGTGCAAAACGAGGAAGCTTTTACTACCATACACGTCTTTGCTATGGCCCAGTTGGAGATCGAACTCACGACCTTCCGGAGGGGAGGCGAACGATCCCCCAGATCACCGCAGTGGTATACCCTAACCATATTATTGGACAACCATCTCAAACTTTGTTTTTACATGACTCTATCAAAAATTATTTTATAATCATATCGATTGACACTTGACTACCAACGATTTAACTGTAATGTTACGCCGTACCAACACTACATGTTTATGTGACGCTAATTGAACAATAAAGCATGTCTGAGTGACAATGAAATCCATAAATTCAAGGCGGTGCCACCAAATATGTCAATACAGTGATAATGTGGGAAGTTTCCAGCTCAGGTTTAGACAGATTGTTAATTAATAGTACACGTGCTTCACTGCAATGTTAGTTGTCAAACAAATACTCATGGTGTTTATACAATTTATACTGGGGCATATCTGTCAGTGAGACGAATCCATGTCATTTAAGAGATAAAATAATGTTATAATTTACTGAACGGAACAGCTAACCCGCCACCTGACATTTTATGTTTTCTGTAAAAAGATATCAAAGCAATTTTCTTGAAATTTGGACACGAACAAGTCCAAATGAAAAGGAAGTTGGTTTGATACTTTTTGAGGAAAAGGATAAAATGCGAAGTACATAAAATGTCAGGTGGCTGGTTAGCTGTCCCTTTCAGTATATAGAATAGCAACGCTAATTAAACATGTAAAATGTAAAAAGGGTTAGGTTTAAGCAAAATTATATTCATGAAATATTACATGCGCAATAAACAATATATATTTATATTTATACTCTAAAATACATTTAATGGGCAAAGTTAAAGTTTTTACAAGGTTGCATAATCTTGATAAGGCTTAAATTCGATGTAAGAGATAGTCAAAAGTCAAACAGAATATCACAAACAAAATAAATTTATAGCAAATAAACGGTCGAGAAGTTAATTTTATGCAGTTGATTATATATATATTGATTGATTATACATCATGAAATATCAGACACGGTTCTATTAAGATTTTTGGGGGGAAATGGGTGTGTAGGGGTGGGGGGGGGGGGGGTGTGTGGGGAGGGGGGAGGTTAAGAAAATATGCAACACCCCACACCCACTAGCAACGAATGCAAGAAACGCCGAGTGAATTTTAGTCAAACATTTTCAAATTATTGCAAACAATTTTTACAGTTTTAAAATATGTATGTTGCTACCCTTTGTTAATGAATTTGTCAATAAGATAACAGCTATATAAATAACTTTACATAAATATTTAAACATTCTAAAACTGTACTTTGTGTTTATAATAGTTTGATAATGTTACTTTGAAAATCACCCGGCGTTTCTTTATCCCTTTCAGGGTATTCCGTGACCGAGTGGTCTAAGGCGTCATTGCAAGATCATTAACCGCTCACCGCCAAGTTCGTGGGTTCGAGACTCCAAAACCTGGATAGGCAATATATAACCTGAAAATGGCGTTAAACAACATAAAATAAAAAAGAAAGAAATTATCTCTTTTAGTATCAAACTCACCGGAAACAGGACATTTGAATATTCCGGTCATCGTGTCATAAGCATAGTGTTCGTTGACGAATGTCTTGTCAAACATAATGGTATCCTTGTTCATCACGTGTTGAGTATTCGTTAGACCAGCCGAGAAGGCAACTGAGTGCACGCTGGCACCAAACACTGCAATTATAAACGGTATTGTAAGGTCAATTTCAACACATATTCACAAATTGAGCGCGTGGTCAAGTGGTAGAGCATTGGTCCCATGACCGTAGAATCGAAGGTTCAATCCTCCGGCACCGCTATATTTGGTGTCCTTGGGCTAGACACTTTTTTCCACATGTATTTATGTACTGGTTTACCAAGGAAATCTTCGAGTGATAATTGTATATATTGTAATTACTTTTTTTTCAGAATTGAAGTAAAATAAATAAGTTTAAACTATATACTAACAAATACAATAAGTACTATACGTCCCTCTACACAGTTGAGTGTGTTCTTTGTTCTATATAAAATAAGCTCAAGGCCATATTTCTAACGGTAAAAACAAAGATTTTTTAAAGTTTTTTTTCATATAAGGAATGTATCCGCTCATAAAACTGCACAATAACTGGCGGGTTGACCAGCTCGGATGTTTTAAAGAATGAGTAGGGACGTCCCTTCAGTTTTTCTTTAAATGAAGTTCTCAAATGCCAAAAATTAAACCCATCAGTTAAATACAATACTTTTAACACCAATGATGTCTTATTGAAATACATGTCATGTCATCTTTTGCTCTACTCATCTGATCTGTAGCAAGAAATCACAGCCACTATGAATCATTTTGAAAATATTCTGAACCAAATTACTACAAAAAGTTAGTTACTGATAGTTTCAATCTATATGTCTTAATATTAGTTACTTATAGCTTCAAAACCAAAGTGTATACATTCCTTTTGCAATAAGTCTGTATCATGATATGTTTGTTATACAGTGTTTGTATATATATAAATATATAGTAATGACAAGTTACCTGTGGTTGCCATCGAGACAAATACAAATGCAAGAACATACATTGCTGACATCGTCTGAAAGAAAATAAAAGGCAAATTATAGATATTTCCATTAAATATTGAAATTGTGGGGGTGGGGGGGGATGCTTTTTCTAATAAATAAAAACATGACAAACAAATTTTTCCACTGTTATTTCATCATCAGTCAATCTGGGTTTTAGCGATCCGTTTTTAATAGGAATGTTTTTTGTTGTTGATGATTGTGAGTGCTCTAAAAGCAATTGTTAAAAAACGTATGAAACTCAAATATTAGTTAACGTATTCCTTAAGGCAACAGGCAGCATAAATTCATTAATATATTTGAGTAAATACTGACTACAAATGTCATAATTCAAAGGTTTTAAGTTTCATTTAGAAATAGAAAAGATCATTTCACCATACCATTACTAAATATTTGCTATGCTGTAGTCTTACTAATTGAATGGTCCATTACATTTAGAAATTCAATAACAAATTTCACTCTTAGTTACTGATTTCCAAAGATAAAATATGTTCTTACATTTTTTTAAATCTTAATTTGCATTTTTAATTCATGTTAAGAAAATATGTTATTTTCCGAAGGTGACAACTGCCACGTATTATATAAAACATTAAAACGTGAAACAGTGTTAACAATTTGTGTCTCAATATAATTTTAAAAAAAGTTAAGTTATGTTCTTAAAAGTGTATGTGATTTACACCAAATACTTTCATAATGAAACTTTATAAAAAATCAGTGGTCTTTTTTTAAAAATAAATATTATATTAATGTCTCTCTAAAAAATAGCGTTTCGCTTTGATCTACATTCATGAATCTTCCACCTTTGAATATGTGGGAAACAGTCAGCAAAACTACATCCTAGCCTCCCAGGAATAATAATAATATTGGCTGACAGCCTTTAGAAAACTAGACTACTGTTAGTTACTAATTTATGTTAGCTCGATCGCGATAAAAGCTCAGAGCTTATATGAAACGCTATCGAGTCCGCTTCCTGGGTAGAACCAGTACTGAGTGTTGTTTTATGAGAGAGAGGTATTTGGTCGAGTGGTGGATCAAACCCGCAACCTCTGGCGTTAAAGGCCAACACTCTATCCATTGCACTACCGCCCCGATGAAATACTGTTGAAAGAATAAAAAACATACAGAACAAAAATAAACCAAGACTCATGAGAGAACTAAGTATAATTTCATATATAAAAAGTATACCTACTTTCAATAAGTTGTTAATATATTATAATAAAAAATATGTTTGCAAAATAATAATTAAAATGTCTTACCTTCACTTCTTAACACAATATGTCTGAAATATTAACGTTCTGAATCAAAGACAATCGAACGAGTTACACAATATACAAGCTGACTTTTACACTACTGAAAAACGTCTTATATAGTAAGGTGTTTAAATAATGTGCGCGCGCAGTGAATGAAAAACAAACAACTTCTCAGTAGACTTCCAAATAGATTTACAAGGTTAATCCATAAGATATCAAATTGGTTTTGATTTTTTTGATAAGGTACCGCAACAGGTGCAAATCATTATCGTATATACGCATGCAATTTCCCATTCCTTGTCAAAAAAGTAATTTCATCTTTTTAAAAATAGCAGTTATAATTTGATAAGATGATTGAGGTTGCATTCGCCAACAGTTTCAAGTGAGCTCCTAATAAGCCAAATATTATACATTTCATTTGCGACTTAATGTTTGTGTCATAGGGTGGGAAAGTAAAGTTAAGGACGTGTTTGAGAAGCCACGGCTGGAAGTCATAGAAGACTTTAAATATTACGGCGTGCTGCGATATGAAAGATGTTCAATAGAGTAGTTAGTTTAGGTCAGGACTTCGCATTAGCCGAATTTGAAGTATTTCATATGTGAACTACAATATTAATTGTAAGCTTATGTCTCACCTAGCATATAAAGTCAACAAATACATTTGTGGTCGTATTACCCAACCATTCTTTAGAATACTGTTAGACTTAAACCCAAGAACGAATTTTAACTTGGAAAACTTTTTCTAGGTCAAAATTTGCCACTATGCAGGGACACCTAATACTTTGTCAAATAAACTTTCACAATTATTCTATCTGCCATTGCAAACTAGGTATCTAAGTTTGAAATTTAGATTTTCAAGCTTAAGTTTAAGAATATTCTCAAGAATGGTTGACGAATACGACCCCTGCAATGAGTATTGCTAGTCTGAACCTAGTGTGAACTACTGTTACATTACTCTCCCCAAGCTTTGTTTAAACATATCAACATAGTCCTTGATAGAGGGCTTTGTTGAGTTTGAAACTGATGCTGTGAGCATACCATTAAAAATCTAAACAATCATAAATACATTTGGCTTTTACTTCTGATAAGATGGGTGTCATTTACAGAAAAATATGACAAGTTTATGCAATTAGCTATAATCAACATTCTGATTTGGTATTGACCCTTCTGCAGTGTCCTGAAGTACATCTGGAATAAGCATTTCTTGTGATCCACATGGTTGAAAATGAGCTGAATGTCTCAAACAAACCTCTATGAAGGAATATATAAAATGAGGTATGATTTTTTTATCAACGTGCTCAGTTTTGGTAGGTCAGCCTTCAAGAAAGCTATTGAGTACATCTGCAAGGAACATCGTTTGTTTATGTTTTAAGAATTGACATTAGCAGTAAGCAGTTTTTAAATTTTGATTTTAAAGTAGGTAACCATTTCAGTATTAGATGCTGAGAGGTTAGGGTTACGGTAATGATTAGTTTCATATGATATATCGAAATACATATCACGAATATGAAACTGCCCTCAGTCTAGTATTTGAACTAGCATAGTTTGTGTTTATGGCGATACCCATATGACTGTTGTTGCGAATGGTAGACATGCCGGACTACCGTAACATACAGTTATGCAATCGTACATGAAGATTGTGTTTTCTAGCAAATTTACCAAGTCCTGTTTCTAATTCTGTATACTTGTTTACATATGACATGCCATTTTAATGTATACTAAACAAAACAGCTATCCAGACACATGGAATTTTGGTAAATATCTCAACTAATTGTAATAGGATTTTATCAAAATTTGTTAAAATAAAAAGTGTTTCATGGCAATGGTCTGAACCTTTTATTTGTTTATTTTATTAAGGATGACATGCGAGGCAGACCCTCTACTACATGAACGCCGATGCGATGTGAACCTAACAGGATAAAATACTTTTTAATTTGGCTCAAAATTCAACTGCCTTTTATTTTTATTAGTTTAACGTTTTACTTTCCAAATAGTGTTCGATCAAAACATATTGTGAGCAATTTAGTTATTTAATTTACTTCGATTGTAAAGCAAGTTATTACATCTTACACAAATTACGCTCATAGTCGTCTTAGATAGAACCATTACTTAGGTCGAACCATTACTTCGGTCAAACCATTACTTAGGTAGAACCATAACTTAGGTAGAACCATTACTTAGGTAGAACCATTACTTAGGTTGAACCATTACTTCGGTAGAACCATAACTTAGGTAGAACCATAACTTAGGTAGAACCATAACTTAGGTAGAACCATTACTTAGGTAGAACCATTACTTAGGTAGAACCATAACTTAGGTAGAACCATTACTTAGGTAGAACCATTACTTAGGTAGAACCATTACTTAGGTAGAACCATAACTTAGGTAGAACCATAACTTAGGTAGAACCATAACTTAGGTAGAACCATTACTTAGGTAGAACCATTACTTAGGTAGAACCATTACTTAGGTAGAACTATTACTTAGGTAGAACCATTACTTAGGTAGAACCATAACTTAGGTAGAACCATTACTTAGGTAGAACCATAACTTAGGTAGAACTATTACTTAGGTCGAACCATAACTTAGGTAGAACCATTACTTAGGTAGAACCATAACTTAGGTAGAACCATTACTAAGGTAGAACCATTACTTAGGTAGAACCATAACTAAGCATATACGAAATAAGTGTCTTGCTCAAAGACGCCACCCATAGCAGTGGGGGAGGTTCGAACCCACCACCCTCCGATCGTGGGTTCGATGCTTTTCCACTGTATCACACGCTCTTGATAGTTTTTTACACATCTTATATTAAAAGTTTCCCTCACACGGGCCGCTTGACATTTGAATGTTATTACGTTTTTTGTTGAATAATGTTGTTTTTTTCTTCATACGTTTTCCTACAGCTGGCTTCTTCTGGTCTCTCACGTAATTATTTTCTTAACATATTTACATTTAACAACCAATATGATGTCGTAAAAGTGACAAATTCCTATTCTAGTTTTCCAGGCCTCAATATAAACGGAAAATAATTGTTCAAGCTTATCAATGTTTTGAATTGGTCATAACAACTGTTCACTTATAGATTTTATTGACGTCATAACATGCATTTAAAATCAGTGAATGCAAACCTAGGGGGTTAAACTTTTCACCTTTTCACTTTATATCGGGAATACACAAATCCTGGAGAACAAGTAAACCTCATTTGGCTAAAAGTCGTCTCTTTCATTCGGGACACACGTAAGTCCTTTATCAAATTTTGGTATATTGTATGATCTGTTTGTTATTCAATGTTGATAAGAAAACCAATATATAGTAACATAGATACATAAATAATTGCATGCTTCTCTAATTTTAGTCAATGATAAAAATGAGCATTTTAATGGACTTAAAATCCTTTTTCATACAGGCTCAGTGACTAGTCATAGCTGTTAAGCATTATGGATGTACTATGATGCATGTGGCAAGAAAAGAAACCCTCCGCAACGCTATACGCTTGTTTCTCTTAACAAATGTTTGAAGGAACTCCTTTTGCAATTTAAGTCGGGGGTTATGCTAAATGCATATCCCTACTCATATCGTCGTGATCAATCTTTGAAGTGTTTGCACCGCCAAAAAGAGCATACGCAAAAGGGGACTACTTTTCATTCTGTTTGTTTTATGAATTTTTTCTCTAGATTTTAGTAATGTGTTTTATTGCAGCACAATGTAACTGCTTGTGATATCAAGCATCAACATACACCGGTGGTGTTACATTTAACATATGGCATCCACTAGCGTTATTGGTCTCACTACACAGTTGAATTATGCTCTTTATTCTATATAAAATAAGGTTTATGGTTTTCACGGTAAAAAAGAATTCCACATAGAATGTTTTTCAAAGTATTTTTTTCTCATAGAGGGAATGTATATTCACATAGAAATGCACAATAACTGGTAGGTTGACCAGGATGTTTTTATAAAAGAGGATGCAGTGACACCCTGAGATTTTTTGAAAAAAGAAGTCCTCAAATGCTCATAAATACATGCATATGTTGAAATCCTATAATAGTCACTCTTTTAACACCAGTGATGTGTTATTGCAGTATATGCTTTGCTAACTTTTGCTCTACTCATCTGTAACAAGAAATTACAACCACTATGAATCATTTTGGAAATTTTTCAAAACCAAATTACATAGGCTTTTTTTAAGCGTAAGAATTATAACCGTTTGGAAAAAAGGGACGTAACTGTGTAGTTAGACGTTATAGTAGCCTTATAAGTTCTAAAATCCGTTTAAATAATATTTGTATGTTGATACAGTAGAACTTCGTTGGCTCGAACACGGATAGCTCGAACATCACATTAGATCGAACCATGTTTCTGGTTCGTGACCGAATTCCTTTTTCGGTGTAAATATGTATGGTATGATATTGAACAATAATTGGCTTAAACGACCCTGAATTCGAACTTTTTTGTCCAATCCAGTCGGCTTCGAGCCCTCAATGTTCTACTGTCCTTAAAAATACAATGATCTTTCCCCGTTATTTTGAACAGTCACCAGATGCGTTCATATTCATAAAATATTGTTCAAACTAATGCCCCATTAAAGACAAAATAGTGAAAATTGTGGGGGCCTTTGTTATACCTCTACGAACATTAATTTGGATTGTAAACTGTGCATGGGATATCATTCCCTTTTCATAACAAAAAAAACGTGAAGAGCGATGTAACAAAGTATCATAAAATAGAAGTGCTACTGTGTTTGTTAATTTTTGGATCATCCCCTATTGAAAGGGCCAGCCACAACGGGGTTATAGGAAACCTTTTTGTCATACGCAGTCTATCCTTGCCTGGTGGACTGCTGTTAGATATTTGGTACCCTTCAATTTAGCTAGCTGCCTGGCGAGCAACCGGTCAAGTCAGAAAAAACCCCAAGTGCTTTGACCAGGATTCAAACATTCGATCTCCCGCTTCCGAGGTGAACGCCATAACAACTAGGCACATGGGACGGTGTACTGTCATTTGTTTGGGTGGATAATATGAAAGTTGGGAATGCACAATATTAATTCTATATATAATTTACTAACGTTTCTTAATGTTTTCAGTTTTAACTTATGTTAGTTGTTAGGTTTATATTGGACACAACCAAAATTCAAGATATGGGTTTAATTTATCTTTATAATACGTTTTATTTTGGGTTCAAATACGAACACAAAGCAATTTATATTATTTGACTACTTGTTTTTCTGGTGGACGCTAGTGGTACGAAGAATTCATCTTAAATAAATGATTTAAGATCAAAATGTCGGTAATACAATGTGTGAAAACAAACATCGCAAATCAAACAAAGCTATCGAAAAAGAGCCGTGATAAGTTGTTTCGGATAATTGAGTTATGCGTTGTTTAAATAGAGTGGGCGGAAAAATGGGTGTAACTGATGGAATAACTCAAAACATGCAGATTAAGCATAACACGGACGTGCAAAATACGCAATGCACCATGCAAAGTCAAAGACGTGCATTCAGGGCATCGAGTGTATTCGAGAAGGTACATGAAAAAGTGTACTGTTTTCAACCTAACTTTTTTTCCTTTTTTGAAAAAAAATCATTATTTAAATCATTGTTAAGATTGTAAACTGTATAAATCGCACATGCAGTCTTCCGCCGCCTATGGGTTAAGGTGTCCGCCTCGGAAGCGGGAGGTAGAAAATAAGAATCCCGGTGAAAGCGCTTGATTTTTTGTATGATGCGGCCGGTTACTCACCCAGGAGCTTGATTAATTGAGACGTACCGAATGTCTAACAGTCTGACGCCTGACCAGGATTTAGTTCGGGAATTAATTATGTACACCGTTAATGCGTCTCGTAAGACCATTGTTGCCGACCCTCTCAATAGAAGTACGACTACAGTAACTAAATCGCACATACCCTAACCCTAACCCTAGTTTACACGTGTATACATCTATACATGCTACGTGTAAGCAAAACATAAAATTTCAATGTATATTTGCTATCTTTTAGTAAATTGTATCATATACTTTACATCGAATGTGATGCAAGTTATCACAACTTTGACATATCATGCCTAATATCTTCCTTGGTAAAACCAGTACTTAGCAAATATGGATAAAGTATCTTGATCAAGGTCACTGCCGTCACGGTAACAGAGGATTGATCCAGTGACACCGATCCTGGGTACATACCAAGTGTAATATCACGTCCGATTCATCGCTCGGTGTTTTCCGTATAACTCGGCTCTCATTCACATGTATTTTCAATTACCATATTTTATAGTAGGTAAGATCATGTTGCATTATATTTGCTTTATGACACGACTTTTCAATATTAATAGTGTTATGCATACCACCTCCTCCACATTCACCCTTGCTTAAATTTAGATTTATCGATAAAACTATCATATCATATAATGTCGGTTTCGACTCGACATTCAACGTTACCACCGAGTGATCTACCCTAGCAAGAGTGCTTGTTTAATACAACACGCATTGTTTTTGTATTCATTGTGATCATGTATTAATGGATGAAGGAGCTTTTCATATAGGGGGTGGAGAAGCAACCTGAGGAGAGAGTGTATGAGGATGTTAGAGAAAGTATATGCTGGCCAACCTTACGTGAACATTAAACGGGTCGCTTTATTGGTCACATGAGGTACAGGGTACTGTATCGAAAACAAGCGAAGATATGAAATAAGGACAGTTTTGTATCGGAGAAAGTATAAAGAACATGAGTAAGCACACTCCAGAATAAAAGATAGTAAAATTAGGGAAACAGACTAATACTGGAATGTACAGAATAAAAGGCTTTAGGATGAAGTATGAAAGTTTTAGCAAACAAATCTGAATGAGCACTAATAGAGTTTGAATAAACAGTTATCAAATATGATATCCATATTAAATATGGACTCAAACCATTTTATTAAAAAACAAGAACTGAAACTTATATTATTAGACAAAAGAAAGATATAGAGAATACAGTAAAAGGCTCTCAATCCTTCACAACCGGTGATTGTAGTAATTGTAAGACAACCACATCTTACTGGATGGGTTGACCTCAAATCAATGAGGATTTCAAAATTAGGCTATTCGCAGTATTAGCAAACTGCCGTATGGATACAACATTAACATTTCGAGGTATTTTATATTCACCAGCAAAAACTTTTAGTCGGTTACAAAGATTTGCATACTAACATAAAACGTATATCAAACGTTTTAATTAATTCTAGTTTCGGTTTTGGGGTTTAGCAGTCTTATCACATCAGCTTGTAATTTAACTGATATAATTTGGTATATTTATACGTAAAACAAATGTAAAACACATGAAATTGTCCCATAAATGCTTCCGAAGTAATATATTGAGTTGTTTTCAATCTGAAGATGGTTCAATCCGTCACTTTTCTCGAATGTTTGGGGAAACGGTCATGTTCCCATTCAAAAACACATCTCCGCTTGAAACTTAAATAGAATGCTGCCCGTATCGGCTATATCTTTGATTTAAAAAATAAATAATAATACGAAAATATAGGATGTTTCTTATCTCACTGTTCGACCGCGTGCACAAAAATAACAGGAAGTAACGGTTTATATATCCCCGTAAGTTTCAACAAAATGAAAAAAATAAATGACTATAATTTATATGCATTCATACATTTGCACATGTATGAGGATTGTCCCAGTATAGCGTGACGAACTCCGGCAAACCTCCTTATCGACGTCTCAGCGTATTGATGTTTTGCATATAATCCTTATCGAATTTTCGGCCAAATTGTGCAATTTCATAAATATTACACGTCTTTAATCGATTCTACAAGCACTTGATTCATATCAAATATGTTTGACCGGCGCAGCCCTAAAACTTCTCAATTTCATTTGTTCATTTCGGTAATGTGTATTTCAATTAAATAACAATGCCATATGTTTGCCGCTGAAAAAAATCACTAATCTTCACGTCAAAGACAGTAAAGTCATACTTCAAAAATTTGAAAAAAAAATGCATTATTAACAATTGAGCGGTGTTCGGATCATTATAGCAAGTTCAATAAAAAGTTTGAATAAATGGCGACGTCAAACGACCGTGCGGCGCACAAAAAAGTTATTTATTTTTTTATCAGGGTGTTCGCTGTGATTTCTTGAACGCATTAAGAAAGAAACGGCCCGTTTTCTTAATGTAGTGTCCCTATTTTTTCATCAGGACAGTGCCCCGAGTCATACGGCCGCGACGACTGGGAAGGAAATCGACATACTGGGTGTTCAGAGACTTGTACATCAACTTACTCAAAAGACCTCGCACCTCTTGACTTTGCGTTATTTCCCTAAACTGAAGGAGCATATGTGTGGCCAATGTTTCAACACGGTCGATAAATTGATGAGAGAAACATTAAGTTTTAATAAAGGGCTCGACACAGAATGGTTTGGAATCGTTTACAAAAAGTGTGTACAACGCTATCGACCATGCGTTACTCATAATGGAGAATATTTTGAAAAAGAGAAGACTTTTATGTCGGCGTCGTTTAAATAACGTCATGACCTGTGCCGGTTTTTTGTAAATTTGTGATAATGCACAAATATGATGTACAGAATGTATGTGAAAATCCTATAGAATTTAACTTATTACTTCCCAATATTTAGAAAATGTCACGTTGTTTTGGGACCACACTCGTATGTATCTGGTGACTGTTCCATGTAGTGACAATTTTCCGACTAAATTCATATGGTGCGTTCAAAAAAATGTAAAAATGGTGCTCAGCCTCGCGACAGTGTCTACTTGAGACAGTATTCTGAGTGCTGTCACACTGGAGTATCATGCCGCAGACACATGGTATGATACCCGTCCCGGTCACATTATACTGACTTCGGGTCGACAATACCTTGAAATATCCTCTAAATGCTGAGCGTCAAGCGAGGAAGCTTCTAGTACCAGTTTACCAGGTATGACCCAGCCAGAGATCGAACATACGACCTTCCACATGCGAAGCGGACGGTCTACCCCTAGACCACGCTGCAGTTCTCAGCATTTAGAGGATACTACAGTATAATAATACAAGTGTAGTATTCTTAGGATGCTGTCTCACCGTCAAGATATAACTGAAAAAAATGTCGAAAACGATGCTGAAACACCATACAAAAACAACAACAACAATATCAGACTGACTCCATACCCCGTCACTAACACGCTATCCTGAACGCGTTGCTAGTATTAGACATTCGTTTACTTTTAACATTTTAACGAATCTCAAAGTTTTAATCAGCAAGTTTAATCACAAGGAATGTAGATATACACAAAATCTGAACCCTAACAATAAATGACTTAAGATTGCCTGAATTAAGTCCCTTAAATGGAGAACATACATTGAACCAGAATTCGGCGAGGATATTGTCATACAGATTATTTTTATAAATCATCGCCCGGAAAGCCATTTTAAACAGCGTTTAATATGATTTCAAGGAATTTATCTGTTTCAGCTGATGAATTTTAATTTGATATAATTTAATTAATTATCATAATATGTTCAAATGAAATAAATGAGCAGACTGCTTAATATTTGCCTACCCATCTACCGTACCGGCACATTTCAAGGACCTAAAACAATGTGTCGAAATTTTAATCAATTACTCAACATTTTTGGTCCAACACATTTGAGATAAATAAAGTGTTAAACTCCATCTCCCACTCAGTTACATCGTCTAAAATCAAACAGTCAAATTACTATATATGAAGTGTTCAACTCCATTTCCCACTCAGTTACATCGTCTAAAATCAAACAGTCAAATTACTATATATGAAGTGTTCAACTCCATTTCCCACTCAGTTACATCGTCTAAAATCAAACAGTCAATTGATTACCACCCCTGTGGTCGTGGGTTCGAAACAAGTTCAGTCCAAAATGTTTGGTGCGAGAACGTTTGTCGGTTACATTATCTGATTTCGGAAAGTCGGTGGTTCTAATGGATTGTCATTCTTGTTACGTGTGGCAAGGCAGTGGTTCTAATTGATTGTCATTCTTGTTACGTGTGGAAAGTCGGTGGTTCTAATGAGGTGTCCTTCTTGTTACGTGTGGAAAGTCAGTGGTTCTAACGAGGTGTTCTTCTTGTTACGTGTGGAAAGTCAGTGGTTCTTATGGTGTGTCCTTCTTGTTACGTGTGGAAAATCAGTGGTTCTAATGGTGTGTCCTTCTTGTTACGTGTGGCAAGTGAGTGGTTCTAATGAGGTGTACTTCTTGTTACGTGTGGAAAGTCGGTGGTTCTTATGGTGTGTCCTTCTTGTTACGTGTGGAAAGTCGGTGGTTCTTATGGTGTGTCCTTCTTGTTACGTGTGGCAAGTGAGTGGTTCTAATGATGAATCCTTCTTGTTACGTGTGGAAAGTCGATGGTTCTTATGGTGTGTCCTTCTTGTTACGTGTGGAAAGTCGGTGGTGCTAATGGATTGTCCTTCTTGTTACGTTTGGAAAGTCGGTGGTGCTAATGGATTGTCCTTCTTGTTACGTTTGGAAAGTCGGTGGTTCTAATGGATTGTCCTTCTTGTTACGTGTGGAAAGTCGGTGGTTCTTATGGTGTTTCCTTCTTGTTACGTGTGGAAAGTCGGTGGTTCTTATGGTGTGTCCTTCTTGTTTCGTGTGGAAAGTGAGTGGTTCTAATGAGTTGTCCTTCTTGTTACGTGTGGAAAGTGAGTGGATCTAATGATGTGTACTTCTTGTTAAGTGTGGAAAGTGAGTGGTTCTAATGGGTTGTCTTTCTTGTTACGCGTGGAAAGTCAGTGGTTCTAATGGTGTGTCCTTCTTATTAAGTGTGGAAAGTCGGTGGCTCTAATGATGTGTCCTTCTTGTTACGTGTGGAAAGTCAGTGGTTCTAATGAGGAGTCCTTCTTGTTACGTGTGGAAAGTCGCGGTTCTAATGAGTGTCCTTCTTGTAACGTGTGGAAAGTCGGTGGTTCTAATGAGGTGTCCTTCTTGTTACGTGTGGAAAGTCGGTGGTTCTAATGGATTGTTCTTCTTGTTACGTGTGGCAAGTTAGTGGTTCTAATGAGTAGCCCTTCTTGTGACGTGAGGAAAGTCGAGGGGTTCTTATGGTGTGTCCTTCTTGTTATATGTGGAAAGTCAGTGGTTCTTGTGGTGTGTCCTTCTTGTTACGTGTGGCAAGTGAGTGGTTCTAATGATGAATCCTTCTTGTTACGTGTGGAAAGTCGGTGGTTCTAATGGATTGTCCTTCTTGTTACGTTTGGAAAGTGAGTGGTTCTAATGAGGTGTCCTTCTTGTTACGTGTGGAAAGTGAGTGGTTCTAATGATGTGTCCTTCTTGTTACGTGTGGAAAGTCGGTGGTTCTAATGGATTGTCCTTCTTGTTACGTGTGGAAAGTGAGTGGTTCTAATGAGGTGTCTTTCTTGTTAAGTGTGGAAAGTGAGTGGTTCTAATAATGTGTCCTTCTTGTTACGTGTTGAAAGTGAGTGGTTCTAATGGGTTGTCTTTCTTGTTACGCGTGGAAAGTCAGTGGTTCTAATGGTGTGTCCTTCTTGTTAAGTGTGGAAAACGGTGGCTCTAATGATGTGTCCTTCTTGTTACGTGTGGAAAGTCTGTGGCTCTAATGAGGAGTCCTTCTTGTTACGTGTGGAAAGTCGATGGTTCTAATGAGTGTCCTTCTTGTTACGTGTGGCAAGTGAGTGGTTCTAATGAGGAATCCTTCTTGTTACGTGTGGAAAGTCGGTGGTTCTAATGGATTGTTCTTCTTGTTACGTGTGGCAAGTGAGTGGTTCTAATGAGGTGTCCTTCTTGTTACGTGTGGAAAGTCGGTGGTTCTTATGGTGTGTCCTTCTTGTTACATGTGGAAAGTCGGTGGTTCTTATGGTGTGTCCTTCTTGTTACGTGTGGCAAGTGAGTGGTTCTAATGATGATTCCTTCTTGTTACGTGTGGAAAGTCGGTGGTTCTAATGGATTGTCCTTCTTGTTACGTGTGGAAAGTGAGTGGTTCTAATGGGTTGTCTTTCTTGTTACGCGTGGAGAGTCGGTGGTTCTAATGGGCTGTCTTACTTGTTACGCATGGGCGGTGGTTCTAATGATGAGTCCTTCTTGTTACGTGTGGAAAGTCGGTGGTTCTTTTGGTGTGTCCTTCTTGTTATGTGTGGAAAGTCTGTGGCTCTAATGATGAGTCCTTCTTGTTACGTGTGGAATGCGGTGGTTCTATTGGATTGTCATTCTTGTTACGTGTGTAAAGTCGATGGTTCTAATGTATTGTCCTTCTTGTTACGTGTGGAAAGTGAGTGGTTCTAATGGATTTTCTTTCTTGTTACGCGTGGAAAGTCGGTGGTTCTAATGATGTGTCCTTCTTGTTACGGGTGGAAAGTGAGTGGTTCTAATGGATTGTCTTTCTTGTTACGCGTGGAAAGTCGGTGGTTCTAATGATGTGTCATTCTTGTTAAGTGTGGAAAGTCGGTGGCTCTAATGATGTGTCCTTCTTGTTACGTGTGGAAAGTCGGTGGCTCTAATAAGGAGTCCTTCTTGTTACATGTGGAAAGTCGGTGGTTTTAATGAGGTATCCTTCTTGTTACGTGTGGAAAGTCTGTGGTTCTAATGAATGTCCTTCTTGTTACGTGTGGAAAGACGGTGAATCTAATGAGGAGTCCTTCTTGTTACGTGTGGAAAGTCTGTGGTTCTAATGAGTATCTTTCTTGTTACGTGTGGAAAGACGGTGAATCTAATGAGGAGTCCTTCTTGTTACGTGTGGAAAGTCGGTGGCTCTAATGATGTGTCCTTCTTGTTACGTGTGGAAAGTCGGTGGTTCGAACGAGGTGTCCTTCTTGTTATGTTTTGAAAGACGGTGATTCTAAAGAGTGTCCTTCTTGTTACGTGTGGAAAGTCGGTGGCTCTAATGAGGAGTCCTTCTTGTTACGTGTGGAAAGTCGGTGGCTCTAATGAGGAGTCCTTCTTGTTACGTGTGGAAAGTCGGTGGTTCTAATGAGGTGTCCTTCTTGTTACGTGGGGGAAAGACGTTGATTCTAATGAGTTTCCTTCTTGTTACGCGTGGAAAGTCGGTGGCTCTAATGAGGAGTCCTTCTTGTTACGTGTGGAAAGTCGGTGGCTCTTATTAGGAGTCCTTCTTGTTACGTGTTGAAAGTCGGTGGCTCTAATGAGGTGTCCTTCTTGTTACGTGTGGAAAGTCGGTGGCTCTAATGATGTGTCCTTCTTGTTACGTGTGGAAAGTCGGTGGTTCGAACGAGGTGTCCTTCTTGTTACGTTTTGAAAGACGGTGATTCTAAAGAGTGTCCTTCTTGTTACGTGTGGAAAGTCGGTGGCTCTAATGAGGAGTCCTTCTTGTTACGTGTGGAAAGTCGGTGGCTCTAATGAGGAGTCCTTCTTGTTACGTGTGGAAAGTCGGTGGCTCTAATGAGGAGTCCTTCTTGTTACGTGTGGAAAGTCGGTGGTTCTAATGAGGTGTCCTTCTTGTTACGTGGGGGAAAGACGGTGATTCTAATGAGTTTCCTTCTTGTTACGCGTGGAAAGTCGGTGGCTCTAATGAGGAGTCCTTCTTGTTACGTGTGGAAAGTCTGTGTCTCTAATTAGGAGTCCTTCTTGTTACGTGTGGAAAGTCGGTGGTTCTAATGAGGTGTCCTTCTTGTTACGTGTGGAAAGACGGTGATTCTAATGAGTTTCCTTCTTGTTACGTGTGGAAAGTCGGTGGTTCTAATGAGGAGTCCTTCTTGTTACGTGTGGAAAGTCGGTGGCTCTAATTAGGAGTTCTTCTTGTTACGTGTGGAAAGTCGGTGGCTCTAATTAGGAGTCCTTCTTGTTACGTGTGGAAAGTCGGTGGTTCTAATGAGGTGTCCTTCTTGTTACGTGTGAAAAGACGGTGATTCTAATGAGTTTCCTTCTTGTTACGTGTGGAAAGTCGGTGGCTCTAATGAGGAGTCCTTCTTGTTTCGTGTGGAAAGTCGGTGGCTCTTATTAGGAATACTTCTTGTTACGTGTGGAAAGTCGGTGGCTCTAATGAGGAGTCCTTCTTGTCACGTGTGGAAAGTCGGTGGTTCTAATGAGGTGTCCTTCTTGTTACCTGTCGAAAGACGGTGATTCTAATGAGGTGTCCTTCTTATTACGTGTGGAAAGTTGGTGGCTCTAATGAGAAGTCCTTCTTGTTACGTGTGGAAAGTTGGTAGTTCTAATGATGCGACATTCTCGTTACGTGTGGAAAGTCGTTCGTTTTAATGAGGTGACCTTATTAATACGTTTGGAAAGTCAGTCGTTTTAATGAGGTGAGCTTCTTATTACGTGTGGAAAGTCAGTCGTTTTAATGAGGTGACCTTCTTATTACGTGTGGAAAGTCAGTCACTTTAATGAGGTGACCGTCTTGTTACGTGTGGAAAGTCAGTTGTTTTAATGAGGTGACCTTCTTATTATGTGTGGAAAGTCAGTCGTTTTAATGAGGTGACCTTCTTGTTACGTGTGAAAAGTCAGTCGTTTTAATGAGGTGACCTTCTTGTTACGTGCGAAAGTCAGTCGTTTTAATGAGGTGACCTTCTTGTTACGTGCGGAAAGTCAGTCGTTTTAATGAGGTGACCTTCTTATTACGTGTGGAAAGTCAGTCTTTTAAATGAGGTGACCTTCTTATTACGTGCGGAAAGTCAGTCGTTTTAATGAGGTGACCTTCTTGTTACGTGTGGAAAGTCGGTGGTTTTAATGAGGTAACCTTCTTGTTACGTGTGGAAAGTCAGTCGTTTTAATGAGGTGACCTTCTTATTCTCGCGGAAAGTCAGTCGTTTTAATGAGGTGACCTTCTTGTTACGTGTGGAAAGTCAGTCGTTTTAATGAGGTGACCTTCTTGTTACGTACGGAAAGTCAGTCGTTTTAATGAGGTGCCCTTCTTGTTACGTGTGGAAAGTCAGTCGTTTTAATGAGGTGACCTTCTTGTTACGTGTTGAAAGTCAGTCGTTTTAATGAGGTGACCTTGTTGTTACGTACGGAAAGTCAGTCGTTTTAATGAGGTGACCTTCTTATTACGTGTGGAAAGTCAGTCTTTTAAATGAGGTGACCTTCTTATTACGTGCGGAAAGTCAGTCGTTTTAATGAGGTGACCTTCTTGTTACGTGTGGAAAGTCGTTGGTTTTAATGAGGTAACCTTCTTGTTACCTGTGGAAAGTCAGTCGTTTTAATGATGTGACCTTCTTATTACTCGCGGAAAGTCAGTCGTTTTAATGAGGTGACCTTCTTGTTACGTGTGGAAAGTCAGTCGTTTTAATGAGGTGACCTTCTTGTTACGTACGGAAAGTCAGTCGTTTTAATGAGGTGCCCTTCTTGTTACGTGTGGAAAGTCAGTCGTTTTAATGAGGTGACCTTCTTGTTACGTGTTGAAAGTCAGTCGTTTTAATGAGGTGACCTTGTTGTTACGTACGGAAAGTCAGTCGTTTTAATGAGGTGACCTTCTTGTTACGTACGGAAAGTCAGTCGTTTTAATGAGGTGCCCTTCTTGTCTCGTGTGGAAAGTCAATCGTTTTAATGAGGTGACCTTCTTGTTAAAAGTGAATTGTCGGTGGTTCTAATGAGGTGACCTTCTTCCTACGTGTGGAAAGTCGGTCGTTCTAATGAGGTGTCCTTCTTGTTACGTGTGGAAAGACAGTGATTCTTATGAGTTGTCCTTCTTGTTACGTGTGGAAAGTCGGTTGTTTTGATGAAGTGTCCTTCTTGTAATGTGTGGAAAGGTGGTGACTCTAATGAGTTGTCTAGAAAAACGGTGACTCTAATGAGTTGTCTGGAAAGACGGTGAGTCTAATAAGTTGTCCTTCTTGTTACGTGTGGAAAGACGGTGATTCTAATGAGGTATCCATCTTGTTACGTGTGGAAAGACGGTGATTTTAATGAGGTGTCCTTCTTGTTGCGTGTGGAAAGACGGTGACTCTAATGAGTTGTCTGGAAAGACGTTGATTCTAATAAGTTGTCCTTCTTGTTACGTGTGGAAAGACGGTGAGTCTAACGAAATGTCCTTCTTGTTACGTGTGGAAAGACGGTGATTCTAATGAGTTTTCAGGAAAGACGGTGGTTCTAATCGGTTGACCTTCTTGTAACGTGTGGAAAGACGGTGATTCCAATGAGTTGTCTGGAAAGACGGTGATTCTAATGAGGTATCCTTCTTATTACGTGTGGAAAGATGGTGATTTTGATGAGGTGTCCTTCTTGTTACGTGTTGAAAGTCGGTGATTCTAATGACGTGTCCTTCTTGTTACGTGTAGAAACATCTTTCAAATACACTTCCTATCATTTTGTAATGCTTAAACACGGTTGGGAACTACGTCAAGCTCACCTGCTAAATTCAGTGTCAAAGCGTTGTTTCAACTGGGTATAAGAAGAGTCTATGTAACCGACCTATAAAATTCTAGATTACCTTAAAACAGTTAAGATTGATGTCCGGTATCGTTTACATTTAAAATGAAGCGCAACTGCTCTGAGGTAACCTTTAGTTTTGTATGTCGCACTGATCTATATATAGGTGAAATAGATTTCTCTTATACTCAGGCGGTTAGTAGGAACTTTAAAATCAGCACATGTACCCAAAATCAAAATGAAAAAAACACTAGACCAACTTTTGAAACAGCAATTAGTAGTAAAAACTTGCCTTGCAAAAAGATGCATTCGTCCTAGCGAAACCGTTACCGATTCTGAGCAGGTTCAATATTTTAAAAACGTATTTTAAAACAAGAATGTTTTAATGAAAACTGGCGCTATTGCTGGCCGAGTTGTATCATGCGCCGTCTGAAGACCACATACGTCACGGATGAGGTCCTGTGTTCAAGCCGAGTTACGTCCAAACATTTTATATGGGAAAATGGGTCAGTATTTTGTCACCGAACGGTTTTTCTGCTCAAACTCATGTACATATTGTACCTGCTTTAAAATCCTTTCTTCGCCAAGAAAACTTAATGCCATATATAAGAATATAAACACATCCAAATAGACCTTTTAGAAATTAGAAATTTTAGATGTTAACCACCTAATGCCATTAAAAGGCTGAGGTCCCAGGTGCTGTCTGTATCAAGATCACTGTTCTCTCATCGTTGAGGTGCATGGTTCAAGTCTTCTGCGGTCCCAAACCTATCGTCAGACATTCTTTTTTGGTCATTTCTTCTAGGATTTGTTCGGTGGTCTTCCTCCACAAATAAACCCATGTGGTTCAAGGAAATATTAGAATCACTGTCGATCTCTTCAAAGGGGTAGGAATATTTTGAATGGGTGTCATGTTCATTTTATAAGTTTTGTCATGTTCATTATTGTGGTTATATTACCAACCCCTGTGCAGTTGAAGGGAGCCATATGAGTGATGGCAAGAATAGGATTGCTATGACGCATGCGTGTCGTGTCTTAATTTGAGCAATACGATAGAATTGCTGAAAGTCTGCAGTTCAGCAGGAATCAAAGTTCTGGGTTTATCCTGCATATTCATTTGTTGATACGATTTTTATATTAATTTGTTGTTTTTGTACATGTAGCGTGAAACTGGAATCTTCCTTTTTTTGACGTAGAATAACCTAGAATGTATTCATAAAATACGGAAAATTCTATATCATTTCTGTATATACAATAAGACACATTCTATGAACTAACTAGTAATCTTCCATTCACAAAGATGAATATAACGACAAAATCAGTGATATATAAGGACCCAATTACGAAGCAAAAAGATAGAGGTGCATGAATAGAATTTAATTTGAGATAACTCCTGTCGGCCTCAATAATTCAAAACTGTAACAGTTGTGTCCCTTTCCATTTTAATATTTTAGGCTATGCTGTAAGTGATCAAAAAAATGAAAAATAAGCCTGTTTAGGCTGGTTACAATTTTTTATTACAACTATAATGTTTGTTTGCCTATGTTTGTATTAAATTGTAATCATGTCACGTTAATAAATAAATAAATAAAAAAAAGTCCACCATTGATTCTATATTAAATAAAAAAAACAAGCTGGCTGAGAACCAAATGAAAGAAGTGAAACTGACATTTTATTGTTCATCAACCTCTGCACTACGAAAATATGGTAAGAAAAGTAGTGGTCATGTGTCATATAAGAGATGTGTTTCTGTTCAGTGTGTACAGTGTTGACAAAGTGAATGTAGACTCCCGTAATCATGTATTCATACCCCATTTTCCAAGCATCATGTTTTTTTTTCTTCTAAATTCACAATTCAAACATGACAATGCTTTCAAAATATTCAAAATACATCAATAATGCCAAACAAAAAATAGCATTAAATACATTTTTTAAAGAATAAAACACAACGATTATTTATAACCGCCACTATGCGACTACACCTCGGAAGCCATTCCTGTTTGCAATGGTGGTTCTATGCCTTAAAATTTACCATGGCTATCGGCACGGGTAACATGATGCGGGAGACACTGTTGGAAAGTTATAAAACGGCTTTGATTTCTTATCCTGAGTCAAAATTTACAATTGTTTCCATCCATTTATTATAACAATCCTAAAGAATGATATTAAAATCTTAATATTTCGTAAAGCTCCAACTGCGATATACATGCCGCAAAGTGTTCTAGTGCAGGTTTATATTATGTCTACACATGATTCAAATTAGAGAACTCTTTTTACAAAATGTCAAAGTCACCGCTGCATTTGTCTTTTTGTTATGATTTTGAATACTAATAGAATATTGTTTATACATTTAAATAGAAACTTTTTTTTCAAACCGTGTTTGTTAAATTTGCAGTTCTGGGGAGGGTCGAGCTTGCGAGTCATGTAAACTGTAAATAAATACACTTGAATCTGTGTTTATACACATTTCAGCAGTCGTGTAATGGTTTATTTTTTTTTAACATTTTGACATGTAAAGAAAGCAGCGTCCGTACAATGGCCAAAAAACTGCATTATTGTAACTGGCTAAGAAGTTTATATGTACAATATTTATTAACTTATATCAGTGCACGTAATACACATTTTACGGATAAATGATCCAGATGTTAAGGCATTGGACTGCCAACCCAGGGATCGCAGGTTCGATCCCCCGTCCAACTAAAAATACCTATCAGTCTTTCGGATGAGACTTTAACAAAAATCTATATCCCAAGCACCGGGCATGTCAAAGAACCAGGTACGCTACAAAACGATTTTTCTGTATCTCTGCATTATTCCCCAAAATATTAAAATTACTAATACTCTTCTTGGGGCGTCACCCGTGTGGGAAACTGGATGTCGTAGGTTCAAACCCAGCTGTGTCCTAAAACTTTACTAGAGAAAGTCAGTTTCTAGCTATTGACTTATAGCATACCGGATTGTTATATACCACTTTTAAAAGCATGCACGGCTATTTTTATGCTATTGAATGTTGTTGTTGTTGTTGTTGTTGTTGTTGTTGTTGTTGTTGTTGTTGTTGTTGTTGTTGTTGTTGTTGTTGTATGGTGTTTAGCGTCGCTTTCAACAATTTTTCAGTCATATCGCGACGGTATCTACTTGAGTCAGTATTCTGAGCGCTGTCACACTGGAGTATCATGCCACAGA
Source organism: Panopea generosa (assembly GCA_029582155.1). NCBI lineage: Eukaryota > Metazoa > Mollusca > Bivalvia > Adapedonta > Hiatellidae > Panopea > Panopea generosa. Next base: position 53,297,844 of record CM055911.1, read on the forward strand.
TACATGGTATGATACCCCACCCAGTCACATTATATTGACACTGGGCCGATCAGACCTAGAACTGTCTTCTAAATGCTGGGCGTCAAGCTAGGGAGCTTCTAGTACCATTTTTAAAGTCTTTGGTATGACCCGGCCAGTGATCGAACTCACGACCTTCCGAATGCAAGGTGGACGCTCTAGCACTAGACAACGCTGCGGTCTTTATGCTATTGAAACAAATACAATAAAACCTGTATAAGTGTCCACTCTATTAAGCAACCACTTGTTTTAAGCAACCACAGTTGTTATTTCCCATTTATATGCTTTCAGAGTAAATTAACATGCATTAAGCAGCAACCTGTCATAAAAGGCCTCTTTTGCTTCTTAGCTTGACTGGCTGCTTAAGACAGATTAACTTCATATATAAAATTTCATGATGCAAATAATTCCACGGTGTAAGTACATTCAATTCCATGTACCCTTAATTTTGTTTTTAGAAAAAGTGGCATGACTCTTGTAAAACTTCAAAAGGCATATACTATTAAGCATATGTGATATAGTTAATGGTTTATAGTTTCAAACAAAAAAGTTACACATGTGCTTGTACCTAATTGAATACCGTGTATAATCATAATGTTTATCATAGTGTCATTGATTTTATGCTTTGTGAGGCTGTGCTATTTAGTGTTTTGTTACGCTTCACAATGGTAGCAATTATCATCATCATCATCATCATCATCATCATCATCATCATCATCATCATCATCATCATTAAATATCATCATCATCTGCATCTGCATCTGCATCATCATCATCAATTTAATCATTATCATCATCATCATCAGCATCGTCATCATTTTCGTCATTATCACCCACCACCATCATCATTATTATCATCATCATCATCAACATTATATTAATCATTGCGTTGCTACCATTTCGAGGCGTAACATTGCTTTGATGTAACTTACGTATTAAGGTTATAATGTTATTTATGGGTCTCGTGTTCAAATTAATTTTCTCTTTCAGACAAAAACCTTTATTGTTAGAACACAACTAGTTCTATATAACTTTAAAAAAAGTTAAGTGTAAAAGTGAAGTCGAGCAGTATTTTTTTATGATCAATAGTTTCATGCATTCAAACATTAATTTAATTAAATGACTAAGCATTAATAAAATCAATTTCAACAGTGACACGTGTCCCTGTGCTTTATGTACGTGTACCATTATATCTAATAGGTACTTAGCGCCCTTTACGTGATTACAATTTGAGAACGCAATTCCAAAAAAAATAAAAATATCTACTTGGGAAATTCACAGAAACCTTGTATAAATTGTGCAATAAGTTTGCACTTAATAAACGAAAGTCGATGTTAAACACCATTTTAATGTGGGGTTACGGTTTTAAATTTCTGAATAAATATCTCTTTTATTGACACAATATTTCAATTAGTGAGACTCGTTATTATATTTATTCAAGGGAGAAATGATATATTGAATTATTCGCATAAAACTCCCATGAAATTGATTCACGGCACAATAAATATTGCTAGGAGTTGAACATTATAATAGTGGCGCTGAAAATCAATTTGTCAAACCTAATTGCAATATCCAGACCTTCCAACAGCACGTGACTAAGTTCAATACTTCACCAGTTGTCATATGCAAATATAAATACAACAGTCTGGAACAGTTTTTTTTTAAGTTTGTTTTAATTTCAAAATAACAATATTACAGAATATCAATATAATGTTTATATCGGTCTATGCAAGAAATACAGTCATGCGTAGGCACCAATCTCTATTAAACAACCACTTTTCTTAAGCAGCCACATATGCTATATCCCAGTTTATGCTTGCAGAGCAATTCACCTGTATTAAGCAACAACCTGTCTTCAAAGGCCAATTTTGCTCCTTCCCGTGACTGGTTGCTTGAGACAGGTTGACTGTTCATTGGTAGATATCTAAAGTATAATGTAAGATATTTTGATATGTAATATTATATATTCTTAAGTATAATGTCAGATATTTTGATATGAAATATTGTATATTTTTAAGTATAATGTCAGATATTTTGATATTCAATATTGTATATTCTTCAGTATAATGTCAGATATTTTGATATGTAATATTGTATATTCTTAAGTATAATGTCAGATATTTTGATTTGTAATATTGTATATTCTTAAGTATAATGTCAGATATTTTGATTTGTAATATTGTATATTCTTAAGTATAATGATAGATATTTTTATTTGTAATATTGTATATTCTTAAGTATAATGTCAGATATTTTGATTTGAAATATTGTATATTCTTAAGTATAATGATAGATATTTTAATTTGTAATATTGTATATTCTTAAGTATAATGTCAGATATTTTGATATGTAATACCGTATGTTCTTAAGTATAATGTCAGATATTTTGATTTGTAATATTGTATATTCTTAATTATAATGTCAGATATTTTGATATGTAATATTGTATATTCTTAAGTATAAATTCAGATATTTTGATATGTAATATTGTATATTCTTAAGTATAAATTCAGATATTTTGATTTGTAATATTGTATATTTTTCAGTATAATGTCAGATATTTTGATATGTTAAATTGTAAGTTCTTCAGTATAATGTCAGATATTAAGATGTGTAATATTGTATATTCTTAAGTATAATGTCAGATATTTTGATATGTAATATTGTATATTCTTAAGTATAATGTCAGATATTTTGATTTGTAATATTGTATAATCGTAAGTATAATGTCAGATATTTTGATATTCAATATTGTATATTCTTAAGTATAATGTCAGATATTTTGATATGTTATATTGTATATTCTTAAGTATAATGTTAGCTATTTTGATATGCAATATTGTATGTTCTTAAGTATAATGTCAGATATTTTGATGTGCAATATTGTATATTCTTAAGTATAAAGTTAGATATTTTGATATGTAATATTGTATGTTCTTAAGTATAATGTCAGATATTATGCTATGTAATATTGTATGTTCTTAAGTATAATGTCAGATATTATGCTATGTAATATTATATGTTCTTCAGTATAATGTCAGATATTTTGATATGTAATATTTTATGTTCTTAAGAATAATGTTAGATATTTTGATATGTAATATTATATTTTCTTAAGTATAATGTTAGATATTTTAATATGTTATATTGTAAGTTCTTTAGTATAATGTCAGGTATTTTGATATGTAATATTGTAAGTTCTTCAATATAATGTTAGTTAAATTGATATGTAATATTGTATATTCTTAAGTATAATGATAGATATTTTTATATGCAATATTGTATGTTCTTAAGTATAATGTTAGATATTTTGATATGTAATATTGTTTATTCTTAACTATAATGTTAGATATTTTGATAGGTAATATTGTATATTCTTAACTATAATGTTAGATATTTTGATATGTAATATTGTATATTCTTAAGAATAATGTTAGATATTTTGATATGTAATATTGTATGATAATGTTAGTTAGTTTGATATGCAAAATTGTATGTTCTTAAATATAATGTCAGATATTTTGATATATAATATTGTATATTTTTAACTATAATGTTAGATATTTTGATATGTAATATTGTATAATCTTAAATATAATGTTAGATATTTTGATATGTAATATTGTATATTCTTAAGTATAATGACAGATATTATGCTATGAAATATTGTATGCCCTTCAGTATAATGTCAGATATTTTGATATGTAATATTGTGCATTCTTAAGTATAATGTTAGATATTTTGATATGTAATATTGTATATTATTCAGTATAATGTCAGATATTTTGATATGTAATATTGTATGTTCTTCAGTAGAATGTTAGATATTTTGATATGTAATATTGTATGTTCTTAAGTATAATGTTAGATATTTTGATATGTAATATTGTATATTCTTAAGTATAATGTTAGATATTTTATTATGTAATATTGTATGTTCTTCAGTATAATGTAAGATATTTTGATATGTAATATTGTATGTTCTTAAGTATACTGTTAGATATTCTGATATGTAATATTGTATATTCTTAAGTATAATGTTAGATATTTTGATATGTAATATTGTATGTTCTTAAGTATAATGTCAGGTATTTTGATATGTAATATTGTAAGTTCTTCAATATAATGTTAGATAAATTTATATGTAATATTGTATATTCTCAATTATAATGATAGATATTTTTATATGCAAAATTGTATGTTCTTAAGTATAATGTTAGATATTTTGATATGTAATATTGTATATTCTTAACTATAATGTTATATATTTTGATATGTAATATTGTATATTCTTAAGTATAATATTAGATATTTTGATATGTAATATTGTATGATAATGTTAGTTAGTTTGATATGCAATATTGTATGTTCTTAAGTATAATGTTAGATATCTTGATATGTAATATTGTATATTCTTAAGTATAATGTTAGATATTTTGATATGTAATATTGTATATTCTTAAGAATAATGTTAGATATTTTGATATGTAATATTGTATGATAATGTTAGTTAGTTTGATATGCAATATTGTATGTTCTTAAGTATAATGTTAGATATTTGATATGTAATATTGTATATTCTTAAGTATAATGTTAGATATTTTGATATGTAATATTGTATATTCTTAACTATAATGTTAGATATTTTGATATGTAATATTGTAAGTTCTTCAATATAATGTTAGATAAATTTATATGTAATATTGTATATTATCAATTATAATGATAGATATTTTTATATGCAATATTGTATGTTCTTAAGTATAATGTCAGATATTTTGATTTGAAATATTGTATATTCTTAAGTATAATGATAGATATTTTAATTTGTAATATTGTATATTCTTAAGTATAATGTCAGATATTTTGATATGTAATACCGTATGTTCTTAAGTATAATGTCAGATATTTTGATTCGTAATATTGTATATTCTTAATTATAATGTCAGATATTTTGATATGTAATATTGTATATTCTTAAGTATAAATTCAGATATTTTGATATGTAATATTGTATATTCTTAAGTATAAATTCAGATATTTTGATTTGTAATATTGTATATTTTTCAGTATAATGTCAGATATTTTGATATGTTAAATTGTAAGTTCTTCAGTATAATGTCAGATATTAAGATGTGTAATATTGTATATTCTTAAGTATAATGTCAGATATTTTGATATGTAATATTGTATATTCTTAAGTATAATGTCAGATATTTTGAATTGTAATATTGTATAATCGTAAGTATAATGTCAGATATTTTGATATTCAATATTGTATATTCTTAAGTATAATGTCAGATATTTTGATATGTTATATTGTATATTCTTAAGTATAATGTTAGCTATTTTGATATGCAATATTGTATGTTCTTAAGTATAATGTCAGATATTTTGATGTGCAATATTGTATATTCTTAAGTATAAAGTTAGATATTTTGATATGTAATATTGTATGTTCTTAAGTATAATGTCAGATATTATGCTATGTAATATTGTATGTTCTTAAGTATAATGTCAGATATTATGCTATGTAATATTATATGTTCTTCAGTATAATGTCAGATATTTTGATATGTAATATTGTATGTTCTTAAGAATAATGTTAGATATTTTGATATGTAATATTATATTTTCTTAAGTATAATGTTAGATATTTTAATATGTTATATTGTAAGTTCTTTAGTATAATGTCAGGTATTTTGATATGTAATATTGTAAGTTCTTCAATATAATGTTAGTTAAATTGATATGTAATATTGTATATTCTTAAGTATAATGATAGATATTTTTATATGCAATATTGTATGTTCTTAAGTATAATGTTAGATATTTTGATATGTAATATTGTATATTCTTAACTATAATGTTAGATATTTTGATAGGTAATATTGTATATTCTTAACTATAATGTTAGATATTTTGATATGTAATATTGTATATTCTTAAGAATAATGTTAGATATTTTGATATATAATATTGTATGATAATGTTAGTTAGTTTGATATGCAAAATTGTATGTTCTTAAATATAATGTCAGATATTTTGATATATAATATTGTATATTCTTAACTATAATGTTAGATATTTTGATATGTAATATTGTATAATCTTAAATATAATGTTAGATATTTTGATATGTAATATTGTATATTCTTAAGTATAATGACAGATATTATGCTATGAAATATTGTATGCCCTTCAGTATAATGTCAGATATTTTGATATGTAATATTGTGCATTCTTAAGTATAATGTTAGATATTTTGATATGTAATATTGTATATTCTTCAGTATAATGTCAGATATTTTGATATGTAATATTGTATGTTCTTCAGTAGAATGTTAGATATTTTGATATGTAATATTGTATGTTCTTAAGTATAATGTTAGATATTTTGATATGTAATATTGTATATTCTTAAGTATAATGTTAGATATTTTGATATGTAATATTGTATGTTCTTCAGTAGAATGTAAGATATTTTGATATGTAATATTGTATGTTCTTAAGTATACTGTTAGATATTCTGATATGTAATATTGTATATTCTTAAGTATAATGTTAGATATTTTGATATGTAATATTGTATGTTCTTAAGTATAATGTCAGGTATTTTGATATGTAATATTGTAAGTTCTTCAATATAATGTTAGATAAATTTATATGTAATATTGTATATTCTCAATTATAATGATAGATATTTTTATATGCAATATTGTATGTTCTTAAGTATAATGTTAGATATTTTGATATGTAATATTGTATATTCTTAACTATAATGTTATATATTTTGATATGTAATATTGTATATTCTTAAGTATAATATTAGATATTTAGATATGTAATATTGTATGATAATGTTAGTTAGTTTGATATGCAATATTGTATGTTCTTAAGTATAATGTTAGATATCTTGATATGTAATATTGTATATTCTTAAGTATAATGTTAGATATTTTGATATGTAATATTGTATATTCTTAAGAATAATGTTAGATATTTTGATATGTAATATTGTATGATAATGTTAGTTAGTTTGATATGCAATATTGTATGTTCTTAAGTATAATGTTAGATATTTGATATGTAATATTGTATATTCTTAAGTATAATGTTAGATATTTTGATATGTAATATTATATATTCTTAACTATAATGTTAGATATTTTGATATGTAATATTGTATATTCTTAAGTATAATGTTAGATATTTTGATATGTAATAGTGTATGTTCTTCAGTATAATGTCAGATATTTTGATATGTAATATTGTATGTTCTTAAGTATACTGATAGATATTTTGATATGTAATATTGTATATTCTTAAATATAATGTTATATATTTTGATATGTAATATTGTATGTTCTTAAGTATAATGTGTGGTATTTTGATATGTAATATTGTAAGTTCTTCAATATAATGTTAGATAGATTGATATGTAATATTGTATATTCTTAAGTATAATGTTAGACATTTGATATGTAATATTGTATGTTCTTAAGTATAATGTCAGATATTTTGATTTGTAATATTGTATAATCTTAAGTATAATGTCAGATATTTTGATATTCAATATTGTATATTCTTAAGTATAATGTCAGATATTTTGATATGTTATATTGTATATTCTTAAGTTTAATGTAAGATATTTTGATATGCAATATTGTATGTTCTTAAGTATAATGTCAGATATTTTGATGTGTAATATTGTATATTCTTAAGTATAAAGTTAGATATTTTGATATGTAATATTGTATGTTCTTAAGTATAATGTCAGATATTTTGATATGTAATATTGTATATTCTTAAGTATAATGTTAGCTAGATTGATATGTAATATTGTATGTTCTTAAGTATAATGGTCGACATTTTGATATGCAATATTGTATGCTCTGAAATAAAATGTGAGATAGTTTGATATGCAATATTGTATATTCTTAAGTATAATGTGAGATAGTTTGATATGCAATATTGTATATTCTTAAGTATAATGTCGGATATTTTGATATGCAATATTGTATGTTCTTAAGTATAATGTGAGATAGTTTGATATGTAATATTGTATATTTTTAAGTATAATGTTCGATATTTTGATATGCAATATTGTATGTTCTTAAGTATAATGTAAGATATTTTTATATGTAATATTGTATGTTCTTAAGTATAATGTCAGGCATTTTGATATGCAATATTGTATATTCTTAAGTATAATGTCAGGTATTTTGATATGTAATATTATATGATAATGTTAGATATTTTGATATGTAATATTGTATATTCTTAAGTATAATGTTAGATATTTTTATGTGTTTTATTATATAATCTGAAGTATCAATTTAGATTTTTTGATATGTAATATTGTATCTTCTTAAGCATAATGTTAGACATTTTGATAAGTATTATTGTATGTTCTTAAGTATATTATCAGGTATTTTGATATGTAATATTGTATGTTCTTAATTATATTTTGATACACAATATTGTATGTTCTTAAGTATAATGTTCGATATTTTGATATGCAATATTGTATGATAATGTTCGATATTTTGATATGTGATATTGTATGATATTATGATAATGTTTGATATTTTGATATGTAATATTGTATGCTAATGTTCGATATTTTGATATGTAATATTGTATGATAATGTTCGATATTTTGATATGTAATATTGTATGATAATGTTCGATATTTTGATATGCAATATTGTATGATATTGTTCGATATTTTGATATGTAATATTGTATGATAATGTTCGATATTTTGATATGTAATATTGTATACTAGTCTTCGATATTTTGATATGCAATAATGTATGATAATGTTTAATGCTAATGTTCGATATTTTGATATGTAATTTTTTATGATAATGTTTGATATTTTGATATGTAATATTCTATGATAATGTTAGATATTTTGATATGCAATATTGTATGTTCTTAAGTATATTGTCAGATATTTTAATATGCAATATTTTATGTTTTTTAGTATAATGTATGGCGTTTTAATATGAAAAATTATATATTCTTAGGTATAACATTAGATATTTTGATATGTAATTTTGTATGTTCTGAAGTATAATGTCAGATATTTTGATAAATATTATTGTACGTTCTTAAGTATAATGTTAGATATTTTGATATGTAATATTGTATATTCTTCGGTGTAATATTAAATATTTTGATATGTTATATTGTATGATAATGTTCGATATTTTGAAGTGTAATATTGTATGATCTTAATTATACTGTTAGATATTTTGATATGATATATTGTATGATAATGTTCGATATTTTGAAATGTAATATTGCATGTTCTTAATTATACTGTTAAATATTTTGATATGTAATATTGTATATTCTAAAGTATAATGTTAGATATTTTATAATGTATTATTACATTCATTTTGAACAATTCTGCGCATTTGTGACAGTGTATCACAACGCATCTTAAACTGCTAATGCCATTCAATCTTGGTAGAACTCATGAAAATGTTCAAATGTTCTCGTATGTACAAAAGAATATGATCATTAAAAGTATTTTAAACAAAAACAATACCCAACCGATTTCCACAGCTCTAATTTATTGGGCACAATAATCTTGCTATGTACCGTCACTAAGGGTGGGCGGGGGGGGGGGGGGGGGGGGGGGGTTAATTGGACAGACCTAAGACCGCTGTTTATATAAAAGGTCCTAATGAGTAATGTATTGCATGGATTTTTGTGTGGTCGCTTCCAATAATTGTTCAGTTATATCAAAATGGTGCCTGTCTTTTGAGAAAGTATTCTCGAGTATTATGCCACAGGAACATTGAATGACGTACCATCCGGTTACATTATACTGACACCGAGCCGACAAGACATTAACCTATCCTTTTAATAGAAGACACCAAGCATGGACACTTTTAGTACAAAATGTTCAAGTTTTTGTTATGACCTGGTCAGGGATTGAACTTTTGTTTCTACTGAGCTGTATGTCCATTATGTATGTCATGTTTATCATATGGTTAAATCTCTTCGATGGTAAAAAATAATTCAACGTACATGTATTATTTAATGTGTTTTTCCATGGCAGGAATGTAAACCCACATAAAAATGGACAATAGCTGGTAAGTTGACCACGTTTTTTGGTTAGGTCGCATGATATATGCTATACCAACTTTTATTCTACTCATCTGCAGCAAGAAATCGCATCTACTATTAACCATTTTGAAAATATGTCAAAACCAAATTACATAAGCCTTGTTTTAAGAGTAAGAATCATGTTACAGTGGGGAAAATAGGGGTGTAACTGTGTATTGAGACGTGAAATGCAACGGATTAGTTAAATATTTGGCACTGGAATATTGCAGATTGGTTGCAGTGCACAACAGGATAGATTATGCTTCAAAACTGTTAGAAGAAAACGTGTTACTTAGTAAATGATTCTTTTTTATAGTTATTTTGTCATATCGGAGATGCAATGGATAAGTTTTCAATTCCCCACCCAGATTCATGGTGTTGGATTAGTTATCATTTCCTTTATGTATCTCCTGTCAATATCGTGTAAACAATTTATGACCTTAACTGTGAGCTAATATGTTGCGTTACTATGAACAGATCACTTCACGATGCGACATACCAAACACACCGTGAAGATGTGAAGAGGGTATTGTATATTAATTGCTGCGCAATTCTGCATATATCAATGCTTTAAGTTAATTATGGATATTCATATATTGTTGAGGTTTGTTTCGACCGAATTGTTATTGTGTTGTTTTTTATTATGTGTTAGTAAAACCGGGGCCCGATTAGCTTTTCGGTAGCATGTATGTTTCCAGGGGCAGCGAGTTCGAATCCTCGCCCGGACAAAATAGCCGTGATGATTTATTTTGTCTTGTTATTCGTCGTTCAACACTGATTCAAAATAGGAAAGTAATTACTTACTTACAAAGATGGGTGTTCTTAAATACTATTTAACCTTCAATGAAAGACTGACTAGATTAACTGATAGTCTATTAATTCTCGATGGCATAAATTATACTAATTATTCAGACAAACAAATATGTTAATAACTAGTAACGCCTAGATTAATACTTCCATTATCTTATTAAAAAGGTTAAAAGATTAAAATGTTGGTGTTATTATGAGGTAAAAACAACTTCTAGCTGTTATTAGTATTGATCATACATTGTCTCGACTTTCTATTATAGTGCGTTCGTACTTTCTTAAAGGAAATAATCGGATTTAATCAATGCTTTCAAATTCTGATAACACACACATGGCGCGTCTGTCGTATTAAGATAAACGACTGCACTTAACGAACTGTTGTATCTTAAAATATATATACAACAACAACGCACGTGTCTCTGCACGCTATTTCCGGTTTAAGTTATTTATGGATGATTACAATTCAATATCATTTCTTTTTATTTTCAGAGTGATGTATTAAGGTTTTCCGGGAATTTAAAGACACACTGCAATTTCGATAAATGTGCTTTTAATATGCATGTGTATGTGTGGTGGGGTGGGGTGGTTAGTTAGCTGCTATATCAATTAACCCAATATGCAATCAAAGGCTTATTTGCCCCCCCCCCCTCCCATTTTTAAAATAAAGGGGCATAACTCTGACAAATGGCTAAGGCATACTCTTTCGCACATTTGTGATATTCTGTGAATTCTCAAAATACTCTGATTGACTCAAAACAGTTGCGCTTCATTCAAAATGTAAACGTTATCGGAAATGAAGCCCAAATGAATTGAGGTTATCTCGAATTCTATAGGTCGTACTAATCTATACATAAGTGAAATAGGTTTGGAATTCTATAGGTCGCACTAATCTATACATCAGTGAAATAGTTTTGGAATTCTATAGGTTGCACAAATCTATACATCAGTGAAATAGGTTTGGAATTCTATAGGTCGCACTAATCTATACATCAGTGAAATAGGTTTGGAGTTCAATAGGTCACACTAATCTATGCATCAGTGAAATAGGTTTGGAATTCTATAAGTCGCACTAATCTATGCACCAGTGAAATAGGTTTGGAATTCTATAGGTCGCACTAATCTATAAATCAGTGAAATAGGTTTGGAATTCTATAGGTCGCACTAATCAATACACCAGTGAAATAGGTTTGAAATTCTATAGGTAGCACTAATCTATACACCAGTGAAATAGGTTTGGAATTATATAGGTCGCACTCATCAATCACCATTGAAAAAGGTTTGGAATTCTATAGGTCGCACTAATCTATACATCATTGAAATAGGTTTGGAATTCTATAGGTCGCACTAATCTATACATCAGTGAAATAGGTTTGGAATTCTATAGGTCGCATCAATCTATACATCAGTGAAATAGGTTTCTTTAATACTCAGAAGGTCTGCAGGAAGTTTATAAAACCAGTTAAATGTATATGTTCAATATCATGGAAGTCACTCATAAACTTAGGTGCAGCAACATTTACTAGCATTGTGTTTGAAAGAGTTCCGTTTTTTTCTAATAAAAAAATTGCAATGTATGATATTATCTCATTAACCGATTGGATACTACAGTAGTGCACGTGCACTGGAGTTTTGTGACTGACTTTATATTATTGTCCGATGCTGTTAGATTTGACAGCTGTTGGTATAAGCCGAGCTACCTAATGGCGAGTACGTTGTCCGGAAACCCTTGTGTTATACAGTTATGGTGTCCGTGTTGGCCCATATTTGCTATTTTTCAATTATTTTTGAGAATGTCTCTAGTGTTTTCATTTTGACTGTTACTTTATTTGAACAATATATTATACACGATGTAAAGGAGAAAAAAATCGTTATTTATAAACAATGACAAGAACAAGATCAAACACAATTAAAAACACCGCCATGTATTCAAGATTAAGGAAAAAACATATAACAGATACATTCATATATCAATATTCAAAAACTAACACATACCCTCAAAATATATGTAAACGTAACACAGGAAGAGATATCAAACGCAACACAGGGTTTAGTGGGGTTTACTTTGAAATAAAAAAAGTGTCACCAATGCATGATGTACAAAATCATTCAGTAGCACTTAAAGTAAACAACCAATAACACCAACAGACAATGATTTCTGTAGGCTATGTGTGTATACACTTGTGCTAGATATGTTGTGTTTTCATATCTGTTATTGTGTTGTGTTTTCATATCTCTTCTTGTGTTGCGTTTTCCTAGCTCTTCTTGTGTTGCACTTTTCGTATCTCTCCGTGTGTTGCGTTTTCTTATCTCTTCTTGTGTTGCGTTTTAGTATCTCTTCTTGTGATGTATTTTTATCTCTCTTGAGTGTAGTTCTTTATTAACCTCAGAAAGAAGGTTTATGTTTGTTATGTAAGTTGTATCCCTTGAATGTTTTGTTAAGATATTTTTATTGATAATATTTTATTCATAAATTTAGAAGCATTCATATCTCATACACATTTATGTCCAAGATTATTATACTTTGTTTCATGCTCAACTCAAACGTCCATGCACAATTACAAATAAAAAAATGGACTCATTATAACAAAATAAAATTTATGTAAATGCCTCAATACTTTCTATTATTTTATACCTGTAAGTATTACCAATCACCTACTCAAGATGTAGCCACGTAACCATACAATATGCAGACATTTGTTGGATCAAATAACATTTATATTGAACAGTTCAAAATTCAAGCTGACGACTAAAAACATTTTTTTTTTAAAAATAGTAGAAATTTCGCCGTTAAAACAAACAACCGACAAAATGTTCCGCATGACATTATGTTGAAAAAAATCCGAAAAATCTGCGGTATTCGTCTGTCGGTTTGAACTCACGGTTTATTTATTTAAAAGGATCTTGAATTTTCTTTACTCTTTTTATAAATTTCTTTCAGATTAAGTAATAGAATAAAAAGATCATTCTATAAAACGATTTAAAATTACCTAATATTATAATTTCAAATTTGAGTACAGTACATGTGCTTGCACTTTTATTTGTGTTTTTATATGAAACCTGGAGATTTTGTGTTCAGAACGAATTTAAGTTGAGCATGAAACTTGTATAATAACCTCGGCGTAATTAAAGTTAATTAAAAATTAATGTTATAAAAAATCACGAATGAAAACATCAAGTGAAACAAATTTCGTCACTTTAATATTTAACAATGTGACAGAATGTTTAATTAATTTAAACTTACGGTTGAACTTTATTAATATAAAAAATTTAATCAACTTTGACAAAATTATCTCGGTAAATTATTCACACATATACTAGCTATTCATACATATACTAGTGCATTAGTGCGAGTAGGTGATTTATTTAAGCATGCACTGCTGTTATTAATACTATTATTTTCCCATTTCAGCTAGAACCAAATTAAATAATATATAAAGATTTCATATTACTTTGTGTCATAAGTCTTCCATGGATGGTTGATGTTCAAACTTGAATAAGACAGTTTGTTTGTGTTTTCAATGGGATTAAACGCCATTTTAAACACATTTCAGGCTATATATTGCATGTCCAATTCTATTGGTGGAGGAAGACCTCAGAATGAATCTGAATAGAACCACCGTCTTTCCAAAAGTAACTGGCAAACTTCCTTGCATAATTTTTTTTTTAGCGAGCAGGACTCAAACCTACAACCGTAGCGGTGAGAGGTATGTGATCTTGAGACGGCGCCTTAGACCACTCGGCCACGGAGGACCCCTAATAAGACTTTTAGCTTATACTGAATGATACCTATCAGCTGGTTGTTATTTTGAAATATTTAAATAATTGTTCAACAATTTAATAATTTTAACTGAGCTATCACTTCAAAATCAAAGCTATTTTTATATAATTTGACAGAGTATAGAATATCATTTTTGTAACCACATTTTTCTGTGGTGTCCTTGATCAAAACACTTTTCCGCATATGCTAAGTACTGGTTCTAAGCAGGAAGACTTCGAGCGTGATTTGCCTTAGTTGTAAAAACTTGTTTCATAATCGAAGTAAAATAAATAAGTTTAAATTATTAAATCAGTTTTGTTTGCAGATACATGACTAGCCGTAAACTCTTACACAAAGCACGTGTTAACACGAGTTAATTTTGTATAAAAGAATAGTTCACAACGCCAATAAAAGCAACCGCTCAACAGTTTTTGCTTAGAACACCAATAAAATGATATATTATCTGCGTATGCCCTAAAATTCTTAACAAATATATTAAAATCAAAAAGAGGTATTAACATTTAATGTTGTGTATTAACATGACATAAACACGTTTATACTACCTTGCTGTTTTATATCAACCAATATAACAGAGTACATATCAAAACTACACATAAAACACTATAGCCTTTTTATAAATAACGACACCAAATCCTACCGGTGTAAACCTTTTACTGGTATGGGAATACTTATGTCTGATTCAGTCCTTTTTAAGTTGTATTATCTCATTTACAGTCTTATTTAAAGTAGACAAGGAAGTTCATTTTGTATCTTATGAATTGTCATTTTCCAATATAGTTTTTATCGCATTTTAATAGGCATAATGTAGTGTGTAGTTTTGCTTTTAACATGTACAGTCAAACCTGTGTAAGCGACCACCTGTATAACAGCCACTTGCCTTTAGCAGCCACGTTTGCCATTTCCCATGCCTATGTTAAAATAACAAATTAACTTGTATTAATCAACAACCTGTCTTATAAGATCAATTTTGTGCCTTCCCTTGACTGGCTGTTTAATACAGGTTTGACAGCATATAACATCATCATTCGGAGAACCAGTATTAAAAGCCGTGTTAAATGAAAATTCCTCTTTTTTTATTTATATCTAATCATGTTATTGACCTATGATTCCTATGTTTTGTAATTTGTATCTCTGTTTCTCTATCTTCGGTCATTTTTCATCTTCCTATTTAGGGTATGCCTGTCTTTCTTCAATACATTAATTCCCCTCCATTTTTCGATCATTTGGCTATAACCATATAACAGTAATTATACAGCCAAACCTGTGTGAGCGGTCACCTCTTTTAAGCAGTCACTTGTCTTAATCAGCCACAGTTGCTATTTCCCGTTTCCATGCTTTAAGAGCAAATTAACCTGCATAAAACAACAACCTGTCTTAAAAGGCCAGTTTTGCTCATTCCCTTCACTGACTGCTTAAGACAGGTTTGATGGTATAATATTATTCTCATGTCTGTTATGTTTTCCGCCGTGCAAGAAAGTATGTACTATTTGTTGTTTTTTACCAGATTTACATAAATAATTTTAGGTTTGTTTTCTTATTTTTTTCGTATTTCCATCTTGATTTTGTTCTGTGTTTGTTTGCTTTGCTTTTTTTGCCACAGAGTATTTATGCTTTGCCGATATGCATCACAAGTTTAACTTAGCTAACGATCTGATTAAACATTCATATCCATGTTTTGTGGCAACTGCATATGATTCTAATATAGCTATATACAGTAAATAACGAAGAACGTTAACATGTCATATTTCAAACAAACGAAAAACACATAAAATGCACATCTAAAAATATAGCATAACACTTTTTTATAAATCAAGTAAAACCGTATAATCAACATAGTTATTTTCCAGATGAACGATCATTTTTATTTTACTTTTCGCACATTTTATGTCTTTCACATCTTTGCATGGTCATTATTTTATAGTTCATCTCTTTCATGAATCCCCATAAAGTTAGTTATAAGCTTTACGGTAAGTGCACAGTTTAAGTCCTCTTTCGAAGGCTTATTACCCTCTTTTCTTTGTTAAAAATAAAACTACAAATACAGAATAACGTGCGTATACGCGTATACAACCTTCCTGGCCTCCATGTCACCGTTTTGGAATGTTCTTTGCGTTACATAATACATCCACAATCTCTCCGTTGTCGTTCTCCACAACTAATGCTAGAATCGTTCCTCTAGAATATGGATAATCGTCTACTTCATTCTTAGCATTTGTTAACGCGTGCTTTCTTGCTACATCACGGTTTTCGAACCAATCACTTACCACTTCCGCCTTTTCAATGAAGCCCCCGGTACCAGCCATGAATTCTACAGCCCATCTGAATTTGTTCGAATTTGCGGTTTGACATTCCATTTTTGACGACATAGTTATGTTACACGAAACTTGTATAGTTATAGCAATCTGATAACTTCGAGTTGTTTTCACTTTTACCTTTCAATAACGTTCTCCTATTCCAACGACTGTTTATGCATATAATTAACAGGACAATCTATAGATATTTCCTTTTTTATAGTCACAATAATGATCACATACCGTAACGAATACTATTTTTTTTTTTTTTTATTAAAACCACGTTTTGTTGTTTTCAGAAATAAGAAAAGTCTTCCTCCTACAAAACCGGGTTCGGAAACATAATTAAAAAACAAATACGCTGATTTTGATTGCTTGCCTACTAACGCAACCGTAGCAGAAGTATTTATTACCGACGGTCAATATAAGCCTGTTTAAACATGTGTACACCAAATGTCCACTTTTACATCAATAGTTTAACTGCTAATTCAATAATGGTGATTGTATTTTCAACGCTGTCCTTATAATCGAATACAACAGTTTTATTATACTTAACACTTCACTATTTTGCTACGTTTTTGTATTGACAATCTTGATTGTATGTTACTTTAACTATGTTCCTTTAATTTTCAATTACTGCTTTAATTCTTAGTATAAGATTCTAACTCTTTCACGTATGCAGCTAACGGTCCTGTGATATATTGTAATTAGTTTGTTCCTTATATCATTAAGCTATTTTACAGTATCTGGCGTATCGTTAAATTTGCAATAAATTTCACCACATTGACCTTTATTCACATACACATTTTTCAATCCAGATCTCGTATATCTCTTTCTGTGTATCCCGCAGCACTGCCGTTTTCGATCGTAACAATACACTGTCTATATCGTTTATCCCGTTAACAATTTAATTTATCAGTGTCACGTTTTCAAACCGATTCATGCATGCTTAATATGCTCATATTGATAAAATTCCTATTATCTTTTTCAACGAATTTCGACGTTCAAGTATGCAACGGTAGATTAAAGTGATGTGTACTGTGCGACACTGCGGTGTGATATTGTATCTGTATGTATATGCAATAACAATACGTTTTATTTAAATCTACAATTTCCAATAATACACATTTGATCGGATTTCGGATTTCGGTGGTTTAACTTTTACAAAATATATCTATAAAAGGGGAATTAGAAGTCAATTGTAGACCATTACGACTTTGATAAGTACTTATAACACCTAACTGTATAACATGGTACAATCTATAGCTACTAGTATTGTTATAGGTAATGTGACGAGATTTTTAAGTCGTTTTCGTTTTGTTCACTTTGTATGTCGTTCTCCGATCAGAATAATTCTCAAACCCGGTAACCTCTGTTTAATCGAATAGATCTGAAATAAACAAAATGAATAGGTTAGAAATTTAAATATTTAAATGCAAGAAATATCAATAGATAAAATGTCATATTGATGTACCATTTTTTATACCACTGGTGCCGACAACAGTGTTTGAACTGATTCCCCGTCGTTCCGCTAATGACACTTTTGCATATGCAGTTTGTCAATTCAGTTCCCGCTTTATTTTAATTACTTTTGGTAGGACTGTACATCGTGAGATAGATTTTTTTGACGTTTTATAAAAAAAAATATTCATGTTGAATTTGAAGACTAAACTTCTTCTTTTTAAATATACACATTTAGATATTCCTTCCATTGATACTTTTTTCAATATACACAGAAATATAAGCTTGCATATTGAGTTCCGACTTCCCCGAATATATAAATGCAGTCGATTTGTCATTGTAAAATGACGTTATATTGAGACGTTACGTCAACCTCACATGATATGTTTTGCCAACTCGTTTAATGAATTCAACATTAAATTACCTATCATGTTAGATCCACAATATATTTTGGGAGATTGAGATATCTATCTATCATCTTCAACTTGGTGATAGAACTGTGAAATATTATTCTACAGTTAAATATCCTTAATAAGATTTAGTTAAAATAACATAGTATCAATCTTATGTATTTTGTTATACAGCAAAGAACGGTTTAAAATAGTAACCTCTACTAAACCACTTTCCATCAGTGTACTTATATAGTGTACCGGGCTACATCGGACACAAACTTTATTATTTCATTTCTGCTTTACCATTGTTTACCCAGCTTTCAGTACTTTAAGTATTTGATAAATTACTGATAGAGAAAACCCCGGAAAAAATGCATATGACCTTATATATCGTTTTGATAAAAAAAAAAAATAATTTAAAAATTATTAGACAGGAACTCGGTTATGACATACGAGTGTTTGATACACAATAATATAAAAACTATTTTATTTAGTTTATATTGTAATTTATAACTATAATAAAACAATACGGACACGTCGGGTAAATTTCCGAAATACATTATCAGAATATTGTAAGCGATATCTATAAATTTAGTAAAGATATTTCATTAATGATTTTGTAAATATGTAACTATGATTATTGTTATTTGTAGGATCATTTAATAAATACATTTTCATACATAATTTAAAACTGTAAATACCTTAGTTCGATAATGTGATTTTAACTACACTCGGTGTGTCCTTATCATATCAGTATTTTTCTAGGTACAAGCGATAGTAAACTGTGGCAATTTAGATTATGTAAACTATAAGATAAAGATGCATGATAATTAGATTCGTAGTTCTATTTTGCGATGCAGTTTTTGCAATCTTTAAATGCAGAAATGTTTACAGGAATTTAGTCAGGACTTTATGACTTATCCTATGCACACAGGCTAGACTAAAATAGTTACAACTTATTTTGTGACCTATCAAATAAGTCACGTGATTTTATTTTTACTTCTATTTGATCCATCATCTTGATTAACATGTGATTGTTGTATAATTTTTTTCTTCTTAGAAAGAGCCTGAATGACGATGTGAAGATGGCCAAGCATTTTTTAAGTGCTGTATACTATTTAGAATGGTAATTTTGTTTCCAATCCGATAAAAATATCGATTTTGTCATTTGAAATAATAAATCATTTGGATTTTATTTATTTATAATCATGAGATGTTTTGTAGCCATTCAAAAGTAATATTAGTTTTTAGACATTTATAACGTTTTGCTCCTGATATAGTACCTTTAAAAGCGAATGAAATATTCTGAAAGACGATTTTGTTTCTCACATTTACAAAACGATTTTGATTAGGTGGGTTGCAATAATGCTAAAACTATGTCGTTTAAACTGATGGTTTGTTTATTAAAATAAGTTAGTTTCATATTCAGAATTCGATAAAATCCTCGTTCATTTGGGTCGTTTTGTTCGATAATCTTCCAAAAATGTATAGATGTATCGCTGAATTATATCGCTATTAATAACAAATTGTTACGATTTAGGCCGAGTCTCGCGGCAATTGCAGTATCTCTCGATCATTTCCGCATAACGTAAGAAATAACGTAAGTATACGGAAAGTATCGAGCGATGTTCTGATTGGACGTATGGCTCCTCGGGTTTTGCCGATGTCCTTCATCGGAACGAGGCGATCAATGGTCTTTGCATGTTTTTGGTTCTTTTTGAAGGTAAAGATATGGTAATTAGTTTGGTCGTGTTCATACTTTAGGTCAAATAAGCATGGGATTTATAGGGAGGCAGGAATAAACCCTGCTTTAATATAACTAAACAAGCATGGTTCGGAAGTTAACACATGACATGAAATCGCGAATACCATCGCAGCTTGGCATTCTTGAGTGTTTTCCGTTTCATTAATGGGAAATACATCATTGGGCGACTGAACTAACACCTTCGCACGCGTGTTTACACGGAAGTGTTGGTTTGTAATATGACAAAGAGACTACCAAAGTTACCGCCGTGCTGTCTAATGACGTCTTTACACGGAACGAATAACTGGCATGCTGGGACACGGAATCACTGATATATTAAATCAATAGAAAGTTACCGATCGATATCGATCAGCGGGTCACAACAACATGATTCTATCTTAATGTTGATATAAATTGATCACTCTTTTTCGTCTATTTATGAATAACAACCCCGCTATGTCCCGACCTGGGGAAAACAATATTTATACAGATACTTTGGTTCGAATGAGGAACTTAGTTCTTTATTCAATGGAAATAGCTTAATGAATTTTTAAGTTATTTATGTTATTTTTGTTGTAATGGTGGTTTCTTTTGAATGTTACTCCTCCAGTCGGCCGCGGTTCTTAATATCTTGTTAAACAGTCAAACCTGTGTAAAAAGCCACATCTGTTATGCAACCACTTGTTAAAATGTCCATTTTTAAAACAAACCTGTATTAAGCACTCACCAACCTTAAAACGATGACATTTGGTATCTCCCCAAAGCAGTTGCTTAAAGGGAGGAGTATACAAGATAAAATGCTATAAATGTCTTGAAAAATAAAATAATTTATAAACTGGACAAAAATCATCTCATTATCACAAATAGATAAAAAACGAATGATTTAGGATATCAAATCCAACGAAACGTGACAAAATCGAAGTGGTTTCAATCGGAGTGGTATACTTGAAATGAAATCCCCATTCTACAAATAGGCAGCACGTACGTACTGCTTGACGATCTTTTCGTCGTCATTCGGACTCTTTTTAAGAAGAAACAATGTTTTTATCACGTGGACACCTGTCTGGTGTATCAAAATGAAATCAAAATGTAATCACATGACTCATTTAAAACGCAATAATATATGTAGCAATTTAATCGAAAAATCTATTCTAGCGGGTAGCCAAAGTTAGGAAACCCCTTTAAAATGTTATTTTGACATGTTTATATATACAGTCGAACCTGTCTTAAGCAGCCAGTCAAGGGAGGAGTAATAGTGGCATTTTAAGACAGGTTATTGCCTAATACAGATGAATTTGTTCTTAAAGCATAGAAACAGCAAATAGTAAATGTGGCTGCTTAAGACAAGTGGCTGCTTAATAGAGGTGACCGCTTGACTGTATATCCAATTTTGAAAAATCCTGACATACTCCCTTTGAGACAAGTTTGACTGAATATGGCCAAAGACGTGCAGTAATAACCTAATCCATCTTCATAGCCTAATTTTGCTCAAAGTTTCATGCAAACCGATCCTAAATCATCGTTCATATATGACTCATCCTAATCTATCTTCTGTTTAAAGTCCCCATTTTCAGATCGTTAATTTGGATCCAATCTTAATCACGTGGATAAAATCAATTGATTCATTATCCGCGTTTTAATGGAAGTACTTTCCTTTTCATTAAGAGAAATAAAATGAATGGCAAACAATTACTTGAACATAAAATCAGCAAGACGATTAATAAAAACAAAACGTTGTGCAAAATACGCTGAAACACTGACACAAACACTATCCTCATGAAATATGATTCAACAGAATGGAGTTGATCTTTTATTTTCTTCCCCAGTTCCCGTTAAAAGCCTTTGATGGTATCAAAAATAGGATATTCTCATCTTGACAGCGCAGAGCAGTGCGACTCTTTGAAGTACGAGACTCGTTTAAAATACCATTTCCGCAGCAGTATCACGGCCATGCATTTGGCCATTTATACCAGTTGACAACGTGCGTACTTGGGCATATTTCAACATACCATGTTTGTGGTGGTTTTGTTTTCATACATTACAAAATGTTCACGATCAGGATATCTATTTCTTGTTTAATTTGTAATTACACATTTCAAAATACTGTTATAAAGACACGCGCATGACACTGGCAATAGCTTGTTAATGGCGAATGGTCGTAACTATTGCTTAGTAATATAACGACCGGCGTTTTCCATAAAAAAAGACAAGTTTCGCAATTTCGCAATTATCACGAAAAGTCGCTTTAGATAATAAAAAATGATTTCATTTTAAATGCATAATCATAAGGAATCTCTAATTACCCTTTTTATCTAAAATACCTTACGCGTTGTCCTACTTTCTCAGCCAATAAAATCGTTCAGATCTTTCAAAATACATTTACGTCGGTTAAAAGTGTTGTTGAAACATCCATATAACTTCTAACCTATGCAATGTAAGAAATTCAAAATCCGTCAAAACATATTAAGATAATATTATAATCGGAGTAAAAACGTGAATTTGAAATGGAATTCAAATTCTAAAAATAAATATCACGCAAGCACGGTTTGACGACCTTCACCCCATCATGTGTATACATGTACAATTATGAAAGTAGCTCAGAAGAAAGTCTACAGATTTTGTGAACCTGTCTGCCTTTAATCGATCGTTTATGTGACAATATAACAATCTAAATACATATGCACAACCTTATGGCAATATGGGCTCAGTGAGTATATCTTACGCATTAGACAAAGATTGGGTTTTATCACGTGTGGATCCTCACTATAATTGCAAATACTACATAATTACAATTATTATTGTAAATAGTACAGGCAAATCTACAAATAAATAGTACATGTGAAATCTACAAGTAAATAGTACATGTGAAATCTACAAGTAAATACTATAGTGAAATCTACAAGTAAATAGTACATGTGAAATCTACAAGTAAATAGTATAGTGAAATCTACAAGTAAATAGTACATATGAAAACTACAACTACTATTGTAAATAGTACAGGTCAAATCTACAAGTAAATAGTACATGTGTAATCTACAACTACAATTGTAAAAAGTACATTTGTAATCTACAACTACTATTGTAAATAGTACATGTGTAATCTACACGAACTATTATAAATTATACATGTGGAATCTACAAGTAAATAGTACATGTGTAATCTACAACTACAATTTTAAAAAATACATGACTGAGTAATCTTCAAGAACTATTGTAAATAGTACATGTGTAATCTACACGAACTATTATAAATAATACATGTGAAATCTACAAATAAATAGTACATGCGAAAACTACAATTACTATTGTAAATAGTACATGTGTAATATACAAGTATTATTGTAAATAGTTCATGTGAAATCTACAATTACTATTGTAAAGACGTTGGTAAAAATACTAAGTGTCATTTTACAAGCTTGTTATCTTGATTATCCACATGAACATTCAAAACAATGAAACCCGGGACCCGTTGTTCATCTGACTAATTATTCACAATGAACGCACCTGGTATTGCATGTTTTCATCAAGTGCTCTCCCACAATCTCACGCGACATCTTGCGCACATTCTTCTATCTCATTCTATTACAGTTTACGATTCACATGCCCAACTCCTCCTCGGAGATAAATATTTCTATTGTTTCGTGTGTCATTAAGTCTGCTAATTAGAGTTGTATACGTGCTGATAGAATGGACTAGCGGACTAAGATCGTTATTGCCCAGTGTTGGTGCGTAGGTGGCATTGTCCTTCCTCAGTAAATATGTAAATGTTACCAGAAAAAATGAAAAATATATGAAATATGGCTATCTATTTAGTTTGTCAATTATTTTATCAACTCGTAACAAGTTTGTTGTTTTTTTTAAGGTACAAATGTCATTTCTGAACATGACTTGCTTGTTTGAGGTTTAATTTTCAATTGATTATAAGTAGACGTTTTATTATTCTATATTATACAACTAACATATAATGAAAGTATTGAAGGGTAACAATTCTATTGTTTAAAACTAAATAAAATAACATACACACAAGAGATAACAGGAATATATAGTTTCTTGTTTTCTGATGTGACTATACAACTACTAATTCCTGTTTTGTGCTATGTTTGGATACCTGGCAAAGAATGACCATGAACGCATACAACGACATCAACTGATGGTCAACTGTACATGTAACAGGCATAAATAGACGAAAGAAAACTTAGTCTTGATAAAAATTAAATCTCAAACCAATAAGGCAGCTTAATATAACGTATATGTAATCAATGACAAAGCGAATGGGCTATATTTATAGTGATTAACTTTATTTAGATTGCAAAAAAATGTTGGTATTTAACAGTAACAGAAAACATATTTCAAAACAACAATTACAGCGTAATAGCAATATAGCGTTATAGCAATTACAGCGTTATAGCAAGTATAGCGTTATAACAATTACAGTGTTATAGCAATTACAGTGTTATAGCAATGACAGCGTTATAGCAAGTATAGCGTTATAACAATAACAGTGTTATAGCAATTACAGTGTTATAGTAACTACATTGTTATAACAATTACAGCGTAATAGCAATCACAGCGTTATACAAATTACAGTGTTATACCAATTACAGTGTTATAGCAATTACAGCGTTATAGCAATTACAGTGTTATGGCAACTACATTGTTATAACAATTTCAGTGTTATAGAAATTACAGCATTATACCAATTAAAGCGTTATAGCAATTACAGTGTTAAAGCAACTACAGTGTTATAACAGTAACAGTGTTATAGCAATTACAGTGTTAAAGCAACTATATTGTTATAACAATATCAGAGTTATAGCAATTACAGTGTTATAGCAACAACATTGTTATAACAATTACAGTGTTATAGCAATTACAGCGTTATAGCAATTACATCGTTATAGCAATTACAGCGTTATTTCAGTTACATTGTTATAGCAATAACTGCACTATAGCTTATTCACCGTTTAAGCAAATGTTGGGTTATAATTGATTTGTTTTATACATTTATGAGGCGAATTTTCAAATACATGTAGACGATTTCATAGATAAAACAGGTGAATGTTGAACATTTGTGGTAAACATTAAACCTCCATTTAAAAGTGTTATTGTTATTGAATGGGACTCAACGCTTTGTTCAACATATTTCAGGTATAATATGGCATATCTAGTTTTGTTTGTGGAGGAAGACCTCAGAATGAATCTGAGTAGAACCACCGTCCTTCCGCACGTAGCTGGCAAATTTTGTCACATAAAGTTTGTGGAGAGAGCAAAACTTGAACCTACAACATAAGCAGTGAGATATTGAGACGGCACCTTAGACAACTCGGCCAGGGAAGACCCCATTCTTCCATTTCAATGAAAACCAAACAAGGTCGATGCGTTTTACAATAATTATAAGACAGTCTAAACATTTATCAGACTTCGCGTCATGCATCAACCATTTTCATTTGAGCAAATCATCTAACTGGCAAAAACACAGTCGACGTTAGAAAAAACGGAATTGCATAAAATTGCTTTGGCATTTGTGCTTTCATACCAGTGACTTTATGTCGAAATTTTCTTTCTAAAAAGTATAAATCGTTCAGCAGTTATGAAAGTAAGCCGTTGCGAAATCCATATAACTTGTATCAAATATCTGCCTAACATTGATAACATACTTGTGAAATGGTCGAACAAGGAAGCGACAGCGAAACACTCACTTAGCGATGCGGGTTTTGTCGGCTGATTTACGGGGAAATTACCTTAATGGCTATAATAGCGTCTGGAATTGCAAAGTATTTCGCAATCCGGCCGTGTAGAGGCGTGTTCAATGAAATGTACAATAATTTTCTGACACTTACTTGGTGTTATTTAGCGTAATCTAAGGTGGTATTTACATACCATTCTTAAGAATATTCTAAGACTTGAACTCAAGAATGAAATTTGAAAAACACACCTAAAGACTATTGTTTCTGGTGAAATTTGCAGGCGTGTTGAGACACCTAATATATAGTCAGATTAACTATTATAATTATTCTATCTGTCATGGTAAACTAGATATCTAAGGTTGAAATTTGGATTTTCAAGCTCAAGTCTAAGAATATTCTCAAGAATGGTTGGTGAATACGACCCCCGGCGTTTCCCTTATCCTTTCAGTATAGTATGTATGCGATAAGAATCGGATCGATGTCGAAATCTGCAGCGGGGTAGAAAACAATCCAAATGATTGTCAAGTCCATTTTGACATTTTTGTCATGTTCATATTTCTGGTTATATCATCAACATGTGTGGTTCCGGTGTTCCCATGGTGATAAATACGTGATGACGAGAATGGGACAACGGTAACTCGTGCATTTCATAAGAGATGAAACATTGAGAATTGAATAAAATTTGATAAAAATATGCAAATCTTCTGGTATCAATGCTCTACATTCAATCTATGCTTCCGTCAATTTTGTTGATATATTTTTCCCAAATTTATTAGCCGGGATTTATGGCAAATCCACAACCCTGCTGATGTCGTCATGATCAAGCGTTTCAGTCTGTATAACCGCCAAAATAATCATACGCGACAGGCACTATTTTAATTTATCAAATTTTCTTTTTTTTCAAGTAATATATATGAAGCAAATCAAACAATACAACTATATTGTTGGTATTATATTATGCAATTTGAAAAATATGAAATAAACATAACGCTAAAATAATATCTATCAGATTAGCATTGCGTACGAATATTTATTACAGCCCAGTTATCGGTACTATGAATATTTATTACAGGTTATCGGTACTATGAATATTTATTACAGGTTATCGGTACTATGAATATTTATTACAGGTTATCGGTACTATGAATATTTATTATAGCCCGACTATCGGTACTACGAATATTTATTACAGCCCAGTTATCGGTACTACGAGTATTTATTACAGCCCGGCTATCGGTACTACGAGTATTTATTACAGCCCGGCTATCGGTACTACGAGTATTTATTACAGCCCGGCTATTGGTACTACGAGTATTTATTACAGCCGGGCTATCGGTACTATGAGTATCTATTACAGCCCGGCTATCGGTACTATGAGTATTTATTACAGCCCGGCTATTGGTACTATGAGTATTTATTACAGTCCGGCTATCGGTACTATGAGTTATAGCCGGGCTATCGGTACTACAAGTATTTATTACAGCCCGGCTATCGGTACTAAGAGTATTTATTACAGTCTGGCTATCGGTACTACGAGTATTTATTATAGTCTGGCTATCGGTACTAAGAGTATTTATTACAGTCCGGCTATCGGTACTACGAATATTTATTACACCCCGGCTATCGGTAATACCAGTATTTATTACAGCCCGGCTATCGGTACTACGAGTATTTATTACAGCCTGGCTATCGGTACTACCAGTATTTATTACAGCCCGGCTATCGGTACTACGAGTATTTATTACAGCCCGGCTATCGGTACTACAAGTATTTATTACAGCCCGGCTATCGGTACTACGAGTATTTATTACAGCCCGGCTATCGGTACTACGAATATTTATTACAGCCCGGTTATCGGTACTACGAATATTTATTACAACCAGGCTATCGGTACTACGAGTATTTATTACAGCCCGGCTATCGGTACTATGAGTATTTATTACAGCCCGGTTATCGGTACTACGAGTATTCATTACAACCCAGCTATCGGTACTACGAGTATTTATTAGAGCCCGGCTATCGGTACTATGAATATTTATTACAGCCTGGCTATCGGTACTATGAATATTTATTACAGCCCAGTTATTAGTACTACGAATATTTATTTCAGCCCGGCTATAGGTACTACGAGTATTTATTACAGCCCGGCTATCGGTACTAGGAATGTTTATTACAGCCCAGCTATCGGTACTTCGAGTATTTATTACAGCCCGGCTATCGGTACTACGAGTATTTATTACAGTCTGGCTATCGGTATTACGAATATTTATTACAGCCCAATTATTGGTACTACGAATATTTATTACAGCCCGGCTATCGGTACTACGAGTATTTATTACAGCCCGGCTATCGGTACTATGAACATTTATTACAGCCCGACTATCGGTACTATGAGTATTTATTACAGTCCGGCTATCGGTACTACGAGTATTTATTACAGCCCGGCTATCGGTATTACGAGTATTTATTACAGTCCGGCTATCGGCACTACGAGTATTTATTACAGCCCGACTATTGGTACTACGAATATTTATTACAGTCCGGCTATCGGTTCTACGAATATTTATTACAGCCCAGTTATTGGTACTACGAATATTTATTACAACCCGGCTATCGGTACTACGAGTATTTATTACAGCCCGGCTATCGGTACTATGAACATTTATTACAGCCCGGCTATCGGTACTATGAGTATTTATTACAGTCCGGCTATCGGTACTACGAGTATTTATTACATCCCTGCTATCGGTACTACGAGTATTTATTACATCCCTGCTATCGGTACTACGAGTATTTATTACAGTCCGGCTATCAGTACTACGAGTATTTATTACAGCCCGGCTATCCGTACTACGAGTATTTATTACAGTCCGGCTATTGGCACTACGAGTATTTATTACAGCCCGACTATTGGTACTACGTGTATTTATTACAGTCCGGCTATCGGTACTACGAATATTTATTACAGCCCGGCTATCAGTACTACGAATATTTATTACAGCCAGGCTATCGGTACTACGAATATATATTACAGCCCGGCTATCGGCACTACGAATATTTATTACAGCCCGGCTATCGGCACTACGAATATTAATTACAGCCCGGCTATCGGCACTACGAATATTTATTACAGCCCGGCTATCGGCACTACGAATATATATTACAGCCCGGCTATCGGCACTACGAGTATTTATTACAGCCCGACTATTGGTACTACGAATATTTATTACAGCCTGGTTATCAGTACTAAGAATATTTATTACAGCCTGGCTATCGGTACTACGAATATTTATTACAGCCCGGCTATCGGTACTAAGAGTATTTATTACAGTCCGGCTATCGGTACTACGAGTATTTATTATAGTCTGGCTATCAGTACTAAGAGTATTTATTACAGTCCGGCTATCGGTACTACGAATATTTATTACACCCCGGCTATCGGTACTACGAGTATTTATTACAGCCCGGCTATCGATACTACGAGTATTTATTACAGCCCGGCTATCGTTACTATGAGTATTTATTACAGCCCAGTTATCGGTTCTACGAATATTTATTACAACCAGGCTGTCGGTACTACGAGTATTTATTACAGCCCGGTTATCGGTACTACGAATATTCATTACAACCCAGCTATCGGTACTACGAATATTTATTAGAGCCCGGCTATCGGTACTACGAATATTTATTACAGCCCTGCTATCGGTACTATGAATATTTATTACAGCCCAGTTATCGGTACTACGAATATTTATTTCAGCCCGGCTATTGGTACTACGAGTATTTATTACAGCCCGGCTATCGGTACTAGGAATGTTTATTACAGCCCGGCTATCGGTACTTCGAGTATTTATTACAGCCCGGCTATCGGTACTACGAATATTTATTACATCCCAGTTATCGGTACTAGGAATGTTTATTACAGCCCGGCTATCTGTACTACGAGTATTTATTACAGCCCGGCTATCGGTACTTCGAGTATTTATTACAGCCCGGCTATCGGTACTACGAATATTTATTACATCCCAGTTATCGGTACTAGGAATGTTTATTACAGCCCGGCTATTGGTACTTCGAGTATTTATTACAGTCCGGCTATCGGTACTACGAATATTTATTACATCCCAGTTATCGGTACTACGAATATTTATTACAGCCCGGCTATCGGTACTTCGAGTATTTATTACAGCCCGGCTATCGGTACTATGAACATTTATTACAGCCCGGCTATCGGTACTACGAATATTCATTACAGCCTGGCTATCGGTACTACGAGTATTTATTACAGCCCGGCTATCGGTACTATGAGTATTTATTACAGCCCGGTTATCGGTACTACGAGTATTCATTACAACCCAGCTATCGGTACTACGAGTATTTATTAGAGCCCGGCTATCGGTACTATGAATATTTATTACAGCCTGGCTATCGGTACTATGAATATTTATTACAGCCCAGTTATTAGTACTACGAATATTTATTTCAGCCCGGCTATAGGTACTACGAGTATTTATTACAGCCCGGCTATCGGTACTAGGAATGTTTATTACAGCCCAGCTATTGGTACTTCGAGTATTTATTACAGCCCGGCTATCGGTACTACGAGTATTTATTACAGTCCGGCTATCGGTATTACGAATATTTATTACAGCCCAATTATTGGTACTACGAATATTTATTACACCCTGGCTATCGGTACTACGAGTATTTATTACAGCCCGGCTATCGGTACTATGAACATTTATTACAGCCCGGCTATCGGTACTATGAGTATTTATTACAGTCCGGCTATCAGTACTACGAGTATTTATTACAGCCCGGCTATCGGTATTACGAGTATTTATTACAGTCCGGCTATCGGCACTACGAGTATTTATTACAGCCCGACTATTGGTACTACGAGTATTTATTACAGTCCGGCTATCGGTTCTACGAATATTTATTACAGCCCAGTTATTGGTACTACGAATATTTATTACAACCCGGCTATCGGTACTACGAGTATTTATTACAGCCCGGCTATCGGTACTATGAACATTTATTACAGCCCGGCTATCGGTACTATGAGTATTTATTACAGTCCGGCTATCGGTACTACGAGTATTTATTACATCCCTGCTATCGATACTACGAGTATTTATTACAGTCCGGCTATCGGTACTACGAGTATTTATTACAGCCCGGCTATCCGTACTACGAGTATTTATTACAGTCCGGCTATTGGCACTACGAGTATTTATTACAGCCCGACTATTGGTACTACGTGTATTTATTACAGTCCGGCTATCGGTACTACGAATATTTATTACAGCCCGGCTATCGGTACTACGAATATTTATTACAGCCAGGCTATCGGCACTACGAATATATATTACAGCCCGGCTATCGGCACTACGAATATTTATTACAGCACGGCTATCGGCACTACGAATATTTATTACAGCCCGGCTATCGGCACTACGAATATTTATTACAGCCCGGCTATCGGCACTACGAATATATATTACAGCCCGGCTATCGGCACTACGAGTATTTATTACAGCCCGACTATTGGTACTATGAATATTTATTACAGCCTGGTTATCAGTACTAAGAATATTTATTACAGCCCGGCTATCGGTACTACGAATATTTATTACAGCCCGGCTATCGGTACTACGAGTATTTATTACAGTCCGGCTATCGGTACTACGAGTATTTATTACAGCCCGGCTATCGGTACTATGAATATTCATTACAGCCCGGCTATCGGTACTACGAGTATTTATTACAGCCCAGCTATCGGTACAACCAGTATTTATTACAGCCCGGCTATCGGTACTACGAGTATTTATTACAGCAGGGCTATAGGTACTATGAGTATCTATTACAGCACGGCTATCGGTACTATGAGTATTTATTACAGCCCGGCTATTGGTACTATGAGTATTTATTACAGTCCGGCTATCGGTACTATGAGTTACAGCCCGGCTATCGGTACTACGAATATTTATTACAGCCTGGCTATCGATACTAAGAGTATTTATTACAGTCCGGCTATCGGTACTACGAGTATTTATTATAGTTTGGCTATCAGTACTAAGAGTATTTATTACAGTCCGGCTATCGGTACTACGAATATTTATTACACCCCGGCTATCGGTACTACGAGTATTTATTACAGCCCGGCTATCGATACTACGAGTATTTATTACAGCCCGGCTATCGGTACTACCAGTATTTATTTCAGACCGGCTATCGGTACTACGAGTATTTATTACAGCCCGGCTATCGTTACTACGAGTATTTATTACAGCCCAGTTATCGGTACTACGAATATTTATTACAACCAGGCTATCGGTACTACGAGTATTTATTACAGCCCGGTTATCGGTACTACGAATATTCATTACAACCCAGCTATCGGTACTACGAGTATTTATTAGAGCCCGGCTATCGGTACTACGAATATTTATTACAGCGCTGCTATCGGTACTATGAATATTTATTACAGCCCAGTTATCGGTACTACGAATATTTATTTCAGCCCGGCTATTGGTACTACGAGTATTTATTACAGCCCGGCTATCGGTACTAGGAATGTTTATTACAGCCCGGCTATCGGTACTACGAATATTTATTACAGCCCGGCTATCGGTACTATGAATATTTATTACAGCCCGGCTATCGGTACTATGAATATTTATTACAGCCCAGTTATCAGTACTACGAATATTTATTTCAGCTCGGCTTTCGGTACTACGAGTATTTATTACAGCCCGGCTATCGGTACTACGAGTATTTATTACAGCCATGCTATCGGTACTACCAATATTTATTACAGCCCGGCTATCGGTACTACCAATATTTATTACAGCCCGGCTATCGGTATAACGAGTATTTATAACAGCCCGGCTATCGGTACTACGAATATTTATTACAGCCCGGCTATCGGTACTACGAATATTTCTTACAGCCTGGCTATTGGTACTACGAGTATCTATTACAGCCCGGCTATAGTTACTATGAGTATTTATTACAGCCCAGCTATCGGTACTTTGAGTATTTATTACAGCCCTGCTATCGGTACTGCAAGTATTTATTACAGCCCGGCTATCGGTACTACGAGTATTTATTACAGCCCGGCTATCGGTTCTTTGAATATTTATTACAGCCCTGCTATCGATACTATGAGTATTTATTACAGCCTGGCTATCGGTTCTATGAATATTTATTACAGCCTAGTTATTGGTACTGGGAATATTTATTACAGCCCGGTTATCGGTACTACAAGTATTTATTACAGCCCGGCTATCTGTACTACGAGTATTTATTACAGCCCGGCTATCGGTACTACGAATATTTATTACAGCCCGGCTATCGGTACTATGAATATTTATTACAGCCCGGCTATTGGTTCTACGAATATTTAATACAGCCAGGCTATCGGTACTACGAATATCTCTTACAGCCTGGCTATCGGTACTACGAGTATCTATTACAGCCCGGCTATCGTTACTTTGAGTATTTATTACAGCCCAGCTATCGGTACTTTGAATATTTATTACAGCCCTGCTATCGGTACTGCAAGTATTTATTACAACCCGGCTATCGGTACTACGAGTATTTATTACAGCCCGGCTATCGGTACTACGAATATTTCTTACAGCCTGGCTATCGGTACTATGAGTATCTATTACAGCCCGGCTATCGTTACTTTGAGTATTTATTACAGCCCAGCTATCGGTTCTTTGAATATTTATTACAGCCCTGCTATCGGTACTATGAGTATTTATTACAGCATGGCTATCGGTTCTATGAATATTTATTACAGCCTAGTTATTGGTACTGGGAATATTTATTACAGCCCGGTTATCGGTACTACAAGTATTTATTACAGCCCGGCTATCTGTACTACGAGTATTTATTACAGCCCTGCTATCGGTACTATGAATATTTATTACAGCCCGGCTATCGGTACTGCGAATATTTATTACTGCCCGGCTATCGGTACTATGAATATTTATTACAGCCCGGCTATTGGTTCTACGAATATTTATTACAGCCCAGCTATCAGTACTACGAATATTAATTACAGCCAGGCTTTCAGTGCTACGAGTATTTATTACAGCCCGGCTATCGGTTTTACGAGTATTTATTACAGCCCGGCTATCAGTTCTACGAATATTTATTACAGCCCGATTATCGGTACTACGAGTATTTATTACAGCCCGGCTATCGGTACTACGAGTATTTATTACAGCCCGGCTATCGGTACTACGAATATTTATTACAGCCCGGCTATCAGTACTACGAATATTTATTACAGTCCGGCTATCGGTACTACGAATATTTTTTACAGCCCGGCTATCGGTAGTACGAGTATTTATTACAGCCGGCTATCTGTACTACGAGTATTTATTACAGCCCGGCTATGGGTACTACGAATATTTATTACAGCACGGCTATCGGTACTACGAATATCTATTACAGCCCGGCTATCGGTACTACGAGTATCTATTGCAGCCCGGCTACCGGTACTACGAGTATCTATTACAGCCCGGCTATCGGTACTACGAGTATCTATTACAGCCCGGCTATCGGTACTACAAGTATCTTTACAGCCCGGCTATCGGTACTACGAGTATCTATATCAGCCCGGCTATCGGTACTACGAGTATTTATTACAGCCCGGCTATCGGTACTACGAGTATTTATTACAGCCCTGCTATCGGTACTGCGAGTATTTATTACAGCCCAGCTATCGGTATTATGAGTATTTATTACAGCCCGGCTATCGGTACTACGAATATTTATTACAGCCTGGCTATCGGTACTACGAGTATTTATTAGAGGCTGGCTATCGGTACTACGAGTATTTATTAGAGCCCGGCTATCGGTACTATGAGTATTAATTACAGCCCGGTTATCGGGTTGATGAGTATTTATTACAGCCCGGCTATCGATACTACGAGTATTTATTACAGCCCGGCTATGGGTACAACGAGTATTTATTAGAGCCCGGCTATCGGTGCTACGAATATTTATTACAGCCCAGCTATCGGTATTATGAGTATTTATTACAGCCCAGTTATCGGTATTATGAGTATTTATTACAGCCCGGCTATCGGTACTACGAGTATTTATTACAGCCTGGCTATCGGTACTACGAGTATTTATTAGAGGCTGGCTATCGGTACTACGAGTATTTATTAGAGCCCGGCTATCGGTACTATGAGTATTTATTACAGCCCGGTTATCGGGTTTATGAGTATTTATTACAGCCCGGCTATCGATACTACGAGTATTTATTACAGCCCGGCTATGGGTACAACGAGTATTTATTAGAGCCTGGCTATCGGTACTACGAATATTTATTACAGCCGGCTATCGAAACTATGAGTATTTATTACAGCCCGGCTATTTATTACAGCCTGGTTATTTATTACATCCCGGCTATTTATTACAGCCGTGCTATCGGTACTAGGCGTATTTATATTTTCAATATCAAGATTTTATCTTGGATCTCTCGTCCTGTTGACTTTATATAACTATAATGTGCAGGTACGGCATACTATCCCAGTGAATTATTTTTTATTGACGTAATTGCGCATTACAAAAGTTAATGCTTTACACAAGTCGATAGTATTATATTTAGTGTATGCGTTTTCCTTATTGATATCGGTTACATCATATTTCATTGCGAACGTGCTACTGTAAACTGCTTTACCGTATTTCGTTGGAAAGAAAAAAAATCGTTATGCTATGGTTTATTTTGTATTAATTCAATTATTTATATTTCATTTTACAAAGCATTTGCATTACTGTGGGAAAACATAGAGAAAAATAACAAAAAAATGTATATGGGTATTTGGTGAGGGAAGCCACACTGTATTAAAGTTTCCACTCCTAAATGCAAAGTTAAAGCACTGTGATAAATGAAACATAAATATCTAAAACAAAATATTTCAAAATATTTAAATAATAACATTCATATTTTACCTTTTAATATCCATCCAAAATCTCGATTTACAACTGACACTGCGTTCGGCTAAGCTTTATTTATAAACTCAGAATAATTGACGTTTCCGTACAACAAACCAACGTTTAAATGTAACAAATATTTCAATATATTACAATTTAATCAAACTATTCTTCAAAGTATTAGAACGCGCGTTGTATTCCAGTGTTTTCCGACAGCAGCGCGTTGTATATGTATAATCTACCATGCATGCCAGTAACTATGATTCATGCATTGTCATCAAAATGCCTTTAACGTTTGCTTGTCAACTAATAATTTACACTGACTATTATAGACTCAAATAATTTAATGAATACCGACTCGAATACGTTAATGAAACAGATATTTAAAAACACGTTTTTTTTTTCATTTAACTACTGAAAACCTTCCCAAATATTTCAATTCTAAAGCATTACTGGAATTTCCTTTTGTTTTTGTTATATCAAGTCAATAGATTATAAAATCATTAAACCATTTCAATGGCAATTTGGTGTTACATTTCATAATTGCAATAACTGCACCTAAAGAGTATTCTATGTCAGCTATGGCACGTGTTTTTTAAAGTAATCAATTAGAGGACGCACAAAAACGCTTCTGTCTCCAGCATTATCGAGAACACTTGTTTCCAGTACAGTTCATTGATTCGTGTCGCTCGTTATAATAAGCAGCCACTGCTGTTCAATATTTCACGCTGTGATGTCTTCCTGTTTCTCCGACATGTCCATTGTCAACACGGCTATTTTCAACAAGAGCATTGTTGTTTTCGTTTCTTTTTCTCAAGTTAACATGAATTAAACACTAATACAATCCACGTACACAGTTCCTCTAAATCTGGTTTCTGTCCGCAGTTGAAAAGATAGACATTCCCTTTATGAAAATGTTATTTTTTCATTGTCAATATGTATAACTCAGTTAAAAACTTACTTGCCGTTTCTACTAACGACTATTTTTAGGATTACACCTTGCTTTTTTCGCAGCGTCAGAGCATGTTTTTCAAAACATTTGAACATCCTTGCTCCATGCTGTGTTTTAAGTCCGTACAATTTTGCTGATTTCTCGATTGCGTGATTATGGATAAATGAATAATTGACTATACTTGATGATATCATCAACGACTACCCAGCACACACTGCGGTAACTCCCTCTTATAACACCGCTATCAGCCGACCATCACGGCATTTCGTTATTTACACCTGAAAACCATTAATTCTCCGAGCAGTCACATACATTTCTATGACAACTCAGACTTGTATTTCGGTCATTTATTAACTTTAAAAAATATTGGAAACTCAAATTGCATGACGATAATGAAGCGATATTAATTCTTGATACGGAACTAGAATCCAATGAATATGTTGTGTGTGGGTGATTTTTTCGCTATAATATAATGACTTTAATTGTCTTTCGCAAAATGCATCGATATTTCCTAATTGCTTGATCAATATTTGTCAATGCAAAACCGCCATCATATAATTATGCAAGTATGTTTTATTCAATAAAACATCTGATGATCAGACAAATTATTGTTCTTTTTTTTGTTGTTCAGTTTGAAAACGGTTTATATGAGCTTATTCATTTTTCGAATGCCAGTGTCAAGTCGGTAATTAGTCTATCCCAGAAACTGCTATCTCTCGAATCAGGTCTATCAACCACCAATGAAAAAGCAGGGAATTATATGCCTGTCCCATAATTGAACGTTTACTAAACGTTGACGTCATCCAAACATTCAGTTGAAGCAACTGACCAACCAACGTCATCAAATGGGGCTTTCCCAACATTGCTATTTAACGGACCCAATCGGGAAAGCTTGGTTCGTATTACAGATTAAGTGGATAATAGTCATGCTAGTATTTCCTCTGTGTGCAGTCCATAGTTTATATGGGGCACCAAATGCATTATTTGTTCTTGCACTATTGTGGTGACATTGTCATTTAAATGTTTTTCCTGATGAACATGATTTTGAAGCTTAAAAAAAAAGACTTGAAAACCAACCTGAAGACTAATTTTGAATAAGTAAGTTTTGTACACTAATTTACTTCACTTTTAAAATAACAGTGTGTCTTAAATGTCTGAATTTGAGTCCAACCTTTAAAATGAATATCAGCACATATCTACCATTAAAACTAAACTATGAAAGATTTGGAATTTCATAAAGGCGAAAGGCTTAATTGAATCAAATAGGACCTGAATCCCAAATCTTAAACTGAATATCACGAATGTCACATCGCCAAAAAGTGTATATATTTAGCGTCTTTTTTTATGTCATCAAGTGCTAACAGACGACCAGCTAACCTTTCGAGTTATGCTCCGGCACTGATGCAAACAAATATTTTGCAAGGGATAAAAATAATAAAACCAATGTACCTCGCCATGAGATAAACCAAATTCAACAAAATGTAACCAGTGTAGCTGATCAAATCGAAATCCTTTAACGCATTTGTAGCGATATTCTTATTTTAGTTTAGCATCGACATGTATTGCTTTGTCATGTTTTTTCAGTAAAGCTTAGCTTGATATAAGCAAGGAATGGAGGATTAATACTTTAATCATTCATAACTTATTTCTTGTACATAAACTGTTAGATGTATATAATCGTGGATGATCAAACATGTTTCGAAAACGCAAAATCATCTTGAACTTTAGATA
Organism: Panopea generosa; assembly: GCA_029582155.1. Classification (NCBI taxonomy): domain Eukaryota; kingdom Metazoa; phylum Mollusca; class Bivalvia; order Adapedonta; family Hiatellidae; genus Panopea; species Panopea generosa. The sequence continues at coordinate 53,336,793 of CM055911.1, forward strand.
TTGAGGTTTGAAGGAAAATTTATCATAGTTTGTCGTTGTTTTAGCTGCCGTATACAAATTTTGTAATCATAAGTACTTCAACAATTTTAAACACAAATTTCTGGGAATGGTATTGTTTTGACGAGAAGTTCATTCTGCTTTATAAGACTTTTGATTTTTCTTCGTGAAATGAATTGAAGTTAAGATAATTGAAAATTTGCCTGAATACGCGAGCGTTAACAACATCTCAATCAGTTGCATTGCATTCTCTTTATAATGCCTTGATATAATACAGAAACTGTTATTTTAACAATTCTAAAACTTTGGAAACAAACTGACATACTCCCTGTAGCTAAAGATAATTTTCGTTAAGAATTTAAAAGACACCTGTTAGAGAAAACCTGAAAAACTCTTTTCCTGATATATTACTTCGTTTGCTCATTCTTTACAAATGCTATAATTGATCGATTGTATGGATGGTGTTGTAAAGAAATGGCTTATAACCATAATTCCACTGATGTGAATTTTTTTTTTCAAACGTTGATAATTTTATCATGTATAGACAAATTGTTGATATTCGGTTGGATACCAATTGTGAACCACTTAAAGTTATTACACAGGTTTGTATTGTATTGTTAATTCTTTAGCAAAACACACATTGTCAGGTGATAAACGCTATAAAGGTAATTCGTATTTTGCTCAAATGATAATTAATTTGAGTGTTCTGAATCCTAACTAAGCATTTCAAATTCACAATTTTCTTTATCTATTTCTTTCTTACAACTGGTTCATGTACCTTTTTTCTAATATGAATAGGTGTGTTTCCGAGCTAAGTAGGGTCACAAATCATCTCGTTCTTTGTATCAATGTAAACATTATGTCTGATAACTTCTATTTGTTGAGCGCATTGTTGCTGTGAAATAGATAGCTGCTTAGGCGGTGCTAGGAGTCGTGAGTGTTTTTTACACATTTCATAACACCTTATGACCCCTCATATTCGAAAAACCGAATCAATATCTTGTTTCTCTGTTCTTCAAGGGCGCCATTTTTAATAGATGATGTTTACGTATACAACTGTATTTTCATGTCCGTGCTGTTTAACCGTAAAAGTAGAAATTCGCTTGAGGCAATGGTAGGTGGCATATAGGAAGTAGTTAAGTATGTTAGTTTAGTAAGTTTATCGCGATAAAAGATCAGAGCTTATATGGACCGCTTTCGAGTCTGACTCACTGGGATGAACCAGTACTGAGTGTTGTTTTATGAAAGTTATGGATGTTGAATATTGCCTCATTAACATATTCTATAAAACCGAGTCTTCTGTTGTGTTTTGATTGCGTTTTGTGCTTCCTAATCTTACATACTGGGTAGAACCAATACAGAGTGTTGTTTTATGAGAGTTATCAATGTTGATTATTGCCTAATGAACAGATTCTATAAAAACGAGTTTTCTGTTGTGTTTTGATTGCATTTTGTGCTTCAAAATCTGACATACTAGGTAGAACCAATACTGAGTGTTGTTTTATGAGAGTTATGGATCTTGATTATTGCCCCATGGACAGATTATATAAAACCGAGTTTTCTGTTGTGTTTTGATTGCGTTTTGTGCTTCCGAATCTGACATACTGGGTAGAACCAATACAGAGTGTTGTTTTATGAGAGTATGGAAGTTGATTATTGCCCTATGGACAGATTATATAAAACCGAGCTTTCTGTTGTGTTTTGATTGAGTTTTGTGCTTCCGAATCTGACATACTTTGTAGAACCAATACAGAGTGTTGTTTTATGAGAGTTATGGATGTTGATTATTGCCCTATGGACATATTATATAAAACTAAGTATTCTGTTGTGATTTGGTTGTGTTTTGTGCTTCCATATGATCATTTTATTGGATATAAATGCAAGAAAAATAAAATGATGTATCTATGTCGTGAGTTCCATTAAATGCAATTTGTGTTTTGCTGAAATCAAAACTAATTTAAAGGTCTACCGCTGACCTCAATTAAGAAAAAAAATGTAAATTTTACAACATCACTTTCTCTTCAATTTAAAACATTTCGTAAACGTATTAACTAAAAATATTTATCTGAATTTTGAGATTTACAACGTTAGTAATTCCCTCGACCATCTCTGTTTGTTAAACAATATCAATAAGCTTTTAAATAATTCGATTGGACGGCCTAATGCATGGTTAGGATTTACAGATTTACAGTCAACAACCACGTAGTCATACTTAGTTAATCCGAAAGCAAAATGAATTATGGACTCAATAGTGGTAAGACAAAGCACTAAACTGGCGCGGGTGTCCTGGATACGTATCTGTTTCTCCGCCTTGTATCCTTTATAACTATTCTCCTGCTGTTCGGATTCTGTTTTGTGTAGTGTTTTATTGTAAACAATGGGCTTAACGTCATTTCAAACACACTTCAAGTATTTCGATACGAACGTGAATCTGAGTTGAACCATCGTTCTCCCGCAATTGACTGGCTAATTATCTCACATAATTGACTGGCTAATTATTTCACATAATTATTCTTTTGACACAGCTTTTTTTTTTTAACCCACGAGCCCAGTGTTAAGAGGTCAATGATATTGAGATATTGCCTTACATATCCTTTCGGCCAGGGCTGCGTTTCACAAAATACCTTCGACGTAAGTAAATTTGACAAATTCTTCGTTTTGAGTTCAAATTCTGATCGACATTTGAAATTATTGTGTTTTCAGAAAATATTTAACTTTCTGCATCATTTAAACCAATTTGGCTAGATTTGGATGAAAAATTAAAACTATTATGAATAATTGTTGGTTTAAGTTTAAGAGGACTTTTGTCGTAAGTTTCTTTGTGAAACGCACGCCAGGAAGGACTCCTTATTTTGTCTATAAGTCTTAGCCATCTTGTATAGTTGGCTTACCATCACTTGCTGTTTATCTATAAACCTATTTGTGACTAGAGCAATACAAAATATTGACTGATTGATTAAACATTTAGCGTCATTTTTATGTCATCGAGAGATAACAGACGATCAGTTTACCTAACCACTGTTTTCTGGAATTAACCAGTACTCAAGCACACACCATCTCCGCAAGTAACTGATAACTTTTCCACTTGAATCAGCGTTGAGAGACGAATGATAATGAGACTCAATGTCGTATATCAATCATCACGGAGATTGTTGCCGGGCGGAGATTCAAACTTACGACCCCTAGATTGATAGCCTGACGCGTAACCGACTGAGCTAATCGGGCCTAACATCTCCGTTCGGCCAAGGACGACTCTTTATTTTGTCTCTAAGTCCTAGCCATCAAGTATAGTTGGCTTATTATTGATTGCTATCTCTTTATAAGGTCTCACTACACAGTTGAATTTTGTTCTTTGTTCTATGTAAAATTAGGTCTAGGATTTCCATGGTAAAAAAAAGAATTCTACATAAAATATAATTTTTTTAAAGTTTTTTTTTCATAGCAGGAATGTAAACCAACATAAAATAGCTGGTAGGTTTACCACGTTGTTCTTTTTAAAAGAAGGTGCAATGACTCCATGATATTATTTTAATCCTATAAAAGTCTTTTTTTAACACCAGTGATGTCTTATTGCAGTATATGCTAAACCAACTTTTTCTCTACTCATCTGCAACAATAAATCACAACTGCTGCGAACCATTTTGAAAATAATTCAAAACTAAATTACATAGGCCTTGTTTTTAATTGTTAGAATCATGTTACCGTGTGGGGGAAAAGGGGCGTTACTGTGTAGAGAGACGTATATGCCTATTTGTGACTAGACTAATACAAATAATGTTAAAAGAATGATATGTCTATATGATAAGGATCCAGTGCCACACGTATATGTTTACATACCAAAACATATACACATTTAAAACTACAAAATATTTTCTGTAATTCATTAGTCTTTTTGATAGCATCATTTAAAAGCATGACTGTATATCTGAATCGCGTGCATGGATCACTAATAGAGTAGTGTTGTCGTATATCTGTTTGATTTAGATTTAGTACCTATAAAAGTTTATTGGACATGTTATCTTATTTTCTAAGCTGTTTCTACCGTCCGACCGATGTATATCAACCGTTTGATGGTGGCTACTAGTGGTTTGAGTGACCGATAGTGTAGTTGATTTAATGACAGAATGACCTAACGACTGGCGTTGTTGGGTAAACAGTTCCGAATATTCTCTTTTATGTTTTAATGCTATTCAGTCTTATTATAGAAAGGACCGATAATGGCAAGTTTTAATAAGATTAACAATTTTGTTTCCACTATTTCAAGCAGGCCTTAGACCCATGAGGAATATGAATGTAACTTTGACATCATATCTAATAAACTTAATGATACAAGATATCATAAAGTACTTAATTTTAAGATATCTTTATATAGAAATATGACGATTCCAGTGTCAGGCTTTGTCCAACAATAAATTTTATATATAATGTTATAAAGATAATAAAAAAACTACCGTTACATTTATAACATTAGAAATAGCATGCATGTAATATTAAATATGAGTTCGTGGATTTTTCAAATTCTCTTAGCTTCAATGCAGGCATTGATATTAAAACCAATCCCAGTAAGTCACTTAAGCATGCATAATCAAAGTCATGAATATCAAAATGCGATCCATTACAACTGATTAAAAACAGTTCTATCTATGCTTGACCAGTTCCAGCCAGATGTCGTTATCGTTAATGAAACCTGGTTTAAGTCAGATATTCATAATGCTGAAGTTTTTCCTGAAGAATCGGGACTTGAAGTTTTTCCTGAAGAGTTGGTTTTGAAGTTATTCCTGAAGAGTTGGTTTTGAAGTTTTTCCTGAAGAGTTGGGGTTTGAAGTTTTTCCTGAAGAGTTGGTTTTGAATTTTTTCCTGAAGAGTTGGGGTTTGAAGTTTTTCCTGAAGAATCGGGACTTGAAGTTTTTCCTGAAGAGTTGGTTTTGAAGTTTTTCCTGAAGAGTTGGGGTTTGAAGTTTTTCCTGAAGAGTTGGGGTTTGAAATTTTTCCTGAAGAGTTGGGGTTTGAAGTTTTTCCTGAAGAGTTGGTTTTGAAGTTTTTCCTGAAGAGTTGGGGTTTGGAGTTTTTTCTGAAGAGTTGGTGTTTGAAGTTTTTCCTGAAGAGTTGGGGTTTGAAGTTTTTCCTGAAGAGTTGGTTTTGAAGTGTTTCCTGAAGAGTTGGGGTTTGAAGTTTTTCCTGAAGAGTTGGTTTTGAAGTTTTTCCTGAAGAGTTGGTTTTGAAGTGTTTCCTGAAGAGTTGGGGTTTGAAGTTTTTCCTGAAGAGTTGGTTTTGAAGTTTTTCCTGAAGAGTTGGGGTTTGAAGTTTTTCCTGAAGAGTTGTTGTTTGAAGTTTTCAGACGCCAAGAAGACTCAAAAGATATATTTGTTTAAGTTAAGAATTGGTATGTTGGTCATATGGCTGCAAAGGTTTTAATTGGCTGTGAGGGGCTCTGATTCAAACTAGAGATTGCTGGTTTAACACCGCTTTGAATTGCTGCTTGCAGTGTATAGTTGCATTAAGAAATAAGATACACCTATCCAAGCAGAACTCCAACAATCAATGTTTATAAAAACGCATGCATATAAGTCACTAAGCATTCTATGAACTCTTTTCAGAGAAGCCATCCAGGAAGGTATCAATGAATTCATCCGAGACTTGCAGTCCAAGTCCAAATGTTCGTGGGGAAGTTTTTTGCTGCCAGGAATAATGTAGATTGTAAGCTTAAACCTACTCTTATCAGATTCGTAGAACAGATGCATTGCGTATGTCAGTAAGAAGAAACCACGACTCCTCAACTGTAGCACGTAACGACTGATTTTCCATCATGTCTACTCTTCTCAAAAAATCTCAAAAGGACTCGAAGGAAACATCGCCATTGTTGTAAAGTGGACAATTGTTTACTGATAACAAAGAAGATGCCTGTATATTAAATGACAAGATTCAGTTCCTTGTGTTCGGCAAAGCTCACTTAAAAGTCATCCAAATATGCCAAATGAACATTCAAGATATGATAGTCGACGGAAGAACGAGCAGCAGAGATGTCACAGAAGAGTGCAAAGGTGCGAACCCAATTATGGGTGAATCTATTTCAGAAAACGGTGTGCTAAAGCAACAGAAGGACCTGAACCCATGTAAGGCAGCCTGTCCCGACGCCACTTGTATTGATTAATTGACTGAATATCTAGCGTTCTTTTTTTGCCATCGAGGGCTAACAGACGTTCAGTTAACCTAACCACTGTTTCCTGGGATTAACCAGTACTCGAGCACATCCCGTCTCCGCAAGTAACTGATAACTTTCCCACTTGAATCAGTGGTGAGAGACGAATGATAATGAGACACAATGTCGTATATCAATCATCACGGAGACTGTTGCCGGGCGGGGGATTCGAACTCACGACCCCTGGATTGATAGTCAGACGCGCAACCGACTGAGCTAATCGGGCCCGGCGCCACTTGTATTGAGAGAACTCGGGGAGGTCAGTTCACATATAATAACTGTCACTTTCTAGAGGTCCCTAGATAAAGGATGTGTACAAGATAAATTGAAAACAGCGAATGTTTGCCCCTTATTCAAGAAAGGTGAGAAAAGGTTAGCCTTTAACCATAGGCCAATCTCCCTTATACAAAGAAACAAAAACCAGTAACTTTGAAAGGATACTGTATGACCTTTATCATGGGTTTCGGGCGAAGCGTTCTTGTGCAACTCGCTTGTTATACTGTTGGAGTATCTGTCCCTAACTCGATGATGTTATCTATGTTGTTTAACTCCATCTGTGAAAGAAATTTGCTAATCATATTATTGCACATGATGTCATCACATAATGAAAGTTATGTATTTTATTTTTGCTATGAAATCATATACGTAAGCTAATGTTAACTTATTTCTCTTTTGTCTGTGTCTAAGGTGGACGGTTTGAAAACATTGATTTCAAGCTCTCTCTATGTGACAATCAGAGATGATCGATGCATCCCCATGATAACTAAATCGATTATCTCAATGGGATATCAGAATATGCAATTATCGCAGTAATTGATAAATGCTAAAACCTAGATACGATCGGCTCCGATTCTGCGATTACCTATTGATCGATTTTACAATTGAAAAATACACAATTTACATGACAGCTGGGTCTTGTGTTGTTTGTTGTTTGTCAATTTGTCTACAATTGCCATCCCGAGGAATAATAACCTCTTCCAGTAATTGTATACAAAAACACAAGGATCCCCAGTACCTGAATATTGATGATCAGACGATTTACAGGGAATGTAAACACGATCGGTACAAATTATTTGATTATCCATTAAGTATCTTACAACAAGTTCAAGGCATAACACACCCACAGGAAGTGCTTCCGCGGGATAGCCGAATAATGGCGGTGATAAATAATCCTTGTTTCCTCTTTATATCTAAAAATGCATTTTTTTATTTCAATGTTCATATTTTTTGTTTGTATGGCATTTTTTTTATGTATTCAGAATATTTTAAAAGCATTGTCATGTTTGAGCTGAGAGTTAAGAAAATGACATGATGTTTGGAAATTACTGTATGAATACATTATTTCTGAATCCTACTTTTACTTTGTTGACGGTGTACACACTGAATAGAAAATATGTATCTTAAATAAAACATGACCTTTACTTGTTTAGTAATATTTTGGCACTGCAGATATTATTACTACACAATAAAATGTAAGTTTCCATTCCTAATGAAAAAATAAAAAAATATTTCGTCCGCTATAAAAGTAAGAAGTAAACAATCAGTGATGGGTTTAAATTACACATTGAGTACGTCGGTTGAGGGTCTGCCAATGATCTATATTGACCATCTCGAAACTTAAGCCGAGATTGTTGGTTTCAATGCTCACTGCTAAACTGATATGTCTACATTGAGAAAAAATGTTTTGCAGAAATATGTTGTTGATTTTTTTTTCGATATTATTTATTTTTGGTTCACGATATAACCTTCTCTTACTGAGGGAATTCTTTAAAGATTCAATGCCTATGTTTAATGTGTGAAAGGAGACATTCATTATTGATATTGTTCCTTTTAACGTATTCTCCGGGACAACTTGCTGTTATGGACCTTGATAGGATGACAGAAAATAAAGGGCAAACAAACCAATATAGTAAGTTCTTTTTCAAGGAATTCTTCACCTGATATCATGAACACGCTTTATTAAAGCAGGTCGAATTACCGAAGATGAGAGCTAGACGAACTAATCTAAGTCCCTTAATGATCGTTTTCAGGACAATGCATCGATAGGACAAGGTCTTCATCCAGATGTTCTATTTAAAGGGATTATATTGGCATACTACCGTCAATTCCCTGTCCTAAATATACACTAAATATACAAGATACACTTATAACTTACAAATATATGCGTCTAAAGTGTCTTATTGCATAACCTCTTTATTACAAACATCGGGTTTCTGAAGCCACGTTTTTGTTTTTGTTAACATTTGCCATTTTCAACGAACCGCTTTCGGGTTTCTGATCAATCATCGGATAACATCGTAAAGACTCGTTCCCGATCTCGTTTTCGAGGCTTTGTTCGGGAAGTTTACGGAGTTCAATGTAAACAGTGTGCAATACTTTATTGCGGGACGTATTAAAGTTTTGGCCAATATTAAATTTCTGTTATGTAAATAAAGGTTATACGTCAGTACATAAGCATTAATTTGTGCACACTGCATACAGGAAAAGTCTGGATTAACAACATGTTTGTGTTATTTGCCAATATAATCCCTTAAAAGTATGACAGAACGTGATAACATTAACCTTGGTGCTGACACTTGCACTGGTTTCCAATGTGCAAGGAATGGAGTTTGACGTAATGGTAAGAAAGATAATAATAAAATTAATATCGGAATGAACTGAGCTATATATGGGTAATATATGTTTTGTTCGCTCTATTTAACAAATAGATTTTTGCGTTATATGCTATAAATAACGACCCTGTCACTCTAATTATATTTCTGATTTACAAAGAAGCGCTGCAAACTGAGTTACGAACATTTATATTCCATGTGGTTACAGAGAATGGAGCCGTGTATATGAGATAAAATAACTGAATTACCGACACGGTGTTTAGATGCTGCGGAAATTGGTTTTATATTTACGACGTCTGACACAGTTATAAAATATGTAATTGATTGTTCACGTGATATATTTATAGCCAATGACAGTCATTTGATATCAATTGTTCTTGTTTCAGAACGGGCGTCACGTGACTCGATGTACGGTTATGAAGTTTTATTATTAATCGGATCGATACGGTAGAAGAATTGATTGCGTTGTAAAATAATGTTGACCATTTTAATTGCAGTTTATGTGCTGCCTACTCGAATGATATCTTCTATTAGCTATTGCTCACCGGGCATTTTGTTGAAATTCGAACCCTGAAAAAAAACTATTTTAATATCTCTCAATGGGATTTTCTGGTTAAAGAAACTAAGTAAACCTGCAACTGGTTAGTCTAGTGTCGTTTGTTATCATGAGTTTTTTTTAATACCCACTTAAAACCCATAGATACAACCCCCCCCCCCACCCACACACACACACACCCCCCCCCCCCCCCACCAACAACAACAAACACACACACACACACACACACACACACACAGAAGATCCTGGTTTTATTCCCCAAAAGTGAAAAAAAAGCCCTGATTCAAATATTGTCCACAATTACAACTTAAAGATAAGTAGTAATAAATGCAGCAGTAGCTGTAGCATTCATACGACACAACAACGCGAATGTAAATGAAGCACTATGTCAATTAAAATACAAACATATCAATTAGGTGACTAGGATTGCATTCTGTCAATTAAAAATACAAACATATCAATTGAGTGACAGGGCTGCATTCTGTCAATTAAAAATACACACTTATCAATTAATTGACTAGGATAGCATTCTGTCAATTAAAAATACAAACATATCAATTAAGTGATTAGGATTGCATTTTGTCAATTAAAAATATAAACATATCAATTAAGTGACTAGGGCTGCATTCTGTCAATTAAAAATACACACTTATCAATTAAGTGACTAGGATTGCATTAAGTCAATTAAAAATATAAACATATCAGTTAAGTGACTAGGACTGTATTCTGTCAATTAAACATACAAACATATCAATTTAGTGACTAGGACTGCATTCTGTACCTTGAAAGAGCAATCAAAGTTGCTGCCTGTATAGTCTTGGAGTGTCTAACATTGTCTAAATGTGATATTTTAGTATAATAGATTTAATTCTTATGAATTTGGTATTTTCAATATGCCTTTATATGGAAATTGCTAAGTCAACATTAAAATTAAAATATTTGCCAGTTTCAATATAGGATATAAAGTGGATAGAGTGTTGGTCGTTCACGCCAGAGGTTGCGGGCTCGATCCCCCGATCGCCCCGATGCCACTCATAAAACAACACTCAGTACTGGTTCTACCCAGGAAGCGGACTCGAAAGCGGTTGATATAACCTCTGAGCTTTCATCGCAATCGAGCAAAAATGATTATTAGTTAAAAATTTTATAGGCTAGGGATTTTTTTGTGAAAGGTGTGCAATTAATTCGATATCGCATATTTTTATTCGCTAAAATAATGCGTTGACCTTAAGAACTTCACGGCAATAACGTGTACAAGAAACTAAAATGATACGATTTTCCAATGTATTCAACAAATTTACAAAACATAATGACAAGCAACAAGGCGCAGTGATTATCGGCAACTGAGACACGCACATCTTTTCTCAACCGAGATGATGGTGGCTAAATAAAAATGAAGTGTGTGTGGTACATTTTAACAAGGTCAGTATGATAAAATATGAAAAAAAATGTTGTAACAAATTAATCTGTGATAAGCAATTGGGACACTGTACATGGTATAAACATATCCACAATATTTGATTACACAACTTCAGCCATTTCCTGAAGATGAACGGTGATTCTTTTATAAAATTTTAAACATAAAACATTAAACATAAACGTCTCACACCACTATTACATTTCCCATAGGGCTCCATTGTAACATTTATGTCCAAAACAGAGTGAAAAATTAAATTCAGCAGCATGTGTCTGGGCTCAAATTCTTCACTGGTTCGAAATATGCAATTACAAAGAAAAAAAAGTATACCTTGACCAGGTTGTTTTTTTTTAAATTCAATGCTTTTGTGAGACCTATCAATTTCCAGAGTAATAATATGTCAACTTTTCGCCCTAGATGCGGTTCGAACCAACAATTTTGAAATGACACAGAATTGTCCAGAAAGCTGGTATCAGCATAAACTTTTCAGTGGTGATTTCTAAAATATTGACCATTTAACTCATGCTAGCAAAAAACAAAACATTGCAGTACAAAGCCCTGAAAAAAGAAGAGAAAGAGAACTAAAGTTTTATTTCTACCTCCTTCATATCAAGTACTCAAGGGAGATAATAGTGGTGTGAGTTCTGAACAATGCTTGTTGTCAACAGTCCTTGCAGCATCTGATAATTTGATATCGACCGTAAAAGACTTTCTTGCGCTGAATCTTGCGCTGAATCTATTGACTTATATCAGGAAGACGACCGTACCTAACTTTCTTGCGCTGAATCTATTGACATTTATCAGGCAAGCGACCGTACCTAACTTTCATGCGCTGAATCTATTGACAATTATCAGGCAAGCGACCGTACCTAACTTTCTTGCGCTGAGTCTATTGACAATTATAAGGCAAGTGACCGTACCTAACTTTCTTGCGCTGAATATATTGACTTATAACAGGAACACGACCGTACCTAACTTTTTGCGTTGAATCTATTGACATATATCAGGAAAACGACCGTACCTAACTTTCTTGCGCTGAATCTATTGACATATATCAGGCAAGCGACCGTACCTAACATTCATGCGTTGAATCTATTGACAATTATCAGACAAGCGACCGTCCTTAACTTTCATGCGCTGAATCTATTGACATATATCAGGAAAACGACCGTACCTAACTTTCTTGCGCTGAATCTATTGACATATATCAGGAAAACGACCGTACATAACTTTCTTGCGCTGAATTTATTGACAATTATCAGGTAAGCGACCGTACCTAACTTTCTTGCGCTGAATCTATTGACAATTATCAGGCAAGCGACCGTACCTAACTTTCTTGCGCTGAATCTATTGACAATTATCAGGAAAACGACCGTACCTAACTTTCATGCGCTGAATCTATTGACAATTATCAGGAAAACGACCGTACCTAACTTTCATGCGCTGAATCTATTGACAATTTTCAGGCAAGCGCCCGTACCTAACTTTCTTGCGTTGAATCTATCGACATATATCAGGAAAACGACCGTACCTAACTTTCTTTCGCTGAATCTATTGACAATTTTCAGGCAAGCGACCGTACCTAACTTTCTTGCGCTGAATGTATTGACATTTATCAGGCAAGCAACCGTACCTAACTTTCATGCGCTGAATCTATTGACAATTATCAGGCAAGCGACCGTACCTAACTTTCTTGCGCTGAATCTATTGACAATTATCAGGAAAACGACCGTACCTAACTTTCATGCGCTGAATCTATTGACAATTTTCAGGCAAGCGACCGTACCTAACTTTCTTGCGTTGAATCTATCGACATATATCAGGAAAACGACCGTACCTTACTTTCATGCGCTGAATCTATTGACAATTTTCAGGCAAGCGACCGTACCTAACTTTCTTGCGCTGAATCTATTGACATTTATCAGGCAAGCGACCGTACCTTACTTTCATGCGCTGAATCTATTGACAATTATCAGGCAAGCGACCGTACCTAACTTTCTTGCGCTGAATTTATTGACAATTATAAGGCAAGTGACCGTACCTAACTTTTTTGCGCTGAATATATTGACTTATAACAGGAACACGACCGTACCTAACTTCTTGCGTTGAATCTATTGACATATATCAGGAAAACGACCGTACCTGACTTTCTTGCGCTGAATCTATTGACAATTATCAGGCAAGCGACCGTACCTAACATGCATGCGCTGAATCTATTGACATATATCAGGAAAACGACCGTACCTAACTTTCTTGCGCTGAATCTATTGACATATATCAGGAAAACGACCGTACATAACTTTCTTGCGCCTAATTTATTGACAATTATCAGGTAAGCGACCGTACCTAACTTTCTTGCGCTGAATCTATTGACTTATATCAGGAAAACGACCGTACCTAACTTTCTTGAGCTGAATCTATTGACAATTATCAGGAAAACGACCGTACCTAACTTTCATGCGCTGAATCTATTGACAATTTTCAGGCAAGCGACCGTACCTAACTTTCTTGCGTTGAATCTATCGACATATATCAGGAAAACGACCGTACCTAACTTTCTTGCGCTGAATCTATTGACAATTATCAGGAAAGCGACCGTACCTAACTTTCATGCGCTGAATCTATTGACAATTATCAGACAAGCGACCGTACCTAACTTTCTTGCGCTGAATCTACTTACTTATATCAGGAAAACGACCGTACCTAACTTTCTTTCGCTGAATCTATTGACAATTTTCAGGCATTCGACCGTACCTAACTTTCTTGCGCTGAATCTTTTGACTTATATCAGGAAAACGACCGTACCTAACTCTCTTGCGCTGAATCTATTGACATATATCAGGAAAACGACCGTACCTAACTTTCTTGCGCTGAATCTATTGACAATTATCAGGCAAGCGACCGTACCTAACTTTTATGCGTTGAATCTATCGACAATTATCAAGGCAAGCGACCGTACCTAACTTTCATGCGCTGAATTTATTGACATATATCAGGAAAACGACCGTACATAACTTTCTTGTGCTGAATCTTTTGACAATTATCAGGTAAGCGACCGTACCTAACTTTCTTGCGCTGAATCTATTGACTTATATCAGGAAAACGACCGTACCTAACTTTCTTGCGCTGAATCTAGTGACAATTCTCAGGAAAACGACCGTACCTAACTTTCATGCGCTGAATCTATTGACAATTACCAGGCAAGCGACCGTACCTAACTTTCTTGCGCTGAATCTATTGACTTATATCAGGAAAACGACCGTAACTAACTTTCTTGCGCTGAATCTATTAACAATTTTCAGGCAAGCGACCGTACCTAACTTTCTTGCGCTGAATCCATTGACTTATATCAGGAAAACGACCGTACCTAACTCTCTTGCGCTGAATCTATTGACATATATCAGGAAAACGACCGTACCTAACTTTCTTGCGCTGAATCTTTTGACAATTATCAGACAGGCGACCGTACCTAACTTTCTTGCGCTGAATATGTCGACTTATATCAGGAAAACAACCGTACCTAACTTTCTTGCGCTGAATCTATTGACAATTATCAGGTAAGCGACCGTACCTAACTTTCTTGGGCTGAATCTATTGACTTATATCAAGAAAATGACCGTACCTAACTTTCTGGTACTGACTCTTGGTATACACCAGGAAAACGACCGAACCTAATTTTCTGGTACTGACTCTTGGCGTACACAAGGAAAACGACCTCCTAACTTTCTTACACTGGCTATATTGGCTTGTATCGGGAAATCCTGACTTTGAATCAGTTTTGGTAAAGATAGATTAAAAAAAACAGTAAACCAATATTTATCAGCTCCGTGTACAGGACACCTTCATCAAATGTGCAATGGATCGATTCATTTTCGAGGCAACTTGATACAGTAGTATCTCTAGGAAATGGAATGATTGTTCTTGGTGATTTGAACATACATCTGTTAGCAAGTCAAACTAATATTACAAAATATTATCAGACAATAGAGCTATAATACTTCAAGAAAATTACAACTAATCCAACAAATCGTCAACTTTAATTGATCATAATTATATACACCTCACACGAAAGCATTCGTAACCAAAGTTGCTTCTGATCAAGATTTTAAAAACTGGATCAACATTTTCACATCCGTTCTTATAAGCACTTCACATACCTATTTCTATTTTTACAGTCATATATACGGTTATTGACAAACATTTGTTTGCATACCTTAATAAATATAAACATATTAAAGTGGCTTATATCAGATCAACAACGGTATATAACTTTCTTGCACTGACTTTATTCGCTTATACCAGGACAACGACCGTAACTATCTTTCTTGCACTGACTATACTGGCTTGTATCAGGACAACGACCGTACATAACTTTCTTGCACTGACTCTATTGACTTGTATCAGAAAAACGACCGCACATAACTTTCTTGCACTGACTATACAAGCTTGTATCAGAAAAACGACCGTACATAATTTTCTTGCACTTACCCTATTGGATTGTATCAGTATTGATAGTAGTGGCTCTAATAAACTTCTACATATCGTACACTCACGTGGTGCCATTAGAAGCAGGTGATTGGCTCGTATGTTTATGTTATTTGTTATTTACCTGAGATGTTAGTAAATAATTTGGCTACCTCCTGCATTTGTGTCCCTTTTTTTTCGTTTGAAAGAATGTTGTGTCCCTTTTTTTTTCGTTTGAAAGAATGTTCTTGTGTTTTCATATATCTTCCGGTGTTGCGTTCCCATAGCTCTTGCGTGTATACAACAAAACAACATGGGTTCCTATACTCAAAATATTCTATTTGAGTGTGAATTGAAGCTAACGATGCTTTATTTATTTAAAACTACGTTATTTGATATATAGAATTAATAACTGAACTATATCCAATTTCCTAGTTCATCAAGCTATTCATTGTCTAATAATACTATTTCCGTTTTGGTGTGTATTTTTATTCACCGTTCAGCTGGTTTTTGTTTCTTACCTTTTGTATTTAATGGATTTTGCCTTTACATCCCAGGGGGAAATTTTCATCAAACAAAATGTTTATTAATTTGTTAGTAGATGCTTTTATGACAACGTAGTCGGTCCTTTGCTAAATTGGGTTAGTCAACATGGCTGGCGAGTTAATTGCAGTAATCCATTAATGTCGCTACATTATATTTTTTTTCAGCAAACAGCGTTTCCGTTTTACGACAACGGCGTATTGAATACAAAACACGATTTGTTTACAAAGCAATCATATCGACAATGGTCATTGAAGTCAATTCCTGTAACAATAGAACATTGCTGACTGGTGTTTCTGTGACAACCGCCATTGTTTTCTTGAAAATAAATGCACATGTACGTTGTTCCAGCAATTTTTTTTTCAGTACAGCAGCCGCCGACGTCATATTTTAATTTAGAGAATTAAATTGACATTCTTTAAAGGTATTTGTAGTATTTTTTTCAAACACATTTTAACAAAATTGTGTTGCTTTATTTGTATTAAATAAGATGACTGTTCTTACCTTGATCAACTAACCAAAATGAGTCAATGTGATCGCTTCTGGCCTACTTGAGCATTTCGTTAAGTATAGCCGTGCCCGATTAGCTCAGTCGGTTACGCGTCTGACTATTAAACCAGGGGTCGTGAGTTCGAATGCCCCGCCCGGCAACAGTCTCCGTGATGATTGATATACGACATTGTGTCTCATTATCATTCTCCTCTCACCACTGATTCATGTGGGAAAGTAATCAATTACTTGCGGAGATGGGGTGTGCTCGAGTACTGGTTAATCCAAGGAAACAGTGATTAGGTTAACTGATCGTCTGTTAGCCCTCGATGGCATAAAAATGACGCTAAATATTCAATCAATCAATCAATCGTTAAGTATATATGTTTACATGATCCATACAATATAGACTAGCATAGCATTGAATTGACAAACTCAAGTGAACTGTACTTATACAACGCTGGTATAATTACTAACATAAGCACACCTACATATAAAATAAGTAACACACTGGGGTTACCACGCTTGAGCCCCATTTAGAAATAAAATACTTTTTACTTTAAACTAAAAGCCATCCTTGGCAAATTCGCCAATTCATGTTCTATGTAATCGATTGTAGAACGGGTGCACTTAATTCCGAATAGTTTTTTTCATTCTGAACGAAAATTTAAACTTTATTTTTTTAAAATTATTTAAAATTTAAATTTAATCACAATTATTATTATCATTATTATTGTAATTGTTATTGTTATTGTTATCATTGTTGTTATATATATTTTAGTATTATTGTTATTTTTTATTTTTTATTTTTTGATTATTATTATTATTATTATTATTATTATTATTAATATTATTATTATTATTATTATCATCATCATAACATTTTCGGTCAATGTTTACTGTAGGATAGTGTAGAACTTTTTGAATAAACACAGTTTTGAATCAATTGTAACAAAACTATTCAAAACAACAATCATTATCTATTGCACGAGTTTAAATATCCAAGTAAATAAACTAGCAATTCTCTTATTATCTTGACTTAACCGAATTGGTGCATTTTTTATGGGCATTATATTATGTATTTATAAAGACAAACGATCAAGATTCGGGATATTTAACGTCTTCAAACAAAAGCAGCGGTAAGATAGCATTAAGGTTTTTAATTAATCGTCTTAATTACCTAAGGTTATGTGGACCGACGCCATTAAACCCTTTACAATGCTTTTCAATTAACTCATTAATTATTTACTGAAAATGGATAATTGAAAAAAAAATGTATTATGCAACACGTTTGCAAATAAAGGGACAGTCAAGAACAAATCGATAGTTTAATAGCATAACGTGAACGGGTCTGAGCTTAGTTTGAAGATAAATTGTCCAAGTTAGATGTTTATAATATAACAAAAGAATCAATGTATCGTTTTGAATGTCGTTATATGTCGCTTTCGACAGTATGTCAATAAGGTCCACACGGTGTGTACATAAGAAGCAGTGGTGCGTGTATTCCAGTGGCAGAGCATCAGACCCCCAGAATCGGGGAAGTTGTTTAAATATATTTGCAACGCTGTCACACCGGCACCCTCTTTTCTAAGTATTAATGTGTATGTATTATCCATTTAAGCACATACAAGAGGTAGTTATATAAAGCGCTTTGTTCAGTGGTAGAGAATCGGTGTCAATACCACAAGTCACGGGTTCGATCGATCCACCACATTGGCTATGTGAGATGACCTTAAGCAAGACGTTTTATCCACATAATACTGGTTCTACCAAGGCTCCGTTTCGAAGCTGGAATGAAGATTCGGACTTAGATAAAATTAATATTTTCCCCGATTTAAACAGTACGTATTGAAGAACGCCGAAATCCGGCCCATTTGACTTCTCACTCAGCCGGGCCCGATCAGCTCAGTCGGTTACACGTCTGACTATCAATCCAGGGGTTGAGAGTTCGAATCCCCCGCCCGGCAACAGTCTCCGTGATGATTGATATACGACATAGTGTCTCATTATCATTCGTCTCTCATCACCGATACAAGTGGGAAAGTTATCAGTTACTTACGGAGATGGTGTGTACTCGAGTACTGGTTAATCCCAGGAAACAGTGGTTAGGTTAACTGATCGTCTGTTAGCCCTCGATGGCATAAAAATAACGCTAAATATCCAATAAATCATATTCAATCCTTTTTTTTGGTGGGGACGTTAAAACAGAACAATATTTAATCGATAAAGAAGAATAACTCGCAATATATCAAAATATCAATACGTTCAGAGTACATTCCCTTGCACAATGTTAAAATAGCATTTTTGACTATTGATTTTTTCTAAAGTGGCTGAAAAATGTTTATAAAGTTGTCATTTATAAAAGACCAACATTAAAAGACCAACATTAAACAATACCTAATTTTATAGTGTGATTACATCTCTGGTGCCATGATATCATACCGAGTGTCACACGTCAGGTCAAGTGTTAAAGCACCGAAACCCTGATCGGAGGAACAGGGGTTTGATCCTACGCCGCGGCTATGTTTGTTGTCCTTGAGCAACACATTTTTTCCGATTATGCTTAGTACATGTTCTACCAGGACGACTTAGAGCATGATTTGTCTAAGTTGTAATAACACGTTTCACAATTAAAGTAAAATAAACAAGTTTAAATTAAACTATTCTCACGTCTAAACATGACAACGCTTTAGAATGCTTAAAATAGATTAATAATCAAGCGGCTATTCAAATCAAAAACAATATAAAGAATTGATTGATTGATTGATTGATTGATTGATTGATTGATTGATTGACTATTTAGCGTCATTTTTTATGCCATCGAGGGCTAACAGACAGTTAACTTAACCACTGTTTCCTGGGATTAACCAGTTATCGAGCACACCCCATCTCCGCAAGTAACTGATAACTTTCCCACTTGAATCAGTGGTGAGAGACGAATGATAATGAGACATAATGTCGTATTTCATTCATCACGGAGACTGTTGCCGGGCGGGGGATTCGAACTCACGACCCCTGGATTGATAGTCAGACGCGTAACCTACTGAGCTAATCGGGCCCGGCCCATTATAAAAAAAGAAATAAAATAAAGAAATAAAAAAGTAAAACTTATATAAGCAAGGACTTTTAATAACCGTAATTATGTGTCTACACCACTGACGACCATCTTTTTTCCAGGCCGGGGTCGGTTAGCTCAGTCGGTGATAAGCGGCCACAGTTTCCGTGATGATTTATATACTTCATTGTGTCATATTGCCGTTCTACTCTGACCTCTGATTCAAGTGGGAAAGTTATCAGTTCTTGCTGAGATGGATGCTCGAGTACTGTTCAGGATAGAATCACTGGAAATCGTGGCGAGAGGCGAATGACAATGAGACAAAATGCTGTATACAAATTAACACTGTTCGGGCGGGGATTCGAACTCACGACGCCTTGATTGATAGTCAGACGCTGTCGACTAAGTTAACCGGACCCGGATCAATATAGAGCCAACGTAATACTAAGTTTAACACATGAACGTGAGAAAGTTTATATTGAAAACTGATATGGCCATAGACATAATTATAATATCGGCGTATTTATAATGTTTTCATATTTGGCGGCCATTTTGAAATTGGACACCATTTCGACAAATCTGAGAAAATGTTCAGTAAGATATGTTCAATACATGTACATATGCCAAGTGGGTTGCTTTTGTAACAAAATGCTCAAGATTGACAAAATAAATTACCAACTGCCAACTACCTACTAACATTACACTCATCACTGTTAGTAAATCGGATGTGTAATTCAAGTCGATGACATTTGAACCATACCGAATATAACAAATTGTCAATCGTATATGGTCGGCTAATTCCGCCAACCGGTATTAGGATAATTGGCGAGTGATCCAAATGACTGATTGCAAGTAGATAATCCATTATTTTTAGAACAAATCAAGAACGGTAACTCGTCAATACAGCCTTAAGATATTACGTATTTGGTTTAATATACGTATTATACAACCGTTTTTATGTAAGAATTATATTATATTTTTAATGAATCGCTGTGGTGACTGGGAGTGAAACAGTTACAATTGTTTAGTGTAACCTTCCAGAATAAAATCTAGAACATCAAAGAGACCGTTCGCCAATCGTACGTACTCGGTAAATTCCGTCATCATCCGGTGATAGATTAGGATAATCGGCGAGATCGCCCGACCGTTCGAGTGATGAGTTGTAGACAGCTCAATGTTCGTTTTCAAAACTAGTAAAATATAAATATCAATAATACCGAAATACATATATCTCAATAATTTTTTGTTCGGAATCCGAAAACCTTCTATGAACTCAGCTAAAAGATGTCAGATCACCACATCTCAATCAGCGTAACTGATATGTACTCATTTGTCAAACAGTATTTGTGATGATTGGTTATACACTTTGTTTCTTGGTCATGAGTCTTCCACCTCAGGGTATGTAGGGAAGCAGTCAGTTACTTGCAGAGATAAGATGTGTTTAGTTCTGATTTTATCATGAAGCCGACCCCAGTGACGGTGAGTAGGTGTACTGAGCAAACAGCCAGTTGCTGAGCAAATCATTTTAGATGAAAGGCGCATACTCCTCCGTAACTACCTATCGTCAACGATAACAGTATAACACAATCTTCATTGGCAGTTTAATCTATTTGTTTAAGCTTCTTTTTTTATTTTACATCGATTGTGAAAAAGTTATTACAAATTAGACAAATCACGCTTAAAGTCGTCATGGATAGATCCGGTATTAAGCATGTGCGGACAAAGTTTCTTGCTCAAGGACAAAACACATGGTCATAATGGAGGATCAAAATATTGAACCTGATGCTCTACCACTGTGCCGCATGCTTCACATATAGACTTATTACAAGTATAATAGAGACAATAAATGGTGACACTTGTGATTGGGACAAGAATGCACATACATGTAAATGGTGCGTTTAAAGTGAAAACAGCAGCGGTGGTCTGGTGGTAGAGCGACGTACATGCTCCTACTCATGAAACTCATACCGCAGCGGCGGTCTGGTGGTAGAGCGACGTACATTTAACCCTTGCCCCTACTCATGAAACTCATACCGCAGCGGTGGACTGGTGGTAGAGCGACGTACATTTAACCCTTGTGCCTACTCACGAAACTCATACCGCAGCGACGGTCTGGTGGTAGAGCGACGTACATTTAACCCTTGCCCCTACTCATGAAACGCATACCGCAGCGGTGGTCTGGTGGTAGAGCGACGTACATTTAACCCTTGCCCCTACTCACGAAACTCATACCGCAGCTGTGGTCTGGTGGTAGAGCGACGTACATTTAACCCTTGCCCATACTCACAAACCTCGTACAGCAGCTGTTGTCTGGTGGTAGAGCGACGTACGTTTAGCCCTTGCCCCTACTCATGAACCTTATACCGCAGCGGCGGTCTGGTGGTAGAGCAACGTACATTTAACCCTTGCCCCTACTCATGAAACTCATACCGCAGCTGTGGTCTGGTGGTAGAGCAACGTACATTTAACCCTTGCCCCTACTCATGAACCTTATACCGCAGTGGCGGTCTGGTGGTAGAGCAACGTACATTTAACCCTTGCCCCTACTCATGAAACTCATACCGCAGCTGCGGTCTGGTGGTAGAGCAACGTACATTTAACCCTTATCCCAACTCACAAAACTCGTACAGCAGCGGTGGTCTGGTGGTAGAGCGACGTACATGCTCTTACTCGCCAAACTCGTACAGCAGCGGTGGTCTGGTGGTAGAGTGACGTACATTTAACCCGTGCCCCTATTCACGAAACTCGTACAACAGCGGTGGTCTGGTGTCAGAGCAACATACATTTAACCCTTGCCCTTACTCGCCAAACTCGTACCGCAGCGTTGTTTTGGTGGTAGAGCGACGTACATTTAACCCTTGCCCCTACTCACGAAACTAGTACAGCAGCGGTTGTCTGGTAGAGCGACGCATATTTAACCCTTGCTCCTATTCACGAAACTCGTACAGCAGCGGTGGTCTGGTGGTAGAGTGACAAATAGTTAACCCTTGCTCCTGCTCACGAAACTCGTACCGCAGCGGTGGTCTGGTGGTAGAGCGACATACATGCTCCTACTCATGAAACTCATACCGCAGCGGTGGTCTGGTGGTAGAGCGACATACATTTAACCCTTGCCCATATTCACGAAACTCGTACAGTGGCAGCGGTCTGATTGTAGAGCGACGTACATTTAACCCTTGTCCCTATTCACGAAACTCGTACAGCAGCGGTGGTCTGATGGTAAAGCGACCTACATTTA
Organism: Panopea generosa; assembly: GCA_029582155.1. Classification (NCBI taxonomy): domain Eukaryota; kingdom Metazoa; phylum Mollusca; class Bivalvia; order Adapedonta; family Hiatellidae; genus Panopea; species Panopea generosa. The sequence goes on from CM055911.1 coordinate 53,359,363, forward strand.
ACCATTGCCCTACTCACGAAACTCG
>CM055911.1:53361887-53379387 GCA_029582155.1 Panopea generosa
GTAACAATATAACTCATATCCTACCCGTCCAACGTATACGTAACATAAACGGCAACTACGCCGTATTTACAAAGTTTCTTGTCTGTGCTTTCTTAAAAAGAAGAAATATCTTGTTTTCGTAAACCATTATGTCAGACTTAATACCTCATGTATAGTTGATGTGTGCTCTATTGCCTGTTTTCCTATTACATTTATAACATATCTATCTTAACTACACTCCATATTGACAATATTGGATACTCAGGGAATATTTTGTTAATATTTTGTCAGGATTTTTTACATCACTACAAAAACGTAGAAATATTGTAAATGTAATATATCTTAAAATGTAAAACAAATTAATTTTTTATTATGTTGAGAAATCGGTGCTAATCAGGTCATTCCAGATCTGATCTGGGGTGACAACTCATCTTTTAAAATATTTTTTTAAAAAAGCTTTTGATTATATAGCGATGTATTTGCATTTATTTTTCCTTTCAGGATTTAACAAAAGTTTTAACACGCTTTTAGGTCTAGAGCCAAGATTAGTGCCGGGGTCTCAATGCTTACAGTGTATAATACTATATGGTATACATCTTTTTTTAAAATAATGCATGAATAATCTGTGATAGATGTATATATTTTATGTCAATTAATTTTATAGCGATAGTCTCTTGTAATTCTAATATTAAATGGCTATTACGTTGTACGTGTTACTGTATGTTTTATTTATATGTTTGTACATTGATGAGACTTTAATAAAGATATATATATACTAGTTAACCTATGTATATAATAGAGTATTAACGAATTTTGTATATAATTACTTTCTTGATTATTCTGGTGGCATATAACCCAATGGGCCGGGTGCCAAATAATTTTGTCAATTTCATATATGTATAAAATAATGAATGTATGCACATGTCACAATAATAAACAATATCTTATCTTATCTTACTATCTTTGGATTGATAGTTAGACTCGTTGCCGACTGCGCTCAGCGGGCCCAGCAGTTTACGCATAAAAAATTTAATATCAGATAACTGGATAGATTTATATCATTTCATTACCGAAAACTTAAAAAAAAATGTGGGCTAATAGACGATCAGTTAACCTATTCACCAACGACTGCATACTTTAAAAAGGGTAATTGCTTTATATACTGAATGGAACAGCTAACCCGCCATGTTTTTGAATTTCTATTTATTATGTTTTATGTGGGCCACTTTTTGATTACGTATGTAATGTTGTTGTGTTTTTTGTGCTTCCTCGTTCACTGACTGACAATTGTTGGTGTGTTTGCAGATAGCTGCCATTAAAGTGTTAATTATGTGTTAACGAGAAAACATTAACAACAAAAACGCTGGACGCCATTTGCACTCGGGTTATTTATTTGCCTCCCCGGCAATGTCTTATTTGCCATCAAATGTTCACATGGAGAGAACATTGACCTGTTGAATATGATTAAAATCGCCATTTTAAGTACATCCAAGTCACGATTTTGTGTGACTCCGCGGTCAAGGTACCTAAAAATACGCAGATCAGCAGCCATATCCGCCTGATAGTTTGGTAAATAGGGCGGTTCCTATAAAGGCAAAGTACCACTATTGCCAAACAGGAAATGCTTCCACATAATGGTGGTTATAAATAATCCCTGTGTCTTCCTTCTTTAAAAATACATTTTCCTTCCTTATGTAAATGCTCATTTTTATTTGAATTGCATTACCGACGGACTTCAACATTTTGAAAGTATTGCCATGTTTGAATTGTGAATTTAGTAAGCAAAATTGATGATTCGAGAACAGAAATAAAAATATCTTATAAATGTTACATGGCCTTACTTTTCTCATCTTATTTGTGTAGTGCAGAGGTTGACAAACAATTAATGTATGTTTCACTTCTTTCATCTGGTCCTTCAATGAATGATAAGCATGCATACTTTTTGTATTTACAATAGAATAAAGAACACAAATCAAATGTGGGCTTACACCTAAAACAAAACAATTAAAAATGCCCTTTCGTTGGTAACAAGAATGCACGATTGTGCGATTGTATCAGTATTCAAAAAGGAAAAAGAAATGTTGGCCTTTTCATCTTCTTTATATTCCTCATCTTCATTCTTCTGTCATTTCTTTAGTGTAAACATTTTTTAATTTCAACCACCACCAGGTGGTCCATTTAATCACCCATAATAGGTGTATGGGGGTCGGGGTGGGCCATCCCTCTATACACCCAAATTTTTTAAAGTCATGATAGATTATGACATTTTTTTCTTTTTATTCAACAATTCAAAATTTAGGAGTTTTTTTTTCTTCTCTTTTCATTCTACATGTATATTTTTCTTCTGAAGCACTATTTCTAAAAATTATTCAGAATTTCAGTAAAAGTTCGTTGACTCCAACACGGATGGCTGGAACACAACATATAGCTCGAACCACTCAACTGGTCCTGACTGATTCCTATTTCGATGTATTTATGGTATAATGTTGAACAATGCTTGGCTCGAACAACCTTTAACTCAAACTATTTTGTCCAGTTTCGTCAGGTTCGAGCTATCGAAGTTCTACTGTAAGTAAATGTAACCTTTCACTTGATGTGTTTAAATTTTCTGTTTGATATAAAATGGCTCATATTTGTTTGTAAATCTCTATAAAGAGAAAAACTGATATATTGTATATAAAATAATCGTATGTATAAATTTGTTTGAATATTTTGTTTTTGTTTCTCATCTTTTTAAACAATAATAATTGATTTTATTTCATTCAACAGCGGTCAGATTATCAAAGTATCATTCCTGGATTCCATTTGATAGTCTTCAAGTATAAGAACAGAGACTCTATATACGTATATGACTAGATGAACCTTATCTCTTACTGACTACTTCCCCAAACATTTAGAGGTGGGGGGCTTATGACCGTAGAGTCAATGGCCAATCATCAATGAGACTGAGACCGGGAGCTTATTCGAACTCGCTAAAGGTCCTCTTCGGCCGAGAGGTCCTAGCCGTCGTCTCAAGTTCACTTACCTCTCACCAATGATGTCGTAGGTTCGAGTCCCGTCGGTCTTAAAACGTAATGTGAGAAAGTTTGTCAGATACCTGCGGACGGACGGTGGTTCTACTCAGATTCATTTTGAGGGTTTTGCTCCACCAACCAAAGCGAATAGTAATATATATTTTGAAATGTTAAGATGGCGTTACACTCATTCAAACTCATCACTGAGCTTGTCAGGCCCGAGTATTTATGGCAAAATAAATGCGTATGTAATTCATCATACATTCCAGACCTCACTTAACAAGTATCCTCCTTTTGACCCAGAGTCAAGTTCGGGCCAAGATCGATAAAAATAATTATGTTGTAATATTTGGCATTTCTTTACTCAGATTTACAACTCTGAGCTGCTTTTTCGTGTTCTTCGTGGGCGAGTGGTTTAAGGCGCTGTCTCAAGATCACTTACCTCTCACCACTAAGGTCATAGGTTTGAGTCGCGCTCGCTTCAAATATGTGAGAAAGTCTGCCAGTTTCTTGTTGGAGGATGGTGGTTCTACCTAGATTCATTCTGAGGTCTTCCTCAACCAATAAAATTGAATTTGCCATATATAACCTGAAATATGTTAAATATGGCGTTGAACTCCGTTCAGTAAATAAGCGTTTCACAAAATAACTTCGTTATATCTTTAATATTTGATCAACGTTTAAAATAATTGTTTTTTCGAGAAAATAAATAATTTCTGCATGATTTGAGCCTATTTTTGGTTCATTTGGATGAATTTTAGAAGTATTATGAATAATAATTGTTGGTTTTTGTTTACGACAAATGTTTTATGCCTGGTTCCCTTTTATCGCGTACTGCGTACTTATATGAGTAGCCAGTGTCCAGGAAAATATGTTGGCTATCCGTTATAGCAAACGTTTAACCGAACTGAACGTAGCCCATATGTCTTAGTTTAAATTTATTTATTTTACTTCGATTGTGAAACAAGTTTTTACAACTTAGACGAATCACCCTCGAAGTCCACTTGGCTAGAACCAGTACTATGCATATACGGAAAAGTGTGTCTTGCACAAGGACACCACACATAGCCGTGGCGGAGGATCGAACCCACGACCCTCTGATCATGGGTTCTGTGCTTTACCACTGGACCACGCGCTCCACAAATATGTCTTTTTCAGTGTGACGTGTTTCAAATGGCGTTAAAACCATATTTCCCTTCCCGATGGTGACCCAGATTTTCAGCTGTTACATAAGAATATGTACGCAGAAGACTGCAAGTCTAAAAACTTATTGTCGGACAGTTTCTGTAACATGATTGTACTTTGGCTTACATCCCTGTAGTGTGTAACACAGGAAATGTCTTGTTATAACATACATGCGTTTTACACGGACAGTGGGTGCTTTGTTGTGCGTTATTGGAATATACGTACATGTTTTACATACGAGTATATATTAATTTAAAGCGAGGCTGCAGTGTAGTGAAGTGGATTGGGTGTTGGCCGCTCTCGCCAGTTGTTGCCGGTTCGATCCCCGGGCTCGACCTGATGCCTCTCAATAAATTACCCTCCGGTTCAACCCAAGGAGGTTAACTCTCTGCTTTCTGCAGAGTCAAGCTAAAATAACATAATATAAACCAAATATAGTTTGTTTTATTGTTTTAATTTATGCATATAACCCATTCATCATATTCAATCTATTTTTACACCGCATACGTGTGACAATAGACAACAACACATGCATGCTTAATTGCCGTGCTGTTAACCCTAGTTTAGACCTTTATAAATGAATTGCTAAATTATCATTCAATTGTTTCTTTAAAAAGATGGAATGTGGGGTAGGGGTTGGGGGTCTATGATAATAAAAAGGGCCGGGGCGGCATGGAATTTAGAAGGCGGGCGGGGATGATAATTTATTCGCGGCAATAAATTTATGATGGTCTTAGCACAACTATTTACACATCATTTAAAACCAACTTCCATGCTTGTATGTAGTATATGTATTTCAAAACCGTATCCTTTTAAGCTGTTAGTTAAATCTTACGTATGTTTTTTCGATAGCAAAACAAGTTATAACAACTTATACAAATCATGCCTGAACCAGAAATAAGCATACGCGGAAAATATTATCTTGCTTAAGGCCATCATACATAGCCGTGGGGAAGATTTGAACCCACGGCCCGTCGATCCTGGGTTCGGTGTTCTATCGCTGTACCACGCGCTCCACATTTTAAGTTGTTGATGTATATGGATAAAATGTTTGATAAATTTCAAATACATCTATACGGCTATACGTTGAGTCCTTTAAGCAAGATATCTTTTCCGCATAATAATGTTTAGTATTTGACATCAATTTGTAATAACTTTCATAATCGATAACAATTAAATAAGTAAGTAAATAAATATAAAAAAAACACAACATTACCGAATACCTTATAAGACAGGACTAATTTAAGTTATTGAAAAATGTATGCTACTTATAAAGGGTCCTTCGAGGCCGAGTGGTTTAAGACGCCTTCTCAAGATCACTTACCGCTCATCGCTATGGTCATAGGTTCGAGTCCCGCTCGCACCAAAGACTTTATGTGATAAAGTTTTGAGATGGTGGATCTACTCAGTCTTCCTCCACCAGCAAAATTGGATCCATATATATAACATAAAATGTGTTAAAAAATGGGGTTAAGCCCCATTCAAAAAAATAATAAATTTAGAAACATATGATACTTACATGTGACTAAAACTATTTGAAAGCAAAGTACTATGATAAATGTTATCTCATTTTGTAACATTAGCCGCTGTATCCGTTGACACATGATCTTTGTGATTCCCTCCTAAATAAAAAAACAACCTTAATTTTACATAAAAGATAAAATATATTATCATAAACATCTGTGTCACTAGGCCGGCGTATGTCAAGGTCATATTTCGTTTGAATCTGTTCAGCAAGACTAGGTTAACGGCTTCACGTATATAAGATTGTAAAATAAAAAAGGTGTGTTTTTTTCCATAAATTAATAATTTCAAGACGGTCATACGTCATTTCCGTGGGAGAGTATGTTCTGCAAAATGAATGACATAGGCTTCCTAATATGTTATTTGTTTGAATGGGGTTTAACGCCATTTTCAGGCTAACACACATTTCAGGCTATATATGGTATATCCAGTTTTATTGTCATCGATACTTACAGTTTTCGAATATGTCAATACTAATGATTTTATTTGTTTAGTTCATACTCATTTATTTTAGCGATGAAAGCTCAGAGTTTATATGAACCGCTCTCGAGTCCGCTTCCTGGGCAGGACCAGTACTGAGTGTTGTGTTATGAGAGGCATCGGGTCGAGATATGGCGATCGAACCCGCATCCTCTGGCGTGAGCGGCCAACAGTCTATCTATTACACTATCGGGTGTAGGGTGGGGATGGGGGTAGGATGAGGGGCGCGGCGATAGCTAAATGATCATGTTGACATAATCAATAATGAAATACCTTTACATAAATAGTCTAAAACTGTAAATATCGCTTACAATAATTTGATATTTAGGGTCGAAAACACACCCAGCGTTTCTTAATACGTTTTACGGAATGTTTCCTCTGGAATCAGCAGTGAGAGACAGATGACATCAGATGCAATGTCATTTATCAATCATCACCGATAAAGTGTCCGACTGGAGATTCGAACTCAAGACGCCGGGATCGATAGTCAGACGTGTTACCGACTGAACTAACTGAGCCCGGCTTGCGTGAGTGTTAAATGAAAATTGATTTAAAATTTAAAAAAAAAGTCCGTGCGTCCCTTTGATATAAGTAGAGTTAGTGTCGCTTTAACATACGGAGATTGTACGGGTATTCAGCACCTATATTAAGGATAATGAAGAAGACAGGATGTGACCTCTCTAGTGACGTTCATATATAAAAAAACAGAATAAATAGAATATATTACAAGGTATGACCCCTTCATATATCACCAACAGTTTCGCATTGTAATATGATTATTGGCCATGAATTATTCGTCGCTTAATTAAGGAAATGGGACATGAAGTACGAAAATACGGCTTATTATTAAAAACGCAACTACGCAGTTATCTAAACATTTTAAGTTTGACTTGAATGTGGAAATAAAGTATTATAGCGGTGTTAACTACATGACCTGTTATGTGGTAGTGATACTATGATAGATATGTCAAGACCATGTTTCATCAAACCTTCTACATCACGAAAGCTACAACTACATGATATAACGGATAGTATGGAGGTTGGAAGTAGATAAATTGCTACCGTAACCTAACTTAATCAATCTCACATTCGTGGTAACGACCTCGAAATGTATTTAGTAAGCCGTTCTCTATTTGCCCTGTCCGCTTGGCGTGCCTGCATGGCAGACCACTGCTATCCTACATACTTGTCTGTCCGACCTGCCGCTGCCTGACTGCCTGCCTGCCTGAACACCCACCTGGTCATTGCCTGTCTGCCTGCCTGCGTGTCTGAACACTGACTACCTGCTTGCCCGTCCTCTCGTTTGGTCATTTTCAGTCTGCCTGCCCACACACTTGTTAATTACCGACTCGCTTACCGCCTGTCTGCATGCCTATCTCAACACTGACTACCTGCCTGTCCGCCCTATTATCTGGTCATTGCCTGCCTGCCTGTCCACCCGCCTGGTCATTTTTGAATGGGGTTCAATGCATTATTTTTATTGGTAGAGGAAGGCCTCAGAATAAATCTGAGTAGAACCACCGTCCTTCCGCAAGTAACGGGCAAACTTTCTTCATAAGTTTTTGGAGCAAGCGGGACTCTAACCTACGACCTTAGCGATGAGTGGCAAGTGGTCTTGAGACAGCGACTTTGCCCATTCGGCCACGGAGGACCATCCTCCCTATATATACCTGCCATGTGACGTTAAATGCTAACCACCGATATATCATTTAAAACATTCATGAAAATACCCAAAAACTAGTTTACGTAAGTAATTCTTCACATCGTGTGGTCTTTAATCGAAGTATATTGAAGGCTTTAATGAGATATGAATCAAAACAAGAAAGTGTGAGGACAACCCTGCCTCTCTCATTCACAACAGCAATATGGGAATACATACACAAAAACCGGGTTGAAGTTTCTGGACGCACGCGTGTTATCCTGAGCAATAACCAGACCGGGCGCCAGATGGTTCTATGCGCACTCATCTTCCGCACATTTACTTGACCTCTCCCGCATTACTTTGTAATATCCAAATAAAATATGACAGATGTTACAGAAAAATAAACGACCTATCCCCCTACAAGAACCGAACGTTACATTAACTAATGGAGACATCTTATGAATGAATAAATGTGAAATGTTTATGGGAGTAAGTGATTGTCATGATGGTGTTTAATTTATTGCCGTCTCGCTAAGAGACTTTACACTAAATATGTCAACCAGTCCACGTGAACATGTCTGCGTTTCTCTCCTCATATCACCTGTCACCGTGTGGTTACTTGGATGACAAATCGAGAACCGGAAGAACGAGGGGAAGTTCGGTTCTCGTTGCGCACGAGCTTGATCCAATCGGAATACCGCTCGACCATTTCCGCTTAATTACGAAATAACGTTTTGTAGTTATTTGTATACTTCCTGTCTGTTTTATCCCTTTCATTAGTCAATATCATTTTCTGCATTACGCAAATGTTTTTTTCTTAAATATATTGAAAGGATACATAATTACTAAACGGATATATTTTATTACAAGATTTTGTCAATAATAATAATAGTTATATTGACAAATTCATTAATAAAAAACATTAACCCGGCGTTTCTTCGTCGTTGCAGTATACTAGTACATGTGTATATACTTTCAGCAGGGCACTTCCCAATATAAAAACAATAGCACCAGCATATAAAATTTGAACAATGAAAACATAATAAGATAATAAAATCATGACGATAAAAAGAGATACATGAAGGCTAATATTTGTGTATGACTTGATAAAATTGGAATTATAAACCCCGTATAATCATTCTCCTTATGTTTATATATTTATAAATATATTTTTTTACGATTCTTTAAAATATTTTATATTGCTGAAAGAAAGAAATGCAATATGATGCCATATCACATGTAACTCAGTTGTCATATGTCATATGTCATGTGTCATTGACCCAATAAAGGTATCACGTGATAAGTGGTCTAATTAATTAATGAATGCAATGTAATTATATGAATACGCCATATATCAAACAGTGCATTGTATTGTGATATATGTGACAAGCGCTTTTTCATTGTTTGATACAAATATGCTACGAATGAGGTGAAATAAAGACGTTTATACTTCTTTACAGTTTTCGGTTGTCTTTTAATACAATTATTCCGCCAATTTCTACACACTTTTTCATATAAGTTGTCATCCACTTAAATAATCTTCAACTGACATACTTATATGACACGTGTATGGTATTTATCGCTTCAGCGTTATGCGTCAGTGTTTTTTGTCGTGGCCATTAGAATGTCCACTTACATATATTACTGATAAAGTAATAAATATAGATATAATACTAAATGATTTATATGTTCATATTAATGTTTTACAGATGAGCCAATAGTATTGCATTGAAAATAAAATGTAAAATCAACAAAGATCCAACATTGTTCTAGTAACAAACCCATAAGATCCAGACCGGTGACATATACAACGGGACCAGTGAGTTCAGCCGGTAGCGCGCCGTTCTGACAATAAACTCGGTTCGTGAGTTCGAATCACCACCCGGCTGCTGTTTCCGTGATGATTCACGTTTATTCCATTTCATCTTACTGTCGTCCATCTTTTACAGCTGATGCAGTTGGGAAAGTTACCAGTTACTTGTGGAGATGGGTGTGTTCGTGTACTGTTAAACTTTGTCAGGATCACTAGAAAGAGTGGTTCGGTAAACTGATCGCCTTTTAGCCCCAAATGACATAAAAATGCCGCTAAATATTCAGTACACAATTTATGCTAAGCATTTGTTTCAGCATTATTTCAGAATAACCACGACTGTGTTCATTTGCGATAGCCATATTGATCTTTCATACCTTGACCAAACGGCATCTTATCCCACCACTCTGTTACAGCGCACTGGCATTGGCCGCGGCTAATACTGTTACAGTGTACTGGCATTGGCACTAATACTTAAAGAAGTATATGTGTTCAAATTTTGCTCAATAAGAGATACTTTCGTTGCTTTTTCCATGTTTTAAAATTATATTTTAACCTTGAGTGTGAAAAAGGTTCTTACTACTTAGATAAATCATGCTTCATTGGTAGAACCAGCACTAATCGCATGTGGATGAAATGCCTGGCTTAAGGACAACGCACATAGCCGTAGGGGAGGATTGAACCCACGACCCCTCGATCCAGGACACAATGCTCTATCACTGGACGACGCACATTTTTATACGACACTATCCACAACCTCATCGTTACGGGTGGGGCGTAGGGTGTGTTTCGTTAGTCGACCAAATTCTACATGGGAGATTCCACCGGCTTCTTTATTTCATTATCCTTTTAAATGTTATCTTTGCATCCGCTCCATTGAGAGAAATTATACAAAACAAAACATAATAACGGTGTCCCGTTTAATTTAAACAAAACACAATACTCACAACTATAATACCAACGTTTCCACTACGATGATTGTTACGGGAGTGTTACCATGATTAACGATTGAAATGTCAAGATGTTTAACTAGTTCGGTCGGGACAAGGGGCGTGCCTGTATATTCAAATATGATAATCAGCATTAACGACATGTGTTAATTGTTAATTAAGTAATAAACCAATGTCACCCAATGTCAGTTTGAATATATAAATTACTAGCAGGAATCAATAAAAGTTTCATAACCTAAAGTAAAATGTTAATGAGATGAAATTGTTTTGTTTGTATATAAATAACAAATACCTAGGTTTATAGTATTTTGTAGTGTTTTGTCTCACAAGAGTGTTAAGCAACAAACACATGACCGCCGCATGTAGTGTTAAGCAACAAACGCGTGTCGGCATGTAGTGTTAAGCAACCAACGCGTGTCCGCATGTAGTGTTAAGCAACCAACGCATGACCGCATGCATTGTTAAGCAACAAACACGTGACCGCATGTAGCATTTAGCAACAAACGTGTGTCCGCATGTAGTGTTAAGCAACAAACACGTGACCGCATGAAGTGTTAAGCAACAAATGCATGACCGCATGTAATATTAAGCAACAAACACATGACTGCATGGAGTGTTAAGCAACAAACACATGACCGCATGTAGTGTTAAGCAACAAACGCATCACCGCATGTAGTGTTAAGCGACAAAACATGACAGCATATTGTGTTAAGCAACAAACGTGTGGGCGCATGTAGTGGGAAGCAACAAATGCGTGTTAGCATGAAGTGTTAAGCAACACACGCGTGACTGCATGTAGTGTTAAGCATCAAACGGATGACCGCGTGTAGTGTCAAGTCATCAACGCGTATGTAGTGTTAAGCAACAAAAACGTGACCGCATGTAGTGTTAAGTATCAAATGCGTGTTCGCATGTAGTAATAAGCAACAAAGGCGTGACCACATTTAGTGTTAAGCAACAAACGCGTGTCCGCATGTAGTGTTAAGCAACAAACGCAATACCACATGTAGTGTTAAGCAACAAACGCATGCCAGCATGTAGTGTTAAGCAACAAACGCTTGATCGCATGTAGTGTTAAGCAACAAATGCAATACCACATGGAGTGTTAAGCAACAAACGCATGACAGCATGTAGTGTTAAGCAACAATCAGACGACCGCGTGTAACCGCACATAGTCACTTGAACGTAGGTAAATTTGCACTATGATGCAACACCGTTTTAGTGTATACACTTAGAGGTTAATACACGACAGAGCCGAACCGGAAGATGATAATCGGCCTGGAAAATGAATAATGGCCCGAGGCTTTAGGTCTAGCCCTCGGGACGTTATCGCCTTCTGGCCCGGCTCTGTACATAAAAACACATAATGTGCATGTTAACCAATCGACCTATTGCGCCATTCTGACGTTGATGGCGTATTTTAAGATATCTATTTGCTTTTAAGTTTTAATATGTGGCTTCCCTTGATTTGTTTTTGTAAGAAACAAAAGGGAAATAATAAACTAAAATAACGTACGCAAACACTTACAACGTGTAAGTATTATGAAGGTTATGTGCAAAAATGTTACCAGAAGCGGGCATTTTACCTCAGATGTTTTGCACCATATAACATAATGTCACATGGGTTCGCCACCGTGCTCAAATTAATTCCGCGCGACGACGTCAAGTTGTTATTTATTATAATTAATTGATGATCAACATTCTGGAAGCTGAAGGCATTTTTATTGTAGCGTGAAGCACCCTGGTGTCATAGTGACCGCTTTTATAGTACGTCATTTAATTAATCACTCATAACTCACTAATTAATGCAACCTTCGTGAATCCCGATGGCTATATATCAAAGGTCATACTGTTTCCATATCAATTTCATTGATGATGTCTTGAAGCCTGTGGACACACATTCAAAATTACAATCGGACTACCTTGGTGGAGTACATACATTAAGTCATAATCCCACCATTGATTTTGTTTTTTATTCCGCAGTTAATAAAAAAAATTTGTTTGTCACTTACTGAGGGACCCAAATGAAAGAAGTGAAACTTGCATCGTATTGCTTGTCAACCTCTGATAAATAAAAATACCAAAAATATCATGAGGAAATTAGGGGTCATGCAGCATATAAGATAATTTTTCTTCTGTTTAGTGTACACGGTTGACAATTGAATGTTCAGACGCGGTCAGAAACCGTGCACTCATACCTCTGATGTCCAAGCATCAATAGTTTTTTCTAAGCTCACAATTCAAACATGACAATACTTTCAACATGTTCAAAACACTTCAATAATTCCATTCAAATAAAACAAATGAGAAATAAAATAAGGAAAATGCATTTTTAAAGAAGAAGAAACAAGGATTATTTATAACCACCATTATGCGACTACCTCGCGGAAGCATTCCCTGTTTCCAGTGGTGGTACTATGCCCATATATTTGCATAAAATCGATGGATGACGGACTCGGCCGAGAATGTGCGATTGATTCAATTATATGCAATCAGTGTATATATCATATCCTTTAATCAGCACAGATGCGGGGATGCTTTGTTTATGAAGAGTTTCTCTACGAATAAAAATATATCCACACGCGACAATCTCATAAACTAAAATATAACAAAAAGACGGGGGTACACTTTTACATCCCGGGAATATTTAACGGTCTCGAAGATGGTTTCAGCACGCGTTCTGGTGAAAACCACTAGATTGAAACGTGATCCAGTAAGGAACGTTTATAAATTAATACAACACCTTATTTCTACGTCATTCATTAAGTAATCATATTGCGAAAATTTTCGATAATAATAATAACAAATTTTCCCTCGAGCATACAATTTGAAAAGTAAACATTATTATTCATATAATATTGAATTAATTGCTGATCGGTTTCTACAACATGTTGACAGTTAGAGGCCGTTTTCAGTAGTTGGAGTAGTTTGGACATGTACAGACAGGATGGGACTCTATCTATCATATATGATATTGTTCAGGTAGTAAAACTCTTCAGAATGGTTTCCGACAATTTATAACGAGATCAAGAAAGTTGTCAGTGCGAAAACAGGTTAGAGCTTCAGTTATTTATGTTTAGGTTTCAAACTTATTGATTTTACCTCGATTGTGAAACAAGTTCTTGCAACTTATACAAATCATCGTCGATGTCTTTCTTGGTAAAGCCATTACTTTAGCATATTTAATTTAGTGAATAAAGTGCCTTTGTCAAGGACCCCAAACATGGCGGTGGATAGAACCCACGAACCTCAGATCCTGGATCAGATGCTTTATCGCTGGATACTCAGACACGCTACCGACTGAGCTAACCGGGCCCTGCTATTTATAACAATATTAAAACACACAAATGTATATGGATCTCATAAAGATATACACGCATACGTAACACACACTGGTATATATGAAAATCATAACACATAAATAAAAAACGAATACTTCTTTTGTGTCAGCTTAAACAATATTGAATATAAATGATCACTGAGCTACATCATTGAGGCTAGTTTTGATATGGGAATTAATTAAATGCACAACTCCAGTATATGTGAATATGTCATTTTATTTCATTTTTATAAAATGACGCAACGTTATAATCATTATAAAACACCTTATTATAATGTATCATGTAATATGTGAATGTCATACTGAAAATGCAATAGACAACCCGGTGACATCTTATACCGGATCAATACAAAAGTCTGTACTATTTTTTACAACTAATGTTTCTATAAATAACTTATTACACTTATGTCTAATTATAAAAAAAACAACAACTTTAAACTTAATTGCCGTGTTGCCTTTCATTTCATTACAAGCTACTGGTTGTGAACTATGCAAATACGGATTCAACGGTGAGCACCAGTGTTTATATTTCTGAGGAGGATGTAAAAATAACGTGTTAACATTGTACCTTTTGACATTTTGAAATAACACGAGTCGGTTTAATGATGGCAATAATTTAACAATAGTTTCCTTATTTTTTAATTACGACCTGAAGCGAAATATTAAACAAATTAAACTAACTCTATTGTCTTTTTTTATTTTAAAGCTGCATAATCTGTATTTTATTTTCACTTTATCATTGGTCTTACTTGCTTGCATCTATTTATGGTAACTATGTCATTTTGATCGTTTCTTTGCTATGTTTGAGGCAGAGACGCGCAAAAGATATACACTCTATGCAAATCAATCTGCAGTAAACAACAACCTATCTTAAAAGGCCACTTTTAAAGACAGATTTGATTTGGGTGGAGTTGGTCTTTAATATGCTTGACTATTTCATAAATGTATTCATTTTTTAAAACTAACGCTGCTGTTACGACGAGCCGGTGGTTAAGAAAAAGAACAAAAGAGTCAAACAGTTGATAGTCGCTGTAGTATATTTAATCGACTGTCGGACATTGAGAGAAAAATGCGTGCATTTATATTGAAACTGTGGCAGCATGTTGATCGTTGTTGCAAGGGAGATGTTCATACTAATTTGTTGAAACTTCAGGTGATATTGATTGGAATCGCTTTACTTCTGTTAAATAGGTCACGTTGTGCACGAGACCAGTTCAGGGAGAAGGGAACAAATTAGCAGTCAAGTACAAGAGTAATCTCATTTTTTATGACGTCCACTTTCACTTTGTCAACAGTGTACACACTGAACAGAAGAAAAAAAACTTTTATGCAACATGATCCCTATTTTTCTCATCTAGTGCAGCGGTTGACAAACATATAAAATGTTAGTTTCACTTCTTTCTTTGGATCTTTCTATGAATGACAAACATGCAAACATTTTCACTTACAATATAATAAAGAACTAAAATACACACTCTTAACGTCTCTCTACACAGTTACGTCCCTTATTTCCCATGGTATCATGATTCTTATGCTTTAAAAATAATCCTATGAAATTTGATTTTGGAATATTTTCAAAATGGTTCATAGTGGTTGTGAGGAAAAGCTGGCATAACATATACTGCGATAAGACATCACTGGTGTTAAAAAGTGACTTTTGTAGAATTTCAATATATGCATGTACTTATGAGCATTTTAGGCCAGTTCTCGTCAATATGATTACTTAAGGTGTTTTTATTTTCTGTAAACAAACAAAACAATCATCGTCTCTGACCTCGATTTATTGGAATGCACTGATTCTACCAGTTCATTCATCAATCGTCGCGATTTACTCCCATTTTACATAGACATTAATAAAACAATCGAACATTCTCGGTCAACTCCGTCATTTTTAAGATGTTCCGAATGATTAAATATGTTATCTGAGATGTGTAGTTGTTGTTGTTGTTGCTGCTGTTGTTGTTGTTGTTGTTGTTGATGATGATGATGTTGATGTCGCTGTTGCTGTTGCTGCTGCTACTGCTGCTGTTGATGATGATGATGATGATGATGATGATGCTGTTGCTGTTGCTGTTGATGATGCTGATGATGATGTTGTTGATGTTGGTGTTGCTGTTGCTGCTGCTGCTACTATTGCTGTTGCTGTTGCTGTTGCTGTTGCTGTTGCTGTTGCTGTTGCTGTTGCTGTTGCTGTTGTTGTTGTTGTTGTTGTTGTTGTTGTTGTTGTTGTTGTTGTTGTTGGCAAAACCAGACCGTTGTTGTTGTTGTATGGTGTCAAGCGTCGCTTGTAACAGTGTTTTGGGTCATATCGCCACAGTGTCTACTTAAGACAGTATTCCGAGCGCTGCCACTAGGATTGGAGTATCATACCGCAGACTCATGGTATGATAGCCCATCCAGTACCACAATGTACTGACATCCGGCCTATCAGACCGACAACCATCGTCTAAATGCTGAGCGCCAAGCAAGAAAGCTTCTAGTATCACGTCTCAAGTCTTTGATATGACCCAGCCGAGAACCAAACTCACGACCTCCACATACTAAGCGAACGCTCTGTCAAGCAAGGACACTCTTCATAAATATGAAAAAAATATTGTAAACAATCATCTGTCAAATGGGGTTATCAAATATTCGTCTGATTTAAAATGTATTTTACAGTTTAAGTATACAACCCCCACCCCCCCTTATTTTTTCAAGTACTATACTGATCGTCATTATAATGATCTTTTAATAATCCAAAAACAAAGTACAATATATACGGTGCGGTGCGGTAGACTTATTTCGGTAGTACTGATATTATAGTGATACGAAAGATAACACAAACAGAGAATCACGTCATACCTTATTGCCATTGTGCGGTGCGGTGCGGTGCGGTGCGGTGCCATATGATGCAATTTAAAACAGTATAGTACAGTACAACTACACGTACAGTACAGTATTGTGTCATTACAGTACAGTACAGTACAACATAGTACAGCACAGCACAGCACAGCACAGCACAGCACAGCACAGCACAGCACAGCACAGCACAGCACAGTACCAGTACCAGTACCAGTACCAGTAACAGTAGCAGTACCAGTACCAGTACTGACACAATACAGACGTTAGTACAGTAATGACACAATAGAGACGCTACAATAAGATACACATCGTATAATACAATGAATGAAACGATACAATACAGTATTTTAAACATTGAAATCGAGGAAAACAAAAAATGAATAAAATTACGACTATGCACGGCTGGTCGCATATTTCTGTTTATTTCCATTCGACCCAAATCATGCACGTATATGGAAACCAGTACAGTGTATGGAAAATTTTCGTCGTTCATATTTTATTGTAATATATAGTGTCCCATTGACTTCTAAAACAAACACATCTTGTCTTGTCACAGGATGTTCACATAGTCGCTTTGGGCTAAATTTGTTTGGTGTAGGCAGTTGTAATTTTAACTTGATACGTTTCGAGATATCGTAACTCTTAAGGTCCCATAAATGTCCACATTCTTATTATGTCGAAAGTATACAACTACGCTGTTTTTTTTCAAATTTGACATGATTTCGTCTGGGATCT
>CM055911.1:53384387-53593075 GCA_029582155.1 Panopea generosa
ACATTCATTACTGGTTATACCCAGGAAGCTAACACGAGAGCGTGTAAGGCAAAGTCCCTTATGGCTACTCTGAATTAACGTTGTTCCTTCTCCATTAAAAATGTATTTTTATGGCCTTATTTTAATGGCTGTTTTTTTTATGTGTACTGTTGTGTCTTGAAAATCTTTAAATCATTTTCATGTTTGAAATTAGAATTTAGAAAATTAAAATATGCTTGGTTATTTGGGTATGAATAGTTCTACATAATATCGGAAGGCTACTTTCACTTGTGTGCACACTGACCAGATAACAAATCTTATATTCTACATGGCCCCTACTTTCCTCAGCATATTTTTTTGGTAGCGAATAGATTGACACACAATAAAATATAAGTTTCACTTCTTTCATTTTGGGTCTCTCTATGAATGACACGTATGCAACCTGGTTTTATTTACTACAGAACAGAGAGTGGGTCCTCCGTGGCCAAGTCAGCGGTCTAAGGCGCCGTCTCACCTCTCACCGCTAAGGCCATAGGTTCGAGTACCGCTCTCTACTTTATTTGAAAATTTTACCAGTTACTTGCGGAAGGACGCTGGTTCTACTCAAATTCATTCTGAGGTCTTCCTCCGCCAAATAAACTGGATATGTCATATATAACTTGTCATGTAGTGAAAATGGCGCTAAACCCATTCAAATATAGGCTATATATAGAATAAAGAACACATTAAACCATGTAACGTGTGCGTTATCGCCTACTGACTAAAACCGCATACACGGATTAATAAAGACCACTCGTTGCATAAACTATCAAACTCTTCCTTTAAATACGTAACCATAGCTTAAATGTCGCGTTAGTTGTCTTCCTTTAATAGTGTCAGTAACAGGTTCATGACGGATGACTTCTCGCCAGTCACCCTCCAATTGTCCAAAAACGTGTTACATCACGTGACCATATAAAACGAAATACTGGTGACAAGTCGCTGCGCAGACACAGCGGATTCGCCCTTGCTCCTTCAGTCAGGTAGGACGATTATTTATACCTCTCCAAAATTTAACGCAGTTTTCTTATTACTAAAATGGATTATGTCTGTTTTGTTTAATGTGTCGTTTAACGTTGTTAATTGTTTTTCAAGCTATTTAAGTGTTTTAATGCTCTTGGTTTGACTTTCTCTTAAATATATCTTTAAAAAAATATGCAAAGGAGCGTGTTATTATCTGTTTAATGATATTGGAGTCAGTGGAAATTGCTCATGGATTTTAGAAATACTGAATGAGTTACCTAAATTAGTGACAATTACCGTCTGGCTTACATGTATCCAGTTTGAATTGATATATAGCGTAATAACACAAGGTATGTTGATATTAAAAAAGTTTCAAACCAAAAGTAGTTGGTGTTCGTAGATCCTGTATTAGTTTCATTGTGGATAGAGCATTCGTTTGCTAGTTCGCACATCTGTATATAAAATTATTCTTACACTTTGAAATCATTCTTAAAGTTTTGATACTTATTTTCTGAATGGAGGTGGTTTCGCTTAGACCTATTCCGAGTACATCACCAATAAAATTTGGATATGCCATACATAACAACTGTACTGCGTTGGGATCCCATTTCGCTCCGCTATTGCAGGGTATATTTATGGTTTTACTTGACACGAGATCTCTAAATCAGTTTGATATCGAGTTTTGTCTGTAGCTACAATGTTGGTTTCTATCCTAGCTATTTCAAGAATAAACCGTGACAGCGGTTTTGCTTGAAAGGGACCACACGCTAACGTTGACCAGTTATCACTTTAAACTATTTCTGAAAAAAAAAATACATGATGCAGATATGATAATAAACTTCTGTTGCATGTATGCAGACACTTATTTCCGTGTCTGTTGTCCAGAGGAGCGTGATAGTGGAAAATGACTGAGTGGCCATCTATAGAAAAAAGTGTTAAATATAATAAACTCCATGAATTTTTATCCGTGTGATAATAGATTCAAATAAATATCCCGGGGCATTTGCAGTTTTAAAAATTGTTTTGGCATCAGGTGAATGTCATGACAAGGTCATGTAGTTCCAAGCGGACGTCTGTTTAGATATATAGTTTAAACTGATGTTTTTATTTGGATCTGAGATCTATTGTACGTCTTTTAATCTTTTAAAACTACGTAAATGTATAACTACCGATAGGTGTTAGTTGTAATATATTTGGTATTACTGTCTTGTACGTGTAATGAAATATTGCGTATATCTTGGTTTCAAGTACAAGAAACATGTAAACCATGTTTAATCACTGGGCTTCAAACGATTATTTTACTTTTCAACACTTTTACTTTTCACATTTAGTACATGGACAACCTTGTGTAAGCGGTCACCTCTGTTAAGCAGCCACTTGTCTTACGCACATCAAATTTGTTATTTCCCATTTATATGCGTTCGGATCAAATTAGCCTGTTTAAAACAATAACCTTTCTTAAAAGGTCACTTTCATTCCGTCTTTTGACTGGCTGCTCGAGACAGGTTTGACTGTTTATGGTTAATCTATCAATTCGATGGATAACACTAAAGAACAATATATACTTGTATTATTAAAAGCTTTCCTTTCATAATACAAATTAATTTTAGGTTAAAGATTTAATTATACCAGTTTAATTCTTAAATTATACTATCATGACGTCTGTTTAGAAGATTTTATTAAGATACTAGTATAGCTCAAGGTAGTGCAGTTAAAACATGTTAGCAAAGATCTGATTACGGTTAACATCACTCGACGTGCAGTCTTAAACATTCGGAACGATTATTTCCCTTGTATCTTAAAATTAAACCATCTAATGAGGATAGAGAAGTTGCGGCGGTTAACCTTCTAAAACTAAATTATTGACATTGGGGGCGCTAGTATCGGACTTAAATAATTGGATTCTCCACTTGCTCGTGACCTATTACCTCTCATCCTGAGGTCGTGGGAACGAGCCCAGTCCGGTGAATATGAAGATTTGCCAGTTACTTGCGGAATGACAGTTGAGATACTTAGATACGTTCGAAGGTTTCCATTCATCAATAAACCTGGATATTATGTTTAACCTACAGCGCAGAGCATCGGACTCATGATTGGAGGGTTGTGGGTTCGAAGCTCCGCCACGGTTATGCCACGGCTATGCCACGGCTATGTGTGGTGTCCTTGAGCAGGATACTTTTTCCGCATATGGTTAGTTCTGGTTCTACCCAGGAAGACTTCGAGCGTGATTTGTGTAAGTTGTAATATCTTGTTTCACAATCAATGTAAAATAGAGAAGTTTAAACTAACCCATAGCGTATTTATAATGGCGAAAAAAATTCTCTTGTATAAGATGTCCTGAAACGTTTATATTTACGACTTACAAGTTTACGTAGCGGTAGTTGGATAGCATGACGGATAGAGTACAGTTGCCACAGGTCTATGATACCGCCATTTGACATATAATTTTCAATTAATCATTCCCCATGAATAAAATTGCTATATTTTTTATTCAATTACAATTAGCAGACAGGAGCGATGCATCAATTGACTAAGAAATAAGACGTTTTGTTTTGAAAGGTTTTATAATTTCTAAACAGCGAATGGATATTTTTTTTACTTTGAAGATTTCAACAGCCAAAGTTACAGTTGCGTACTATTAAATGGACACACTTTCTAATGACAAGTTACACGTTTATTTAGTTAAAATTAAAGTACATTGTCATGATGTTTAAAGAATGTATAATTAATTAATTGTAAACGTAGATTATTGATCGATTGTTTTAAAGTATCACTAATTGTTTTATCATTAAATCAACATATCCCCGTCAGGGTTTCCGCTGTCATTCGCCAAATTCGCAAATGGCGAAAAAAAAAAAAAAATGGCGAAAAAATGATTTGCCGTAAGAAGAATTTTTTATATACACGAAATTTCCCTTTCCAAAACACCTCGATCTGGCCTTAACATCAATATCACACAGCCGAAAACACAGCTTGTACACAGTACACAGTACACAATCCCCGTGTGACATGCCATATAGTAGCATGACTAGGGGAGGTAAAATGCGGCACCTTTTATCTTTATCACCTCCTCGTAAAACAATAAACATCGGTTGTACTTAGATCTTTAATGGTTGATTGAAACACCGACACGTGATGATGATTGTTTACAGTTTGTAACGAATAAATGAAATTGCGCCTTTGATTCTATTATTAATATGTCAATCAAAACTAATTATGCAGGTAAAAAAAACATTGAGGTAGCACTTTTTTAAGACGTAACTAATCAGTATAAACAATTGACCCCCGCAGTGTTTATCATACCACATGCCCGATTATGCGACTTTGGTAAACCTCTTATGCATATTCAGTTATCTATTTTTATTCCTCTAATGTGATTGGCGGATAGCTTTGAATATAAATTAACCTATTTTTAATAACCGCTCTGATTGGTCGGATATCTACGACCAAGGTACACGTTTCTTACCACCTACCCGAGCAAAGACAAAAAAATAGACGATGACGTAATTCGCGGGTGTCTCTCAAATTCTCCATTATGAAGAGTATAAAATTATCTCCCTTTGCCAAAATGGTAACGATTTCTAAAAGCTGATTAGGTTTTTGCAGATAATTTGCGATCGATCGCGTTATGTAAAATGTCAGCGTTAGTTCTTGGTAATTTTATAAATATTTCGTAGATTTACAATTATTGGAACTGTATGTATATAAAAAAATTTCTGTGAAAACGTGAAAATTGATATTTAAATTGAGTTTACGGTAAAGACAAATGTGGGTGGGGTATTATAGTAATGAACTTATTGTTTTTTGGTTGTGTAGTTTAAGCGTATAATTTTCTTTGGCATGATTTAAATATAGTATTGAAAACAACAATTAAGATCAATTATGTGTTGTTTTTTTTAATATTTGAAATATAGTTGACTAGTTGCACTTTCTAGATATTTGAAGACTATCATAGACTGCATTTATTTATCATATTGCCAAGTTCTCTTGGATAGATTGAATAGCTTTGTAGGCTTGACATTGCCATTATTGTATGTTATGACAGCAATAATAAGAAAAGAAGAGAAAGATATTTAAAATAATGTTTTAAATATACTGAATCGACAGAACAGAAATGATAGTCAATAAAGAACAAAGATTAGATACAACATAATAAGTTGGGCATACTGATAGATACATAGTCAGTTCTCCTGCAATTCTCTCACTTCTCCCGGTCTTATTCAAACTCTAAAACTTGTGATTTAGACATGCATAATGTTAAGGGGAGCTAACCCTACATATAATTAACACATTTAAGTCTATGTTAACAAATTTCATATTATACCGCAAGGAGTTTTGGTAATAAAAATCTGGGCATGTGAACCGCTGATCATTTTTGTATGTGAACAATGATGAAATAATAAGAATAAAAGAATGGAAAATGTTTTACGGTTTTTGTTTATTTATTTACAATTGTGTAATTCATCCATACTCTTTATAATAAGCTATAAAATCACAAAATTCAGTCAAAGACATAACACACCATAAAAGTGCTAGATATGCTTAAAATAGTGTATATCATTACAGCTAAACAAAAAATGGCGGACGACAGGGGGGAAACCCCCCTCCCGCACCCTCCCCCACGCCTACTTTGTTTTTTTTCGTTTTATGGTGGCCAAAAAAAAAATGGGGCCAGTGGAAACCCTGCCCGTACATTAAACCTCATTTGGGTGATTTACTTATAGTTGTAAAAAGTCAAGAATTTATTTGTTCGTAGTATGAAATAGAATTGAGAAAAAAAAATGGTTTAAAATCGTATGTGCTCAGTCATATGTGAAATTATTTTTACATCAACACGATCTTTGAACCGACTCTTCCATTTTTTTCTCTCATTACATTCAGTGTACGTTTAAGTAACTCTGTATATGTTAGTTTTAACAGATATGTAGCTAGTTTTGATTTTATCTTTTCTGAAACATCTGTGTAGTAAATATTCCTTAAAGATGCATCACCACAAAGAGGAGGCCCCATAAGAAAATAATGGTTGATACCATCCTTGTAGTTTATCTAATTTATGAGAAATTGGTTAATACGCAAGTCTACATATTCGTTTTTTTTTCGTCGTCTTTTTTACGCAAAACCCGATATTGACTTATGTGTGACTTTATTTTGTAGTTGGTCAACAAAGATACACAATAAATATAAGTTTTTGAAGAAAGCCAAAACATACGATGTTTAATATGAGAGTGCAGTTTTATTGCTAAAATCGAAAAATGCCGGCGATAAGTCGTGGTCTCTTTAATGTAAACTGTACATATAATTTAAAAGCAGGACCCCCTGCGTAACAGTTTTTATAACGAGGATTAGCGTACAGTTATCTCCTTTTTAACATGACGTGTTATCCTTTGGATTCAATGCAAAATCATATAAAACGCATTCAATTTACTTCGTATTTAGTCCTAACTGTACCGTAGTATTTAGGTCATCCTTAAAAAATGTTTGTTTGTTGTGCTCCGACCCAGTATTTTTTCATGTGGGTGGGTTGGTACTTTTTACGTCTGAGTTTGCTTTTGTTTAGTCATTTTAAATAAAAATACACAGAAGTCATGAGAGAAAATAAACGTGTTGAACGGCAATAAAAACTGCAAATTTGAGTGAGTAGGTAGGAGCAGAGCAAACATTTGTTTAAGGACGGCCTTATATTCTTTTCAATGAGTTGTTGAGTCAATGAAAAACGTATATATTAAATGGGGTTTAGTTTTGTCATACCATAGCTTGAAAACACATCATGCATGTAGGAATCTAACGTTAAGTCGGTGTAAGATAAAATTTTGATATATTTTGGAAACTAACAAAATTAAGCTTCACTTAATTTATATATTTCATTCTGCAGGGGAGGAAACTTCTAAACTTATCGGTAGCGTTTAAAACTACACAGCTATCGACGCCGTGTGTTTGTCTTTATTAATATACCCTGAAATGTGTTGAAAATGGCGCTAGACCAATCAAACAATCTATTCATGTTAACCAATATGTTTGATACATTAGATAGCAAAACGAGTTGCTAGTATGTATTATCATTATGCAGTTTCAATGCCGAAAGGGTGTTTGATAGATTAGTAACAATGCATGACAATTAGATACATTTGCATTCTTTTGCGTCGGCGATTGAGTTTAGATTTCATCAGTCCAGGGACCGTCTCAAACATGTAAATCAGCAATTGATTTTACCCTACAATTTTATAGCAAATTTCTCAAGTTCATAGGTGTGTTAAACATATATATCAAATAGTGTGGTGATATACATATCTCCCTTCAAAAACGGGTGTTGAGTGAACGTTTTAAATGCGAGGGCAAAACTTTTCTGAAAAGTATCATCTTTCTTCATGTGCAACAACATTGACGACTTGACCAGTTCGAACACGTCGATAGTGTTGTTGTTGTTGTATGTTGTATGTTTACCTTCACTGTCAACAAATATTCAGTCATATCTCAACAATGTCTACTTGAGACAGAATTCTAAACAATGCAACACTGAAGAATCATGCCGCAGACACAATGTCACGGTATGATACCCCACCCAGTCATATTATTCTGACACCGGGCCGCCGGACAAATCGTAGAAATATCCTCGAAATGCTGAGCTCAAAGCGATGATGATTTTAGTATCATTTTTCAAGTATTAGGTATAACAGGGCCTGGGGTACAACCCACGACCACGGGAGGCAGATGCCCTATCATTAAGCCGCAGTTTCGGTCCGTCCAGTTGAATAGCAGTTTATCAACGACTATCTGATTTTCATTTTTATTTTGTAATGTTTATGCTTAAATTATTAAAATGTTGTTTTATAAATATTTATAAATGTATTTCTATTTGGAAACACAGAAGAGAGAGAAAAAACAATGCACAAAAATCAGAAAGACAAAAAAAAACGGATAAGAATTCTATTACCAGGATTCATACACGAACTTCTTCCTTTTATTGGATGTACATCTACCACGAATCTTGTAGCGTACATATATATCGCAGCGGTATCCAGATGTAGGGCGTTCACCTCACATGCGGAAAGTCGTGGGTTCGATCCCTGTTCGGGTCGTACCAAATACTTGAAAATGGTTTTAGAAGCTTCCTCGCTAGACGCTCAGTATTTAAAGAACAGTTTTAGGTGTGGTCAGACCTGTGTCAGTATAACGTGACTGGGTGGGTGGTATCATACTATATGTCTGCGGCATGATACTCCGGTGTGTCAGAGCTTGGAACACTGCCTCAAATAGACACCGTCGCGATATAACTGAAAAAAAGGTTGCTAAACACCGTACAACAACAAATCCTTTTATTGAATTTACATCTACCACGTATCGTATAATGTCCAGTCGATAATAAAATGTTGTGGGTAGGATAAAAAGTGACCTCGTGGGAAGTTTGACCAGCGAGTGTCTTCGTCACCAACCTTCAGACCAGGTCACCAGACAAATATGTGTTGTGGTTATGTAGAGCATTGAATCGAACATTATAAAAACAAATCAAACTCCCACACAAATATGTTTGAATAACGAAACACAAATATAATACAGTCAAACCTGTTGAAGCGGTAACCTCTTTTAAGCAGCCATTTGTCTTAAGCATTCACATGTGTTATTTTCCATTTATATGGTTTAAGATCAACCTAACATGCAATAATCAACAGCCTGTTTTAAAAGGCCTTATTTTCTTCATCCCTTGTCTGGTTGCTTAAGACAGATTTGTAAATTAAGTGTATAGCCTTACTCGAGGTGATTAATTACTGTAAACACGAAATATGACCAGGGCTGCGTTCAGCACCGTTTTTTTGCGTTCAGCAAACACGTTTAATGCCTGGTTCCCTAAAAGTATTGCGTATTGTGTGCTAATATGAGGTTAAGCCAGTGTCCAGGAAAATATATTAGCCAACCTTATCAAACGTATGTATAACCGAACTGAACGCAGCCCAGATACTCTTGAGTAACAGTATAACCTTGTAAATCATCACAATGAAACTTGGTTGGGATTGATAGTTAAAGTAAACACCTACCTCCAAACATCTCAGTTACGTGTCACCGGTCAGTCACGTGTCATTTCGAACAAATTGAATATTCTAGGACTTAGCTGCAAATTATCTGCTTCCATCTAATAATTATTTGAAAAAAAAGCTATTTATAACTAATCTAAGTATTGAATCGGTTTATGAAAGTATTTAGTTGCAGAAAAGTTTGAATAAAGGTTTATTTAGAACATTCTGTAATTTAGCTTCTTTAAAATACACTCGACTGTCACATTGTTACTGGTGTACCAGCTCTACACTATTTCATGATACTCCAGTGTGACAGCGCTTACAATACTGAAGACAACATCGCGATATATTATAAAATTGTTGAAAGCGGCACTAAACACCATACAACAACAACAACAACAACAATAACAACAACAACAACAACTAATACATAGTCTTCAAAAATGTTCTTTGTCATTGTTTAAATCTCGAATTGAACCGTTATCTTTACAACATGTCAACCGGCATTTATTAAGTCTAGTTTCTCCGACGAAAAAATACGTGATAGAACGAAATACATAAAAGTGTAATCGGTACAGAGATCGTGGGGATGGTACAGAAATCGTACTAAGAAAATAAGAATAAAATACTCAATACACTGTATGTCAATTTGTGTGTAAAGAAATTACCGAAACGTAATGCGAATATTTTCCATGTTTAGATCGTTCGACAAACGAAATTTATATTCTAACACAAAATTATATGTGATATTACGATTTCAAAAGAGATAAAACCTCCATTGTTTGTCAAACGTCGTGGTCAAGTTGAGATTTCAAAAGCTATCCGAACTATGAATTTGAATCTGTAAAAATCAATATTTATAATGAAAATGTAGACGGTTTGCACACCTTTCACGTGTTGTTTTTATGACACATGAATTATATACCGGAAGTTACACGTGCATGCGTGTGAACATGTGTACTACGTCATCTGAAACCTTTATCCCTTTACCGACAGGAAAACACATTCAAACAAATGTCCCCGCTGTCAGTTTTTTTTTTAAATATATTTTCTGGAAACAATTAGATATGGTTGTACGTAACAATTTTACCTGTAACGTTACACATTTGCAAAGAGATATAACCAGTGACATATCCGCTTATTAAGTCATTGTCACCACTATGTAATACATGACTTGATGACATACGACACCGTTTGTCTTTACACGGTTATAACCGTACAGTTACAGTATAAAATGTTGTGTTTGTATTCCGGCAAATATGAATTGTATATAGATATGTCACCAATGAGTTTTCTTCTTGATTTTATGGTGATATTATTTTTTTGGTCAATTACACTTGTCATAGTGTCAGAGCGTCGGGCAACGGTTTGTTTGATCTTCCGTCAGGGTCATTGTTCTTTTTACAAAAGTTACATTGTGTAACAACATCAAGCACGAAAATAAAGTCACACGCATCAATTTTCTAACGCTCTCTGTGGACAGCAGCAATCACCTGATCCACATATACTTAGTACGGGTTCAACCTTTGAAGACTTCGAGTTGGTTGTAGCGTCGCTTTCAACACTTTTCCCGTAATATCTGGAAAGTATCTACTTAAGACAGAATTCTAAGTGCTGCCACACTGGAGTATCTTGCCACAGACACATGGTATGATACCCCACCCAGTCACAGTATACTGACACCGGGCCGAACGCTCTACCACTAGACCACCCCTGCGGTTAGTATACATCGAGAATAGCATGTTTAAGTTGTAAGAACTTGGCTTACAATCGATAAAACAAATAAGCTAAAAGCGATATATTTTCTAATGAAATACGTATGACCTATAATAAAATCAGTAGCCGGAAAACACTTTAAATGTCTTAAAAAAATAAAATAATTATTAAAATCGATAAAATGCATCGCATTATCAATTTTCGTTTGCAAAGTCTCTCAGCGATCAAATAAACATGTATTCTATCATCTGGAAGAGTAAAATTCGCTTCAATTACAACTAAAAACGACTGTTTCGGAAGTTTAATGAGCATTTAATGTTTCCTTTTCATTACAGAAAAAAGTTTAAATAAATATACTAGTATATACGTAGATACTGACACATGTAGAGTAAAAAATGATATATCAGTAGTCATTCTTCACAACTGACAATGACCAGAACATTTAGGTCACCCATCACAAAATATCACACCCATTCCCCCAACCGCAACCGAAACAGTAGAACATTTATTTGGCATGGAAAAGTACGCGCCCGCCGTGAGATAGAATAACGATGAATTGATTCTCCACTAAAGTTCTAAATATAGTCTAAACATATTTTCAGAGAATGTCCGTTAAAAGGATGAATGAGTGATTGAGTGATTGAGTGATTGAGTGATTGAGTGATTGAGTGATTGATTGAGTGATTGAGGTTGTGGGTGACTGGATGACTGGCAGAGTGAATTTCTGAGTGATTTGGAAGATGAATTACATTTTATTATAATTTGCCCATGTTATTCTGATATTCGTCAAAAATGCGTACACATTGTTGTTACCCAAAACCCAAGCATGCTTAAGTTTATAGAATTACTAAAGTCCGATAATAAAAAAGGTTAAATTAGCCTATTTGGATAACAATACATTATCTGTAAGAATTTCCCTTATATACAACTAATGTTTATTTCATACTGATTAAATTGTATTGTGCATATATGACAATATACTTCATGTATGTATAAATCAAATAAAATGCTAAGTTTAAAGTAATACTGTTAAAACTATGTATTTGTACCGTACTGTGAAAAAAATAATAATGCATACATGAACATGTAAATATAAACAATATGAACATTGAATCGGTGTAAATGAAGTAACGTGTTTGCGTAACAGTGTACTACAAGAAACTTGGTACGAACCGTTAACAATTTAGGTAAACAAATCTACTCTTCAGAAAAATAGGAGCGTCCTCAATTTCATTGTAGGGCAACAAGTCAATCAAAACTTCTCTAATAAAATGATAATAACAATAATAAATTCTTCAATTTCAAGTTGTGCGCTTTTGTACTATCCGCATAAACACTACTATTTCAAGGGCCGGGTCACCGTTGACGAGTTATGCAAACGCTTGCTTCAAGCAATAAATCTAAACAATACCCTGTGGTCGCTTTCTGTTTCTAAATGATATCGACTACCGCAAAAACGGATCAACAAAACTCATTTCAATTTTATGCTATTTCGGTAGACAGATCATTAATTGTTTTACACTGCTCCACTGAATGTGTAGCTTTTCTTAACATTCGCACGTCATGTAAGGTAGCCGAGATATCTAAGACGATGTGTCGTTGTTGATGCCGGTGGCGTATAGCGAAGCTTTCAACAAATGCCGCAGACACATGGCATGATACCCCACCAACAGATAGCATACTTACACCGGGTCGACCAGACCTTGAACTGTCCTCCAAATGCTGAGCGCCAACTGAGGAAGGCTTCTAGGATAATTTTTCAAGTATTTTGAATACTTTGGTATGCTCCGGCCGGGGATCGAACCCACGACCATCTGGATAAGAGGTGGACGCTCTACCGCTAAACCACTGCTGCCGTTAAGACGGTGTGTCAATTTCATATTGAAGGTACGAATAGCATTCGGAAAGGGTTTCAATGGTGGAATGCTCTGGGCGCAGTGTCGAGTCACTCAACGTTCGCCGACGTGGTCGTGGATTCAAGATTAAACACACAGATGTTAAGTGACAAAGCTTACCTATGCGCATGCCCGATTAAGGACAGTATTTGAATAGTGAGATTTGAGAGAATTTATAACAACTAGATGTCATGTCAATATCTTTGTTTTATTTTGTTTGAATATTTGGCGTCACATTTATGTTATCGATGACTAACATACGATCAACTGACCTAACTGCTCTTTCCTGGTATTCCAGGTTAAGCAGTTCTCAAGCGCATCCATCTGCGCAAATGTTGGTTACTTTCCCATATGAATCAGAGATGAGAGACGCATGGCAATGATACACAATGTCGTATGTCAATTATCAGGGAGACTGTGACCCATGACCCTTGATTGATAGTCAGACGAGCTACCTACTGAATTAACAGGACCCGACCAGGGTGTGTCAATATGTTTATAATGGTGTAAATCACCATTATTACAAACATATAATTTATTGTCGTGAACCGGACACCATATATATATATATATATATATATATATATTGACCTGATGACGTTAGACATATTCGGCACGCCTCGATAACTGTATAAAGTAAACGTAAGATATTTGATAGTGTCCACTCGTTTGTTAACCTATACAGGTAACATTTTGTAAATGTCTATGGTGACATGTGACTGTCGTCGTGATTTTTTGGTATCTTGTCGTGTTATCATTTATTCCGACGACTGACCCATTACATATCTTCTTATAAGAAAACCATTACCAGGTACGTGTACTCTTATTAAAGTTTCCTCAACTCGAATATCGTGACGGCAGACAAATGTCACCATAGAATATACTTCGGTTGCAGAATGTAGGTGAATATATTTGATAAACACGTGTCTGCGTCTTGGCCAATGAAGTCCAAAATGACACCGATTGTTAAGTGGTTTTCGGGCTTGATACTCGTTATAACCGCTCGTCACAAGACGACATCGCCCCGGACTGCTCGTCACAAGACGACATCGTCCGCAGACAGTCACTCTGACTACTCGGCCACAAAGGGCTATATCAAGTGTTTGATTAGGTAGTCTAGTATTTTTAAACTATCGCTTGATGAGTCACAACTTTAGATCCGTTGATTTACCGCTCCATTCATTTGATTATATCACTTTTTTTTAAAAACTATTTTTATCCGAAATTGAACTAAAATGTTATTATAAACCCCAAAACAGGACACATACTAGCTAGACTACTATAGTATTGAATTGCAAACGCTGTTAATAGAGCGACGCTGTCATTGTAAACAATACTTTGAAATGTTCCGTTTCATTCATGGGTTCGAGTTAACACCCGTGACGGTATGGTTAAGTAAAACCCTACATATACGCTAGTTGCACGCTTTCCTTTCAATAAATGTCATTATTATCGTGTGTTTTTTTCTGTTTTAAGCTATTATCTAAAGACACAGTATTTAAATTCTCTGATGTGTTTTATATTCTTTTAAAAAAAGGGTTTACATTTATATCAGAAAATAGTGTTTAACACTTAATTGGAAATATCTATCTATTTGTGATTATATATACTGGATATAGCAAAGGTATGTATTTACATTCTTTGTTTATTTTTTAAATGATAGCGTGATTTTCTATTCGCTTTGTGTCACAAAGAACACACGTGGCGTATGTGTTATCCTATATTAGTTCGTTACCTTAAGGTCTAATACTGAAAATGGACCTTGTCATGACGTCATGAGTATGTGTCATACTCGATAAACCATACTTTATATGTGTTATGTATGTGTTGTTGTTTATATATGTAAGTTTTTTTCTCTCTTCCGGAAAAATAATATACATCAGTTTAGCCTCAGTCGTATTAAATAATTAACATAAATTATATACATAGTCGATATTTTTTCATTAAAAGCGAAACATCATGTAATAATGTAACAATGAGCAGTCGTTGGAGATATTAACCACAGTTATGCCCCTTTCTAAACCAGAAACGTTTTTGGGAACTACATAAATCATATTCTGTGGTAGTTTTGTATAAAAGTAGCATTGGTGTTTTTTTATCCAATATAGTGATGATATCCGGAATATTGATGATATCAAAACATGTTGATATCCGAAATGGTATTGATATCAGAAGTAGTGTTGATATCAGAAATATCCTTTAAAGTGTTGATATTAGAAACAGTTTTGATATTAAAAAAGTGTTGATATCTAAAATAGTAATGATATTCGAAGTAGTGATGATATTCGAAACAGTGTACCATTTGCCCTATCGAGACGAAGCTTCTGATTGGCTGTGGAAAATAGGATATACCAGAGAGTAAACTAATTCCTGATTGGATAGAAATATCGAATCCTTTATAGTATTGATATCAGAAACAGTGTTGATATCCAAAATAGTATTGATATCTGAAATAGAGATGATATTCGAAACAGTGTACCATTTGCCCCATAGGGACGACGCTTCGGATTGACTTGGGAAAATAGGATCTACCAGAGAGTAAACTTATTCCTGGTTGGATAGAAATATCGAATTGTCAAATAACCAGACTAAAATCAAGGACTTATATAAAGATAAGAAAATTGCATCTCCCTGCTAAGTGTTTATAAAATAGCATGCGAAGAATTAATAATTTGGCAAATTAATCCTTCAAATTTCAAAGGTAACTGATTTCATTTACATAAAATGTAAGGTGTCTGTAACCTTAGATGTTTTATACTGTTTTAAACACGCAAAATGATATTGAATTTGAAAAATTGCAATTTATAGTAAAATTTTAGTCACTTTTCTCGATTTCAATTGTTAGATGTAGTATATAGTTTTTTAAATTATATAAGTACTTCAACAATTTTAAACACATTTTGGTGACAATAGACTTGTTTTGTGGAGAATTCCATTGTGCAAAGAAATAATTTTAATTTGTTTTTTTTTAGATGAATGGAAGTTGAGATATTTGAAAACGAGAATTCGCGAGATTTTTGCGTGAATACGCGAGCGTTCATAACATCGAATCAGTTGCTTTTCCTTCTTTTTATAAGTCCTTGATAGTTTTAATCATTAAAAAGAAAATGATTCGTATCTATGATTTATACAGTCTATTTTATAAAAGAAAACTGTTTGAAGAGTTAAAATGATAAAATTTGGGTTTTAAGTTCATGTAAAAACAGGGTCACCAATTGCAGGGGCCAAAAAGTAATAAAAAGTTATACTTTTGCCTCCATTTTTTGACATTTTCATTTGAGCCTATGATATTACTTTAACATAATACAGTAATCTTTTTGTCTATGAACTTCTAAATCGTGCCAATTTATAATGTTTGTCAACGGGTATCACAATTGTGACATCTGACCCAAAGCGAAAAACGCTACAGTGCGCTTTGAATGGTTTTGTTTTCCATCGGAGTCTACTGTTTCGGTTAGCTTAATGAAATTAGGTAACGGGCCTGGCTTAGGCCGGTTCTACAGTTTGTGTCATTCTTGAATCATAAGACCTGGGTCACTATTTCTTAAAGTTTAATATTGTACGCCAGTTTGCATTAAGCGTGTTGTTGATAAGATCAGCAATCAACGAGTACACTTTATTGTCACTTAAACTGTTTTTTTAACTCATTGTGTTTCTGCAATAAAACAAAACATATTGTAAGAGATATTTACAAGTACAAATACTGTTTTCCACATAAACCATTTACTGTTTATTCAATTGTGCAATATCTTGCCAGTATAGTAGTTTATTTATGTCTCAAACAATAGCATACCTGCTGAAGTGACATGCGAGTGTTTTTCTCATTATGTCACGAGTTATGACTAAAGAGACCGAACACAAATACAACTAATCTTTCTACTTCTACTTCTACTTCTGCTACTGCTACTGCTACTGCTACTGCTACTGCTACTGCTACTGCTACTGCTACTGCTACTGCTACTGCTACTGCTACTGCTACTGCTACTGCTACCACTGCTACCACTTCTACCACTGCTACTGCTACTGCTACTAATACTACGAGTCCCCGCACGGCCGGTCACCACTATCTCCGCTTCCAAAAACGCTGTGTTGTTTCATTCACCTTTTTATGTTGATAATTATTTTCACCCACTATTGTATTCATGTCATGTTAAAGTTTTATAGTTTGACCTTTGAAATCATTGTCACGTCTGGTAGTTAAATAAACCTTTAAACGCCGTTCATCATCCACGCATTATAATGTTCTCATAGGTCTTCATTCATGCATTCGTTGTTGGCATGTAGCTGTAGAACAAAGGCAGGGTTATATAGCAACGTTTCCTTTAAATGTGTGGTTAAGTAATTGATGTTGGTTACGTCCCAAGTTGTCAGACGGAGAGAATAGTTTGTAAGATATTGCCCATGTCTTTTTTAATGTCTGCATTTCCTGAAATGTGTCATGTAAAATGTGTTTGTTTTTTTCTCTACCTGCGTTTAGACATACACATATGTTCTATATAACTATACATTACAAATGAATGATAAAGCGTGTACGCTACCTATGTGCCAATTTTGTTATAGCGTATACTTTCGTTACCTATCTTAAAATTTGTTAGAGCGTGTCCGTAACCTATGTGCCAATTTTTTAGAGTGTGTACGTAACCTATGTGTCAATTTTGTTAGAGGGTGTCCGTAACCTTTGTGCCAAATTTGTTAGAGTGTGAACGTTACCTATGTGCCAAATTTGTTAGAGCGTGTCCGTAACCTATGTGCCAATTTTGTTAGAGTGTGTACGTAACTTGTGTGTCAATTTTGTTAGAAGGTGTCCGTAACCTTTGTGATAAATTTGTTAGAGTGTGTCCGTTACCTATGTGCCAACTTTGTTAGAGCGTGTACGTAACCTATGTGCAAATTTTGTTAGAGCGTGTCCGTAACCTATGTGCCAATTTTGTTAAAGCGTGTACGTAACCTATGTGCCAATTTTGTTAGAGCGTGTACGTAACATATGTGCCAATTTTGTTAGAGTGTGTACGTAACTTATGTGCCAATTTTGTTAGAGCGTAAACGTTTCCTATCACCAATTTGGTAAAGTGTGTACGCTACCTATTGCCAATTTTGTTAGAGCGTGTTCGTAACCTATGTGCAAATTTTGTTAGAGCGAGAACGTTATCTATTACCAATTTGGTTAAGTTTGTACGTAAAATATGTGCAGGTTGTGTTATAACGTGTACGTTACCTATCGCCAATTTTGTAAGAATATATACGCAACCTCTTAACGACGTAAAGCATATAGAGGTCTCAATTAAGAATAACCTCCCTTACATGACAGAAGTTAGATTCTTACGCCTAAGAAATTAGAGCTGTGTAAAGCGGTTGAGCATTTTTATTTCTAAAACATGCATAAAATGTCATATTTCTTTGTGCATATGGGAACATTTAAATATTTTCATGATTTCTGCCAAATTTGGATAGCATTGGGAACTGTTTGATGAAGATATAACAGTTTAAAGATGCGTAGATACACTGCAACAAATGGGCAGAATTCAAAAATGAAATTGCAATGAAAGACCAGAGCTCATATGTGCGACCAGTACTGAGTGTTGTTTTATGAGAGGCGTCGTGTCTAACTTGGGATCGAGCCCGCAACCTCTGGCGTGGGCGTCCAGCAGTCTTGCCATTACACTACCGTCCCGTTGTGCGATAAGCCACCCAGCAGCTCCGTTTTATACAGTACGTGTAAAATAAATTAGATTTCTATATATCCATCTCGTATGCGGATGGTCATGGGTTCAGCTGTAATCATAGTAACCTGTTTCGCAATTAGTAAAATAATTCGGTTAAATTGCTGTGTAAAGCTATGATCTCTTAAGATAAATTGCCTACTTATTATGACCAGAGCTATTATAATAGAAAACCATGCATAGCCGGTCCTGGTTAGCTCAGTCGGTAGCGCGTCTGACTATCGTGCAGGGGTCGTGAGTTCGATCCACGCCTGGCCATATTCTCCGTGGAAATTGATATAAGAAAATTACGTATCTTTGTCATTCATCTCTCACCGCTGATTCTAGTGGGAAAGTTACCAGTTATTTGCGGAGATTGGTGCGCTCGACTACTTGTTAACCTGAAAGGATCCCAGGAAAAAGTGGTTAGCTTAAATCACTATTTGCTAGCTCTCGATGCTAAATATTCAAACAAACGTATAGATCTTACTAGACAGCCATGTCACAACTGAAATATGCCGACCACATAAATTACTTCTGTTCAGTCACCTAACCCACTAAAATAAAGCATAAATTCTCCAAAATAAAAGTGCCATTCCGTAGTTTGAGGTCTGTTTTATTGTCTGTCTTAAAATATATTGATATACCTATGAGAGACCAATCAGTTTAAAATCAATACAAAGGAACACCAAAGACTATCGTTTTCCTCAAAGTCGCATGCACTTCAATTAACGACAGTATATATTTAGTAACATGTCAACTATATTGGGGGTACTTTGGTAGGCCATTGAACGGTTTTAAGTGTTCCGTTTATAGAGATATTGAGATGAAATATTTATTGTTTAATGTCTATTATCAACGGCAATAAATTGATATGATGGCTGAACTTAAATGGGAAGAATAAACATTTTGATATTGTTATTTTCTCACTGAGTCTAAGTTTATAATACCGTGAAACCTGTTTTAAGCAGCCAGTCAAGGGAAGGATCAAATGTGACCGTTTAAGACAGGCTGTCGCTAAGTATAGGTTATTTTTCTCTGAAAGCATAGAAAAGGGAAACAGCAAATGTGGCTGCTAAAGACAAGTGGCTGCTTAAAAGAGGTGACCGCTTTCACAGATTTGACTGTATAATAAAGATTCATAAATGCCGACAGTGGTAATGTAGAAAATAATACGTTTAGATAATAAAATATTTTTAATATTGAAAGAACAAGTGAGTGATTGCTTTACTTTTTCATCACGTCATTCGAACTTTTTTAAAGATAATACAAACTCTCCAATTTGACGGATAAAATTGATGCCACCGAAAACGTTTTAATTTTAAGCGGGGACTCTATTTTAGTATCTTTATATTCATGTGAAGGCAGGCTGAAGTTAGTTTGATATTCGTCTTTCGATATTTGATACTAATCATGTATACAGTATATATAACCTCCAATTTGAAGAGTTACTCCTTTAAATATCAAAAGACGAAAAACGAATATTAAACTAACTGATGTGACTTGTTTAAATAGATAATAAATGTACGTATGGGAAAACGGGATCAGCAAGTATACATTGGCATAAACCATAGGGGAATTTTTGTTGTCTATTTTAAAATTTTGACAAATTCTGATACACTTCCTTTAAGAATTGCAGAACAATCTTTGATATGGAGCAGTGAGAGAGCGTGTAATTACTATGTGTAACAATTGGACGTTAGGTTATTATGATAGACCACTCTGTCGGACGTATATATGTTGAATTATACATTTTACTAGTTCTATTACTACTACTACTACAACTACTACTGCTACTGCTACTGCTGCTGCTACTACTTCTACTACTACTACTACTACTACTACTACTACTACTACTACTACTACTACTACTACTACTACTACTACTACTACTTCTTCTATTATTACTATTACTACTATTATTATTACCGCTACTACTACTGCTACTACTACTACTACTACTACTACTACTACTACTACTACTATTATTATTACTGCTACTACTACTGCTACTACTACTACTACTACTACTTCTATTACTACTTCTATTACTACTACTACTACTACTACTACTACTACTACTACTACTACTACTACTACTACTTCTACTACTACTAATACTACTACTACTACTACTACTACTACTACTACTACTACTTCTACTACTACTAATACTACTACTACTATTACTACTATTATTATTACTGCTACTACTACTGCTACTACTACTACTACTACTAGTACTACTACTACTACTACTACTACTACTACTACTACTATTACTACTATTACTACCATTATTATTACTGCTACTACTACTACTACTACTACTACTACTACTACTACTACTACTACCACTACTACTACTGCCGCCGACACATGGTATGATACCCCACCCACTCCCATTATACTAACACCGGGCAGATTAGACCTAGAACTATCCTCTAACTGCTGGGCGCCAAGCGATAAAACACATCAAAATCGGCCCTTCCCAACAGCAAAGTATTTACACAAAACAATAAAGATAACTGAAGATTTGTTTAAAGCGACGTTAAACAACATACAATAACACATTTTGTTCAACCCAAATGAGACACTTTTAAAAGCTGATTAAATTCACGAACCTTTTTTAATGATCACGTGATGGCGTATGTGCTTACGTAATGTTTAACACCATCTCTGGAAAGAATATGTTGCGATACACATCGATGACTAAGAAAGGTCGTCTGTAGGGCTCTCTATGGCCGAATGGACTAAGGCGCTATCGTATTATTGCTACATGATTCTCACCGTTCGAGTCGTGGGTTCCAGCCCAGCCCGGTCCTAAAAATGTGATAAAGAGTCATTATGAGGTTTCCATCGACCTGTTAAACTGGATGTGTCATCATATAACCTTCCATATGTTGAAAATGTCGTTAAATCCCAATTAAGGTATTCTGAAGACAACTGACCTGACTACTACTACTACTATTACTACTACCACTACTACTACTGCCGCCGACACATGGTATGATACCCCTACCACTCCCATTATACTAACACCGGGCAGATTAGACCTAGAATTATCCTCTAACTGCTGGGCGCCAAGCGATAAGCTTCTAGTGTCATTTTTCAATGTCTTTGGTAAAACCAGGCCTGAAATCGAACCCGCGACCTTCCCTTTGTGACGTGGGACGTGAACGCTCTACCACTAGACCACGCTGCGGAAAAATATATCAAACCGTCACTCTAAAAATGGCTGTGTTTCATCGAAAGCAAGGCCATGTGGTAACTCAAATATTCAACAAGGGGTCCCCTGTGGCCCAGTGACCTAAGGAGCCGTCTCAAGATCATTTACCTCTCACCGCTAAGGTCGTAAGTTCGAGTCTCTCTCGTTTAAAAAACTTTACGTGAGAAAGTTAGCCAATTACTAGCGGAAGGACGATGGTTCTACGCATATTCATTCTGAGGTCTCCCTTCATCAATAACACTGGGTATGGTATATATATCCTAAAACGTATTGAAAATGACGTTAAACCCATTTAAAAATCATTCAACATACGGATACACTGTATTCAAGAAAGAAAAGTAATGTTTTTAATACCTTGGCAGGATCTAACCTAGACAAATGAATAATTGAATATATATATAGTGTATGTTTTATTCATATTTTGTATTATGTTACGCTTAGTTTCCTGTTCTCAGGTGTAAAAATGAATAACTTTGCTATAATTAATTTCAAACTGTCACTGTTTTTTCCTTACGTCAAGTACTATAGGTATATGAAATGTATAAAAAAATCCAGAAAGGAATTGCAAATTAAGTTGAAGAAAGGATGGTTAGTTGTTAAACACTACCACTTATATTGTATCAGTCAAACGCGATTACGTGTGTGTGCGTGCGTGTGTCCGTGTTATTTTTTAAGTATTTAGGCATACACGTTGGTGAAGCAAGCATCAGTATTTATAGACTGGGAGTTTATTTATAGAAAAAATGGCTAATAAGGCACATTAAGATATTAAAATAAAGGAACGACATATTCCGCAGACATGTCGCCTTAAACATTTGTGACTGGTTTCGCTGTTTTAACTGCCATTGCTAAAAAAAAAAAAAAAAAAAAAAAAAGACACACACAAGACTCTGTGCCTACCTTATCTAGTTTTTTTAGACTGTTGCCCAACACAGAATTTTTTTCCGCAAGTTTCAGTCCTTTAAGTCTTTCTCTGGTATTTATCTGTGGGCCGTTTCACTAATCTTCGTAGGAACAAATTGTGACACGTAGAGACGTTTCATTTGCGCAGTTATTTTGCAAATTTTAAAGAGAATACTGTTTACAATGCTAGCGAAAGTTCATATAATTCATAAGTTTACACTACGAATTTCGCAAACTTAAGTACTTAAGTGAAACAGGCCCCTTGTCTTTATCTCATTAAAGAGGGTTTAATACAAATAGCGCCCTCGTGAATCATTGGGGAAAAGTCTATAACACAATTGTTATCTATAAACACTTGTTGAACTATTGTTGTTTTATATGTACTTCACCGTATCACAAATAATTATAACCTGCGCACCTAAGTGGATGAATTTCTCAGTCTCTTAGGGGCGACAGTGGCTCATATCTAGTAATTGTTTGTCCAGGGGCGTATCTTGGTCAATTTGAAAAATGGAGGCCGAGGAATGGTTATTGATATCTGGAGGTCAACCCCGGATTTTTTTTAAGAAATTGTTAATTATCAATGGTGCGTTCTCATGGGTTTTCTTTGTATCTTTTTTCTATGTAAAACAAATCAATTACTTGAAAAAGGTGAATGCCCGGCCTGCAGGGTCTAAGTGTAGCTACGCCGGTGCCGGGAGCCAGTAACTGTCCGTATGTGGCCTATTTTCGTTTAAACGAAGCTAGTTCTTGTTCAAACTTAGGAGTTAATACAAAAGTTTCAGGTCTCTTAAAAACGAATAAATTACATTAGATCAGCTTTTTATTGAATTTATAGTCGGATGATGTTATATGGTGTAGGCTAGTGAACATTAATAAAGATGACACCCATTAAATCTACCGACATAACTCCCTCTGTCATCTCATCAGTAGTTTTTTTTACACTCAGACCAGTGACGGCGAGACGGGTTCCGGTGTTTATAATAGAATATTCAAATGTTTGAACGAAGGGTACACTTACAGTCATTTTACGTATCCGGCAAACGTATATCATATCAACGATAAACATTTATAAAACATATGTTTTATTCATATATTTGCAACATCGTACCCACACATCCTGTGAAAAGGTATAAATATTAACATAATGGCGAGATACCTCGTCCTTCATGTTGAAATAGAACTCTCCTTTTCCGGAGGATGTTATTGTAGTACCCCAAATCCATCAAAAGAACCAAACTAGTTAATGATATGCAAAAGGAGATTAATAATTCACATCGCCTTTGTATTGTACTTTACCATAAACACATTTTATTGCATTTTATATATATATAATAGCAGAAAGGTTGGGCCACACGTTATCCGACATCAAAATCGGCCCTTCCCAACAGCAAAGTATCTACACAAAACAATAAAGATAACTGAAGATTTGTTTAAAGCGACGTTAAACAACATACAATAACACATTCTGTTCAACCTAAATGAGACACTTTTAAAAGCTGATTAAATTTTTAATGATCACGTGATGTCGTATGTGCTTACGTCATGTTTAACACCATATTTGGAAAGAATATGTTGCGATACACATCGATGACTTAGAAAGGTCGTCTGTAGGGCTCTCTATGGCCGAATGGACTAAGGCGCTATCGTATTATTGCTACATGATTATCACCGTTCGAGTCGTGGGTTCCAGCCCAGCCCGGTCCTAAAATGTGATAAAGAGTCATTATGAGGTTTCCATCGACCTGTAAAACTGGATGTGTCATCATATAACCTTCCATATGTTGAAAATGTCGTTAAATCCCAATTAAGGTATTCTGAAGACAACTGACCTGACGTGGGAATGACTATCGCACCGCCTACTGACCACGTGGCATTATTTGTCCAAGTAAATACAATGTTGTTTTCACTTAGTCATCGTTAGCATGTTGGGGGAAAATGGTGGCGTAACAGCCATATCGATCGCTGATTGGATTATCGACTTGTTTGATTGACAGTCCGTGTCAGGTCAGTTGGTTACAATGCGGATTGTAGATGTCTTCATTTTATAACTGGTCTACCTTTAAAGTCAAATCAATCAGAAACAATGCTTAAGTGTGCAATTACTTATATCTATAAATAGAATGATATACTGTTTAAATGCTAACGTCGTTAAAGCGGGCGTTGAATAGTGCAAAATATATAAACACGTGTACCCGATTTCGGTATATATACGTTAAAACATACCAGTTTATTGATTTGACAAAATGAAATCGGTTAATCTCTTATAAAATGTTATCAATTTCGTAAAAAGGGCCGTAAGATTCATCCTTGATAAAATATTTGACACACCTTCTGTTGAACTTATTGCTGCACTAGATTGTATTACTTTCCCTGAAAGGGTAAACATTCAAAAGGCAGTTCTTGTGCATGAAACCTAAATCAAAATAACCCCTCTCCCAACAAACACAAACCATGAGCTATGTTAAACATCTTTTATATAGTCATGATCAAATATTGGAAATGTCTTCCAACAAATGTAAAAATAATGCCAATTCAGTGAACCATTGCAAAACTGTGTATACTGATAGGTTAAATCATAATACTGGGCTTATAAGAATTAATACTTATTCTTGTAACTAAAATTTATGAATATGTGTCTTATGCAGTTATTGTATATATGTTTGAGGGCCTCATGAAAGACTGACTTGTGCAAATGAGTTCTCTCGTTAAAAACACTTTATTTCTATTGTTTGTGTTTTTTATTAAGGATCCGATGAGAAGCTGATCCCGTATCCGAGATAACATCCACCGGAAGTGACGTAACACCATCGTAACACCATCATGGAAGATCAAAAGAAACTTGAAGAGGGTCTCATCAATAAACTAGACGAAGGACTAAGGGACAGAGGCACTGGGCGAGGTCTCAGTGCTAACGATCTAGAAGGACATGGTAAATATGATTTCCATACAGCGAAATGTGTTTATGCGACTACAGTAGCGAAATGGATAGAGTGTTGACCGCTCACACCAGAGGTTGCAGGTTCGATCCTCAACCCGA
The DNA here is from genome assembly GCA_029582155.1 of Panopea generosa. Classification (NCBI taxonomy): domain Eukaryota; kingdom Metazoa; phylum Mollusca; class Bivalvia; order Adapedonta; family Hiatellidae; genus Panopea; species Panopea generosa. The sequence continues at coordinate 53,409,860 of CM055911.1, forward strand.
CCCGATTTTTGTCAAAACAATACTCAGTACTGGTTCTACCTAGGAAGCGGATTAGATAGCGGTTGATATAAGTGTTGAGCTTTCTTAATTGAATGAGATAAGCTTAACCTGACACGAAATTTGCAAAACGTTTTCTCGTGCGGCTTGACTGAGATTGAGCATTAATTAAGTAAAAGAGTATCGGCGATAAACACCGCTTTATTCCGCATGGTCGTATCAGTATGTATTAGTCTGCATAATAAAGCGGGGGTAAAGATAAACGTTTGCTTTATCTGCAGGGACGGTTTATCTTGCAGTAACACTTACATTGATGACGTCATTGTTTTTGGGTTATGTAAGACTTACGTTTAAACACTTAAATTTACAACTGCTGATAAACTGTTTGTTATGTTGATAATTATAAACTAATAATTTTATCATGTTAATGCATTCATTTCTGTTGATAAACTGCCTGTTTGATAAACATAGGTCTGTGACGTAATAAACATAGATTTATCACGTCAATGCAAGTTTAGCATACCGTTATTATGTACAATTACATTTTGACGGAATCTCAACATGCTGATTTTTAATTTCATAAAACAGACGAATTAGAAAATTGACAACTCGATTTAGAATGTCCGGGCTATGACACTGATATACATGTAATAAAATTAATCTTATAAAACCTTTTCTGTTGCTTTCATCTGTTGTGTTGTAAACTACAGTCTTCTTTTTTTGTTTTATTAATAAATTGATTTGTACTTTTAATAGCGAGCAGTCATCGCCTTATTGGCCTACGATTGCCAAACAGACCTAAACGACCAAAGAAGTCCCGTCGGCATAAAAGCAATTCAGAGAAAACTGCATTGATGTCATCAGATTTCAACAATCCAGCAGGTATTATTTCTTAAAATAAAACTCTTTTATTCAAAATGTGTTCAGAGAACCCGGACAAAACACACCATCAGCAATGCACGCCCATCTCTGCAACTGCTGTACCCATATACCTCTATCAGTGCGAGAGATATCCGTGATACATGGGTTCAACTCTAACAAAGCCCAGATCCAGGATCGAACAGTTATTTGCATTATTTATATATACATTTATCCAATAATCGGTCAACGAATGCGTCCTAGTGATAAGCGAAAAATAAAATAATTTCTCACGTGCACCAGTAATATGCACAAGATAAAAAGCCGTGTGTACTTTGTATCTAGTAGACTTACGTATGAGAATAAACGTACGTATGGACTTAAAAAACTCTTTAAGGCAGTTAGCGATCCGTATTGTCTCTTCATATCTCCACCACAGGTCAAAGTATCATATCTAGGATATTTGCCGATTTACGTTAGCGGTGACGGGTGTGGGGATGTGGGCGGGTAGAAAGGAATCCAGTATCGTACAGATATCAAGAAGTTTTTGCCATTATATCGTCATCCGGACGAATCTGAATTTTCCATTTTAAAACGGTTTTTTTTTGTCTAAATAGGGACAAATCTTACCAGAAAAGAATTTCATGATTTGCAAACGCCTGGAGATCATGTGAATTTCAAAAGTATCGCAGTGACATACTTTCTACATGTTTACACGCTCGTAGCTCAGAAACGCGTCGGGCGTTGTTGGAAACAAACATTGTGGTTTGATTGAAATATTTTGTTGACATATATTTTGTACGCGAGCCTGACAGGAGAGCATATCGATGCTACCGTTATAGTCGTCATGGTAACCATGTCACAATATCTTATATATTATGTATTGGTTTATTTTCAAATGAACGTGTTATCATATAAAACACATAAATACGTTTTTGTGGATGGGTGGGGTCAGGTTCTAGGTATGATACTTTGAACTGTGACATCTATCAGTGTCATAACTTAAGCTCTGAAAGCTCTGTCGTTTTCCGTCTTTGCCGTCTTTGTTTTCGATTTTATTTTACTTATTTACACTTTAGCTCTATTTCATTTGCCTTTCTATTGTACTTTTTCTTTTCATTTCCAATTCCTATAGCAGTCGCTTTTATGGACGGTAATATCATTATTTCTTATCATTTCTCGTTCAATGTTATGTAATATGTCCCCGTGTGGTGGTTGTAATTTTTTACTCAACCGTATGCATGCTGTCTCTATCTTTCTTCTGTTACTTTTCATTCTTTCCTTTGTATCACAAATACTAGTCTATATGTTTCAACAAATTATATTGTTGTTTTTTTTTTGTTTTTTTTTATAGCTATATGATTTATACTATATACGATTTGTCTGGATTTGTCCTTTAATAAAAGTCGCAAGATGGCGGTAGGGGGCAGGTTTATATAATTATGTACATTGTTCAAGTTTGTGAAATTCTAGGAAGAAGTTTGTGAGGCCATGCTCTCTAAATTGTAAACAAATACACACTCACGGATCTGTGTTTATACACAGTGATTTCAGCAGCCAAATAATGGTGTATTAATAGAACAATTTACCACAACTGACAGGTAAAAAAGACACTAGCCACTCCTACATAACTCTCTGTCCCGGAAGAAAGTTTTGGGCATTAAACGTGGTGATTAATTACAATAAACAAATGCTTCAAGAGGGTCGCGGATTCGATTCGCCGCCACAGCTATGTGTGGTCCCATTCAGACACTTTATCCGCCTATCATTAGTATTGGTTCTACCCAAGAATACGTCTGGCGTGTTTTTTTTTTAAAGTTGCAAGATTTCGTTTAACATTGGACGTAAAATAAATAAGTTTTTAAATCGTATGCTTCATATTTTACAGACTCTCTTGGTAGGTACAAAAACGTTTAAACAAACTCCTTCAAATATACATGAGTTGAGAAATATAATAAAATCGTTACCATGGAATTGTATTGTGGGCAACACTGATACAATACATCTGTGCACGGTAAAAATGAAAAACGTATTTTTAAAAATCTAAGGTCTCTCTTCTTCTCAAATTTAGGCTATAGTCAGCATATCAAAAGCATGTCTTCATTAAACAAATAAATAATATACAGGCAAACCTGTCTTAAGAAACTGCTCAATGGAAAAATCATACATGCCCCCTAAGACAGGTGACTGCTTAATACAGGTTGAATATGCCTAAATCTAAAATCATGAAATAGGCAAAACAGAGAAAGTGAGGTGACCCTTAATAGATGTGACCCTTAACGCTGGTGTGACTGCAGCTTAGTTACAATACGTTTTACACATGCGCTTAATACTTGACTCATGTCTATTCGGACACTGTTATGGTGATCTCATGGTTACGAGGTTATGGTAAAGTGCCATGCTTGTAATCAACAATGACTACCTATTATCTTTTTTGGTTAACTCATTGTTGTTAGAAAAGTCCATGGTTTGGTGAAAATCGTCATAGTATGGTTCCGTAAACTCATATGTGTGGTCAGTGTTCATAATTGTGGTTTACTAACTCAAAATTCATTTGCGTATATGTTCAATTTAACCCAGAAAAGACAGCCTTTGGATGGAACTGTTTTTGTATTTTTTGTGTTATTTTCAAGTAAGTATAAAGTAACATTAATCGGTTACTGTACGTATTCCGTGTGCATTAATTAAGTACTCGATTATTCTGGGAATGTTCGCTTAAGCCTAAAGTAATTTCCGATGAAAATAATGCTTGGTTCTGTCATTTAAATATAAAAATTGTTGTCATGGTAATACAATAATGTATATGAGAATAATATTGCTCATGATTGTCAGATAAAAGTTTTTTTCTGTCAAAATAATGTGTATTTGTGTCAATCGTATATACTCGATCAAGTCAGTTATCTTTCGATATTTGACAGCGATTACGGAAACAAGCATGTAGTCTTGATCATTTGTGACGCTTGATTTTCTAAAAGACAAATCAAAAAAGCGAGCATTGCAGATGATCAAAACTAGAAATATCGTAGTTTTGATAATAAATGGCAAAAGTCAAATGTCTTGTCGAGTTGCTAATAAACTTTCAAACTTGATAATTTGCGACGGATGCTTTTCTAACAGACAAACGCCTTCACAAGTTGTGCAAAAGAAACGTTTGAATTTGAAAGTAAGGTCTGATCGGCTGAACATCTACAACGGTTATGTTTTTAACAAAATTTAAAGAAAAATATTCCGTAAATATTGTAAAAGATGTATGCAATAGAACATAGGTAATATAGAAAAATGAATAGAATGCTCAAAACGATAATCTTTTGAACTACAATGGAATTCTCCGAGGTAGTCCGATTGTTTAAATTAACTAATCAAAAACTTTATCAGGATACCGTTACATTTTTGTTCAAAATGAAACCTTTCATGCTGTCGTCTTATTAAGAAAGCAAGCGTCGCAGATGATTAGAATCAGAAAATCGGCAAGGTGTTCCGAATGCATGAAACGGCGTGCTATCTATCATACACGCATTTATGTAATTTTATGGAGGGGGGTGTGATGGCATTGGGATGAACGACTGTCATTCATAAAAAAGAAACTTTTATCTGGCAATTAATGTACTGTCTGAATGGTATGTTCGGTGATATACAGGTATTGTTTGCGTATTGTACATATAATACTCGTATACAGTGTGTGTGGTGACAACAAACCGTTGTATGGGGATTATGATTTAGGCAGGGTACGTTTAGGGGTGTGATTTGGCAAGGACTTTTATATAGAAGGAAATTTGCATATTTCTACTAAATGTTGATAAAATAACACGCGAAGAATTAATGTTTTGTCAAACTTATCGTTAAGATTTCACATACACAAGGTGTACGCTTTATGTAGCCTTAGATGTTTTTATTAATGTAGTGAATACGAAATATGCGCTTTAATTAAAATCATTGCAGTTTAAAGTCAAAATTCAAGTACGTTTCTTGTTTTATAAGTTGCAGTTTACATTCTTTAAATAACAAAATGATCTCATTTCATAAGGAATTTCATTGTGCAAAGGAAGATATTTGATTTGTATTTCTGAGATGAATAGAAGTTAGGATATTTGAAAATGAGATTAAGTGAGATTTGCATGAATACGCGACATTCATAACAGCGTAATGAGTTGCCTTCCTTTTATATATGAGTCTTTGGATTTGGCCTGCGTTTTTAAAAAAAATAAATAAAAAAAGTTGAGAAAATGAATCATTGGTCAATGTAACTTATAATAAAACAAATATATTCGAAAATTGTCAATAAGAGAGGTCATTTCCGAACATAGTTTAAATCCGAACATTTTTATTTAAGATATTTATTCCGCATTGATGACGTATTTCCATCATTTCTGCGCAAATGTTTTAAACTGATATGCTTCGTTTTTCACCATATTCCACGGAACATTTTCAGGTAATTCCTGCAAAATATTAATTAGAGCTGCCGGACCTATTTTCGATCAAAAATACAATACTCCTTCTGCAGAACTATTCATTAAGCTTAAATGGATGCCGTTTCCTGGAAGTGTTAAATTTCAAAAGGCGGTACTCATGTATAAATCATTTAATGACCAGGCTCCTGCAAATCTCAAACATTTATTAACTCCTACAGTAAATGTTTCAGACACGCACAGTACGGTCATCCTCCAACCTACAGGTACATTTACCTAAGCGAAATTCTGAAATGTTTCGAAATACATTCGCTTATTCAGGCTCTTGTTTGTGGAATTCCAGCTTGTATACAAATTGCAAATCCTATTAATCACTGAGTTCAAAGCTTTATATTTACATCGGAGTAAATTTTTAATAAAATCGGATAGTTCTCATCAATAATTATACACAAACACGTGCATATTCTTGTTTGTTTATTCGTGTGTTATATTAAATTAATGTTGTACATTGTAAATATTTTAAGGGCCTCATGGAAGACTGAATTTATTCACATGAATTATCTTGTTAATAAAAGTTTTTATTATTATTAAATAATATTTTTATTAAATTATATGTTAATATAGTTTTAAGCTTTCATTGCAATAGAGCTAAAATGAATTAGAATAAACTAAAAGTAAAAGCAATTATTAAAAAGTATTCAGATAGTATCAGGAACTAAATCAAACCATACTTTCTAAAATTAAAAGAATGACATTTATATAATTTAATAAATTCCCCAGCTTTGCATGTCTCATGCCATGTAATTAAACAGGCTTGTATGAGCAGGATCGCCAGACAAGAAAAAGCTACAATGTTGCACAACGCCCTTGTGACGCAAATACACACACAACAGTTGTCCCATATTAAATACCATTCGACTTTGCCTTAAGCTATAGGTTGATATTCCATGACATAACACTCATTACAGCTATAAATAACTAAATAATTTTCATATGCTCTGTTCGTATCATAAACTTGTAATATCTACACCAGGTCACGTGTGACGTCTCTTTTCAGTTAGTGTCAATTACTATAATAAATTTAATTCAGATCTTGACGAATAATGTGTTATCCGAGCAAATCAATAAATTATGTTTTATTATTTATAAATCTTGTTGTATATTCAATAATTTGAAGCTATTCATTTCTATAAGCCTGGCCCCATTATCTCAGTCGGTTACGCGTCTGACTATAAACCCAGGGTCGTGAGCTCGAATCCCCGCCCGGCAACATTTTCCGTGAAGATTGATATACAACATTATGTCTCATTATCATTCGTCTCTCATCACTAATTCAAGTGAGAAAGTTATCAGTTACTAGCTGAGATGGAGTATGTCCGAGTACTGACTAACCTTCCAGAATCCTATAAAACAGTGATTAGGTTAACTGATCATCTGTTAGCCCTCGATGGCATTAACATGACGTTAAATATTCAATCAATCAATCAATCAATCAATCAACCAATCAATCATAAGGCCATGAGTTATGTATTTGAGCCCAATTCGGTTCAAAACTTGTGAAATAGATCTTAAGCTTCGGGACTGTATTTCGTCTATACATACTTAACAGAATATCGAAGATAAGGTTGTGTTTTGTACATTATTTTTACTATCATTATTTAACGTTCTCTTTCTTGTAATAGCGGTCCAGTCACCGACGGAAACCGTACAGAGTTTGTTTGGGGAGGTAGACGACGAGCAGCATCAGCCCCACGGCGTTTTCTGTGAACTCGATCTGTTGAACAATTTTGAGAGACAGTGGAGAGAATATGCAAGGTTGGAATATATTTTAATGAAATTGATCATGCTTCCATTATAATAATAATAATAATAATGATGATGATTGTGATGATGATGATGATGATGATGATGATAATGATGATGATGATAATGATGATGATGGTGATGATGACCATGTTTTTCTTTCATAGTCAAACACTGTCAGTTTTCATAAATAAAATCATGTCTATTTTTTTAGCCAGTTGTTATGTGTTAAAGTTGTCACACAGTGAATGAATACATAATGACAAAAATAGTTTAATTAAGTATGCCACTGTGGTCAATTGTTTTTATATCTGGTAACAGATAGTAACAATGGTTGACCATAAAACATGGTCAGTTTTTTTATGTTTTCAATGCTGTCAATCCAAAAGCATTAACTACTATATCTTTATGTTCTGTTCTCATATTAGAACGTTTTCATATTCAGATTCGATATTCGTTTGACCTGACGCGAGAGCGACTATCGCCCCGCCATCTGACAACGTGGTGTTGTTTGTCCAAGTTAATACAATGTAGCGTTTATTTAGAGACCGTTCGTTTGTCTAAGGAAAATGGTTGCCCTTGGAAACAATACTGATTGTTGATTGGATTGTCGACTTATCTGACTGACAGTCCGTGTCAGGTCAGTTGAGTACATTGCTGTCTAATTCTCTTATCAGATGGGTGAAATACGAAGAAGATTTAGAAGAAGGTGGAGAACGATGGTCCAAACCTCATGTAGCCTCGCTGTCCCTCCATTCTTTGTTTGAGCTGCGGTCCACACTACTCAACGGGGCAGTTATCCTCGACCTCGACGCCTATCACATCACACAAATAGCAGGTGAACTGAATTAGATTAATTTATATATAGAACCTGATTTCTCCCGAATCATGTTTATTACCCCACTCCCCCTCACCCCCACCAATGAAACAAGCAGGGAATTCTATGTTTGTCCCACAATTCATAGCAATTGAACGCTTACTATGACGTCATGCACAGTTTCCCTGAAGCAACTGGGTGACCAATCAACGTGCTAAAATGTACTGCTAGTTCACGGACCCAATCAGGAGAGCAGGGTCCGTTCCACAATTAGAATAAATAAGAAAATGTAACGATGGAAGAAATATAGATCAAATAAAAATGTTACGATGGAAGAAATGTAGATCAAATAAAAATGTTACGATGGAAGAAATGTAGATCTGATAAAAATGTTACAATGGAAGAAATGTTGATCTAATAAAAATGTTACAATGGAAGAAATGTTGATCTAATAAAAATGTTACGATGGAAGAAATGTAGATCAAATAAAAATGTAACGATGGAAGAAATATAGATCAAATAAAAATGTTACGATGGAAGAAATGTAGATCAAATAAAAATGTTACGATGGAAGAAATGTAGATCTGATAAAAATGTTACAATGGAAGAAATGTTGATCTAATAAAAATGTTACAATGGAAGAAATGTTGATCTAATAAAAATGTTACGATGGAAGAAATGTAGATCAAATAAAAATGTTACGATGGAAGAAATGTAGATCAAATATAAATGTTACGATGGAAGAAATGTAGATCTTATAAAATGTTACAAAGTAAGTAATGTAGATCAAATAAAAATGTTACGATGGAAGAAATGTAGATCAAATATAAATGTTACGATGGAAGAAATGTAGATCTGATAAAATGTTACAATGTAAGTAATGTAGATTAAATAAAAATGTTACGATGGAAAAAATGTAGATCAGATTAAAGTGTAACGATAGAAATTTCATTGTGTGCAACAATGACAAAATAAAATAAAACTACTTTGTGAATTTTATTTTTTGACAGATGTAATCCTGGACCAGATAATCAACAACAAGATGATGGAGGAAGACTTGCGGAGTGAAATCCGGACGCTCCTTCTGGCGCCTCACATATTCGCTCATCAAAAACGTAAAAAGAGTATCATGCCGGGTAGCGAAAGTGATAAGAGAATAAGGAAGTCGATTTCAAAAGGTATTTGAAATGCATTCATAACACGTTACCTCTCACATTATTACATTTCTCATAGGGCTCCATTGTAACATTTATGTCCAAAACTTACTGATAAAACAAAATCTGTAGCATATGTCTAGGGTAAATTTTTCACTGTTCAGGCTATACAATAAAAGAGAGAAAAAATACATTGACCATTTTTTTTTTACTTTATTGCTTTTGAAAAACCTGTTAATTACCAGAGTAATGATATGTAAACTATTCGCCCACGGTGCGGTCCGAACCAACACGTATGAAATGACACAGAAATCAGGCCCAGAAAATCTGGTATCAGCATCAAATTTTCAGTGGTGTTTTCTAAAAGACTGACCATTTGATACATGGTAGGATAAAATAAATTTAAAATGTTAAGGTCATCCTTAAAAAATATTTGTTTGCTGTGCTCCGACCCAGTATTTTTCATGTGGGTAGGTAGGTAGCTATTTTTTTTAGCCAAATTGGATTTTGCATAATCATTTTAAAGAAAAATGGACATAAATCATGAAAAAAATAAATGCTTTGAAGTCTATAAAAATTTAAAAAACGTATTTTAAAAATAGTCATCCCTTACTCGTATTATTCTCGTATATAAGTTTTAAGAATAACGTAGCTCTATAACCATTTCATAAACTTTGTATTATATCGAGTCCTTAACACACTATTATGGGACAAATCTTCCAACGTTCACAGTTTTTCTCAGTTACTTTATAACTATGGGTGCGAATTGGCCCCATTTTGGAAGATTCGCCTAAAATATAAGATTACTGTTCTGTAGGCGATAATGACCGTTTCCACAGGTACGTTGACTGATTCCCCTTTCAGCCGCAACGGTTATGTTTAAAACATGTTTTAAAAAATAAAATTCAAACATAAGTCATTGCACTTATCTTTTCTAAGATATTTGTCAAATAGATAATATATAATAGTAAATATGAATGCATAAATACATATCTAAACGACAGCTCTTTGCAATGCTAGGGTAACCGCCGAGTAAGACCGATTGTTTGAATCAACCAATCAACCAATAAACCAATCAGAAACTTTAACATCATTTCTTAGAACCCCTCAAGATGTTTGTTATTTAGAAAAGCAAGCGTCGCAGATGATCGAATCTATTGTTTTAATTCTCCATTGCACTGTTTATAAAGTTCCCTCGTTCTTACGCGAAGGTAAGACTTCTCTATTTTCACCCTGTATCTATTCCCTGGACTATTATTATCAAGGACTTGTAGAGAAGGATAGGAAACTTGCATCTCCTGACTTAATGTTGATGAAACTGCGCACGAAGGATTCATGATTTGGAAATGAATCCTTCATAATTCATAGGCAACCGATTTATTGTAAGTTGAATGTAATCTTAATTGCTAAAATGTTTCGATCACGCAAAATGCTCTTGAATTGAAGATATTGAGGTTTTAAGGTATCAAATAATAATTTGTAATTTGTCGTTATTTTAGCTCCAGTATACACATTTTGTAATCACAAGTACTTTCAACAATTTTAAACACAAATTTCTGGGAATGGTATTGTTTTGGTGACAATTTCATTCTGTCGTGTAAGAATTTTGATGTGTATTCCTGAGATGAATGGAAGTTAAGATAATTAAAAACGAGAAAGTGCAAGATTTTTCGTGAATACGCGAGCGTTCACGCACTCTCAAACAGTTGCCTTTCCTTCTCTATATAATTCATTGTTATTGTCCATTATTATAATGTTAAACTAATTACTTCAGCAAGCATATTACTAAATCACATTAGTATGTCTCTTATATATTAAATCTGTTTATTTCGTACTAATACGTATCTATAAGTAACAGCATGGGTATCAAAGTTAAATAAATAATTAACAATAAATGTCAAAACACTCCATTGGGGGTCTGTATTAAAACTTAAGAAAGCTCAAAGTCGGAGATGTCCGCAATTTTACCGGTGGCAGCATAAACAGTGTAACCTGTACAATCGACCACCTCTATTAAACAGCCATTTAACTAAAACATCCACAGTTGTTATCTCCCATTTAAATGCGTTCAAAGCAAATTTATCTCCATTAAACAACAACCTGTCTTCAAAGGTAATTTTTGCTATTTCCCTTGACTGGCCGCTTAAGACAGGCTTGACTGCACTGTGACGGAGAAAACCAGATTTCGTGTGTTGTTGAATCTTTTGCAAAAATGTTATATCGTGTAATTTCAATATGACAGAATGAATGTTTTGTTGTAGGATCCAGTGCACAAATGTTACCCAACAAAAGTCAACCAGAACTGCACGCAAACGGAAATCTGAAAGAGAGCGCGTCTTCTGCCAAGGTAATATTACGAGTGTATTATAATAGTAATAATAATGATAATAATAATGATAATAATAATAATAATTATTAAAATAATAATAATAATAATAATAATATTAATAATAATAAAAATATTAATAATAATAATAATAATAGTAATAATAATGATAATGATAATGATAATGAATGTTGTTTCTGAGGAAAAATATTTCATTGCGGTATTCCTAATTATGTAACGATAACAATGTGTTATAAAATAGTTCTAATGACAACAAATCCCATAATTCAGGTCACTGCTTAAGCGCCACCTGGTGGATCACCATCAAAATGTAATGTTTTCAGATTTTCATGAGTGCGGACTTTATATCTAAAATTAAAGTTGTATTTCTTTTAAAAAAATCATTATCTTTATTGCAGTCTTGTGTATATGGGTACATTGAACTATTTAAGCCACAAACATGACCTTTTTTTAAAAATAAAAAACGCTCAATATTATTTTGGCATCATTTTCTTACCAAGAAAAATAGAGCGTAGATGCAACTGTAGGTGGATATATTTTGTCTTGTTATGAAATCTTGTTTCGTTATTTTCAATTGTTGTACAAGTGTATGCGTGCCAGTATGTATTGACTAATTTTAGACTTAAACCAAGACCTTAGATAAATAAGGAAAAGCAACTTTTAAGATGTTATGAATGCTCCCGTATTCACGTAAAATCTCGTTTTCAAATATCCGAACTTTCACTCATCTCAGAATTAAAAATCCCAATTCTTTCTTTGCACAATGGACTTCCTTCTATATAAGTCCTTGCTAAAACACGACATTGATTATTTTCTGATGTTATCATGTATAAACACCAAAATATGCCTTATTGAAGGTTAACTTTAAAATACACGACAGCCTATAATTTTCTTTATTAATAATTAACGTTCTCGACCACTGGTTAAATTTTTTCAAGATTCAAGGAAACAGTGATAAGAATAACTGAACATCGGCTGGCCCTTGAGGGTATAAAATGTAAAAAAACAACAACAACACTACCTATGGACTATGGAGCGGTATCGACTATTTGCTGTCTGTCATATGCTTTAAATTTACAGACACACTCCTTCAACTGTTGAATCTAATGTGTTTTAATTTAAACACAGTATAATGATGTAATTTTGAAATGTATATAGATGTTAGACAATAATTTGAACATTTTTTTTCTTCAGCTTAACGTCGATTTCATGAGAAAAATCCCTGATGATGCGAATGCGTGTAACGTGTGGGTTGGTGAACACCCTGGGCTAAAGTACCAAGTGGCTGCGTTCGTCCGTCTGTCTGAGGCACGCAGTGTGGGGGACATAACTGAGGTTCCTTTGCCCACTCGTTTCATCTTTATATTACTTGGTCCACCAGGAAGTGAAACAAAATGTATAGAAATTGGACGGTCCTTTGCTACTGTCATGGTTGACGAGGTAATCTTTTGTCATAAAAATTAAGATCGATATCATTATGTTCAAATGCGACCATGTAACCTTTAAAAAATAAACCCTTCTACTCAAGTTTTATATAATACCGAATTTGCTTGTTATGTTCAATGATCCCTCTTACTTTCCTTACATTCAGATCTACAGAGAAGTCGCTTATAAGGCAAGAAATCGGCAGGAAGTCCTTACAGGGCTGGACGAGTTTCTCGATCAAGTAACCGTTCTCCCACCCGGAGAATGGGATCCTAAAATAAGAATCGAGCCCCCAGATAAAGTTCCTTCACAGGTGAGTTTAGCTGATACGTGTGATATCGCTAAAGAATATCCATTAGGCCCGATAATAAATCAATTGCAAGATAATCATTCACGCCCGCCCCCTCCCCCACCCCACAAATTGTCATGCCGCCCGACCCTTTTATTTTCTTTTTTTTTTTTTTTAGATCTATTATTTTTATTTGTATAAAAAAAAATCAAAAAGAAAAATCCATCCCACCTCCCCCTTTTTAAGAACAAAACTGGATAATAATTTAACAATTAATTTATAATGGCTTTCTTTTGATATTGGTGTTAAAACACTCACTAGCAATGTTTTTAACTTGAAAAACAGTGTAAACTAAGGGAGATAACGCGTACATCACATTAAGACGCATTTAAGGCTTTGTTATACCCCTTTATTCACGCGCATTATACAATGATTACTGTATCAATGAATTGAGCTGGTTTGTCGTTAGACTGACTACAATCTGCGAGAAACAGATCTCTAGTCCGAAACCAAGTCTATGCCATTTTTAAACAGACTAAAAAGGTTTTCCAAACGCATAGCCTGACTATTTCTATGACTTTATATAAAAAATGGAACAATCTGAGCAAGAAGTTGGGAGAACTTTACGTAGTTTATTTTCTGAAACTGAATAAAATTATTAAAAAATCATAAAAAATTAGAAAAAATGAAACTTAATGTAAACTTTAGGTCTTCTGTAATTTACAGACTATAAGAATTGAATTCTGACTATGTAATTTTGTAGTGTCTCTGGTCCAACGGACTATAGTCCCTGAAAAGATTTTGGCACAGAATAACTATGTTGCTGTCTGAAACAGATATATTTCCATAGAACTGCAATGTCCAACTGAAGTATAAAAGTGTAACATGTCACATGGTGAGGGAGCTATTTACACTCACCCACCCCCCCCCCCCCCCCCCCCCTGGGGGAGAATCATCAATACTCACGTTTAGTGCATCTTTTGCGGGTTCTACTTTTATTTATGTTTAGTGTTTATGTGTTTATTTATTTAATAGGAAGGAAGAAAGACACAAAAAGTCCAGTCAGCGCTCGGACCTCACACCATGGCCGTACAGGAACAGGAAATGGAGTCGCACGCTGATCCAACACTAGTGCGAACTGGAAGGTAGCTTCACGTTAAGTAACATCGGTTTAGATAATTCAAAATGATTAACGTGTAATGTAATGGCAAAACACAATGGGTTTGTTATCACATAAAAATGAGAACATGATATTGTTTATTAATTAAGATATTTTCTTTTGACGTATTACGAAGTACCGACAATGGGTAAGTTATGTCTGTAAATACAAAATATTTTAAAACAATAATGTGAGTTTTCTATGTTGCCGACTACCACTACCACTACCACTACCACCACTACCACTACTACTACTACTACTACTACTACTACTACTACTACTACTACTACTACTACTACTACTACTACTACTACTACTACTACTACTACTACTACTACTACTACTACTACTACTACTACTTCTACTACTACTACTCTTACTGCTGCTACTACCACTATCATTAGTACAACTATTATTTGTTATCATCATTATTATATAGGATAATACGAATCACAAAAACATGTTTATTTTAGATTATTTGGAGGTCTAGTGGCCGATATTAAGAGGAAGCTTCCGTGGTACGCCAGCGACTTTAAGGATTGTCTCCACATACAGTGTATAGCGTCTACAATATTTCTGTTTTTGGCCACGTTAACTCCGAACGTCACGTTTGGTGGACTCTTAGGACAGGCGACTGACCAGTATATGGTAGGTAGTGCTAGTCTGTCATTGTCATTTATCTGTTACCGCTGATTCAAGTGGGAAAGTTACCATTGACTTAAGGAGATGGTGCGCACCTTCACTGGTTACTGATCGTCTGTTAGCCCTCGATGGCATGAACACTGATAAATATTCAAACAAACAATTATATTCATTTGTCGTAGCGTTCGCACATTAATTGTACGCATAATTTAAAAAGATATCCCGATTTTATAAACAGATCAGCTTTGTAAAACTGCTTTATGTTGTTTTAATATGTTTTCAGGGAACAATGGAGTGTATTTTGTCGGCAGCTATCAATGGAATATTGTTTGCATTATTTGCCGGTCAGCCCTTAAACATTCTTGGAAGTACTGGACCTATGTTAGTGCTGGAAATGATATTGTACAATTTCTGTCGGTAAGTTGTCACTCCGCCGGTTTCGAATATTAATATGAGAAACGATTGAATTACTGCAGAGGTATAGTTCCCCTACCTTTGGATCTAGATAATTTTTTCTACATATGCAGTCAACCCTGTCTTAAGCAGTCAGTCATAGGAAGGAGCAAAAATGGTATTTTAAGATAGGTTGTTGCTTAATACAGGTCGATTTGCTCTGAAAGCATAGGAATGGGAAATAGCAAATGTGTCTGCTAAAGACAAGAGGTGACCGCTTACACAGGTTTGCCTATTGTATAGTGTAACAATAATGTAGTCACATAATGAGATATACCATAAATCTATACATAATGTGTATATGACTATAAAGAGCATACCAGTAGGTTTAGTAAATAATCCGACCCAGGATCGGGGGTCGTGGATTCGATCCCCCGCCTCTGCTATTTGTCAGTGTGTCCTTAAGCACGACACTTTATTCGCACATACTGTGTACTGGTTCTACCTAGAATACTTTTAGCGTGATTTGTTTAAGTTGCAAGAACTTGTTTCCCAATCTTTGTCAAATTATTCTCATTCTCATTTTTAAACTATTTATCACGTTTTCAAGATTTACACTGAATGAAAACCTGATTAAATTACTGTTTTAGAGACGCTGGTTTTGACTTCCTGAATTGACTTCTTATTTTCATTCTCATTTTCATTCTCATGTTTTTAACTATTTATCACATGTTTTCCTACACTGTGTAAAAACCAAATTTATTACTTTTTTTAGAGACGCTGTTTTTGACTTCCTGAATTGACGTCATTCTCATTCTTATTCTCATTTTTAAATTATTTATCACATGGTTACCTACACTGAATGAAAACCTGATTAAATTACTTTTTAGAGACGCTAGTTTTGATTTCCTGACTTGACTTCATTCTCATTCTTATTCCAATTTTTAAACTATTTATGGCATGTTTTCCAACACTGAATTAAAACCTAATTAAATTACTTTTTTAGAGACGCTGGTTTTGACTTCCTGACTTGGTTTCCTTGACTTTTCATTTTCATTCTTATTTTCAAACTATTTATCACATGTTTTCCAACACTGAATAAAAACCTAATTAAATTACTTTTTTAGAGACGCTGGTTTTGACTTCCTGCCATTGCGCGCTTGGATCGGTCTGTGGACAAGTCTTCTGCTGTTGATAGTCGTTGCGTTTGACCTTAGTGCACTTGTGCGTTACATCACAAGATTCACGGAGGAGAGTTTTGCCTGTCTGATCGCCCTCATCTTTATTTACGAGGCCTTCAAAAAGCAGTTCCATATAATTGATCACTACGGTATCAACCCGCACCCGGAAATACCAATCAGTCACGAGTGCGACTGTTTCCCGCCCGGTTACGTCGAACCCAGTGACATGAATATGACGAACATGACAACTGCTGCTATGACAACAACAACAGCAGCAACCACTATGTCGTACGCAGTGTCCGGATTGTCAGGTTTGGTTTAAATATATGCTATTTCTCAATATAACTACATTAATATGTAACTACGGACTCAGCTCCCCCGAATGGGTCCGTTAAATAGCAATGTTGGGAAAGCCGCATTTGAGCACGTTGATTGGTCAGTTGCTACAACTGAAAGTTTGAATGACGTCATAGTTTAGTAAGTGTTCATTTACTATGAATTGTGGGACAGGCATAGAAAATTCCCTGCTTTTTTAAAATAAATACTGTATACAATAAAACAATACCATCACAAGGATTAAAACGGAAACATAGTACTAATGATGTTCGTTTCTTGATTATGATGTAAATTTCAATGTTAATGTCATTTCCGGTAACGTTTACATTTAGAATGATCGGCAACTGTTTTGAGGTAATCTAGAATTTTATAGGTAACACTGATCTATATATCGGTGAAATTGATTCCTCGAATGCCCAGAAGGTCAGTGGGAACTATAAAATCTGCATATGTTCCCACAATCAGAATGAAATATTACTTAACCAGGTTTTGAAACAACGTTCCAGCACTGTGTTTAGTATGCGCATGTCGTGGGTTCTCCCCCTTCATACCTTATGTTACATGGTTTCCCTGATAAAACATTGATAATTGCAATTCTTCACATTGATATAGAGAGAAGTAGACAAGCATTAATTAATAGAAAGTTAAATGCAAGAGAAATATCTATTAATCATAGCTGGTACCAGTAAGTAAATTGTCTTAGACATATTATACAGTAGAACTTTGCCAAGCATTGTTCAACATCATACCATACACGTATTTACATAAAAAAATATTGATTGATTGATTGATTGATTGATTGATTGATTGATTTACTGAATATTTAGCGTCATATTTATGCCATCGAGGGCTAACAGACGATCAGTTAACCTAACTACTGTGTCAAGGTTAACCAGAACTCGAGCACACCCCATCTCCGAAAGTAACTGATAACTTTTCCACTTGAATCAGCTGTGAGAGACGATAATGAGACACAATGTCGTGTATCAATCATCACGGAGACTATTGCCGGGCGGTAATTCGAATTCACGACCCCTGGATTGATAGTCGGATGCGTAACCGACTGAGCTAATCGGGCCCGGCCATCGAAATAGTAATACGGCAGAGAACAGGTTAGTTGTTCGAGCTATATGTGGTGTTCGAATCATCCATGTTCGAGTCAATGAAGTTTTACTGGACACACTGAAGTTTTACTGGACACACTGAAGTTTTACTGGACACACTAGTATGACAAGATGCAATGTGAACATACGATAAATTACATGAGAGCAATACAAAGTGAAATTGATGCGACACAGATGGGGTAGGTGGCACGGGTGAGTATTCTTATTACCAGGAATAACGGTTAAAATGATCTACTAAACTTATTTTGCCAGGTTTAAATGTTACCTTGAACGAGACCATGGTACACAACTGGACGGAGTACAACAAGACGATGTGCAAGGAGTACAATGGGACCCTTGTTGGGGCTGGCTGCCATGCGTCGCATTACTACCCAGACGTGTTCTTTCTCTCGTGTCTCCTGTTTATCGGAACATACGCACTCGCCATGGGACTGAAGGACTTTAAAACCAGTCCATATTTTCCTACCTTTGTAAGTTTTTAATGGGGTTTAACGCCATTTTCAACACATTTCATGATATATACGGTATGTCCAGTTTTATTAGTGAAGGAAGACCTCATAATGAATATGAGTAGAACAACCGTCCTTTTGCAACTAACTGGTAAACTTCATCATAATGTTTTTTTGGAGCGAGCGATACTGCTCGATCCTTCAACCTCAGCGGTGAGAGGTACGTGAAACGACGCCTTAGCCATCTCCGTCATGGAGGACCATACCTTCGTCAGTAGAGCAACAGCGTACATTGTATGCAGTAAACCAGAGGGTGAATATCGTTTTATTATTGAATGCGTGCTATATTCTGATCTGAGAAAAGTATATGTATTCATAAATAGTTTTTGAAAAAATTCAACATGCCTTAGTCTATCTATTTGTTAAATTCATAAAATAACAGCATATTAAAAAATCTTAGTACTTTTTTATTAAAAACTTTACAAATCAGAAATACAACCATACTATAGTCAAACCTGTCTTAAGCAGCCATTTAAAGTAATGAGCAAAAGTGACCTTTTAAGACAGGTTGTAACTTAATACAGGTTAATTTACTCTGAAGACATAGAAATGGGAAATATCAAATGTGGCTGCTTAATGCAGGTGGCTGCTTAATAGAAGTGACCGTATATACAGGTTTGATTGTATATGACACCTCTGATACACATGTATTTTCAATTATGCTATTTATGGTATGTAAGGCTTTTATCGTTTTACTGCCATCACTTTTGAATTGTCCAAATATGGGCGAAAATAAATACATATGAATGTAAACGTTTGGTTAACTACAAGTTCACTACAGACAATATTTTTTAAAGATATGCTTAAAAATGACACAAAGCTTCTTCAACGAGAAAAATGCAACGTAATTTCAGAGTTTTTTTTTTTTAATTTTGCATAATTAACTTTCGTTGCAGGTTCGTCAAATGTTTAGTGACTTTTCTGTGCTGATTTCTATAGTTGCAATGGTGGGACTGGACATGTTGATCGGTATCCAAACACCGAAATTAGAAGTACCGGAAAAGTTCCAGGTATGTTGTATTTGATCTCCTAGCATGTTTGGCTATATCACCAATATCATTATTCCCCACCCCCGCCCCTGTAATTGAAGTTACAGATGGCGTGTATGTGGGTCATCGTGTTGGCTTGATGGTCTATCGGCATGTGAGCAACGTGTGGAGGAGCGAACTGCGACTTCTTCTACAGTTTTCAGGTTATTAACTTGAAACTTTGCATTCATGATCAACATGAACGGATAAATTGTCAAATTTACTTAAAGTTATTTTGTGAAACGTTTCTAAAGTCAAGCGCGCTATCCTTGGATAGCGTTTGTTCACTTTATTTTCAAGTATATGCATCATCAATGAACACATTTTTATGAGATGGTTTGTAATTTTATCAATCGCTGAAACCGTTAACATTTGTTGCTAAAACCGCTAACATTTGTTGCTAAAACCACTAACATTAACTATTTACACTAGATTGCTTACTCTTTGATTCACAGCCAACACGTTACCAAGACAGAGGATGGTTCATCAACCCGTACAGTGAGAAGAACCCGTGGTGGACTTGTATTGCCGCCGTCGTGCCCGCTCTGTTGGCTCTGATTCTGATTTTTATGGACCAGCAGATCACCGCTGTCATTGTCAACAGAAAAGAAAACAAGCTCGTGGTAAGATTATCATTGATTTTACATCGATTGTGAAACTTGTTCTTTCAACTTAGACAAAAGCACGTGGGTAGAACCAGTACAAAGCATATGCGTATTAAGTGTCTTGTTCAAGAACAACAAAAATAGCCGTGTCGGCAGATCGAACATTCAATGATAAACTGCAATCCGTCTTAAATAACATTTTCAATACAACATATACAAAGTCTGTCTTTTCTTCTGTTAGCCCGTGTGGTTCCGGTGGCTATGAAAAGAATCACTGTCGATCTCTGCAGAGGAGTAGGAATCCTCCGAATTGGTATCATGTCCAATTTATCATTTTTGTCATGTTCAGTATTGTGGTTAAAATACCAACCCCTGTATGGGTCCAGGGAGCCATATGAATTATGACAAGAATAGGATCACTGTGGCTCATGCCTATAGTAAGAAGCGACAATTTGAGTAATACGATAGAATTTGCTAAACTCGGTTGTTCTGCAGGTATCAAGGTTCTAGGTTCATTCTGCATATTCATTTATCAACGTTTTTTTTTAATCTTTATGTCAATTCTTTGTTATTTTTTGTACATGTTGCGTGAACTTAGAATCTTCCTTCCTGTTGGCGTCGAATAACCTATAATGTGTTGGTACGCCGTAAAATCACTTTCATTTATTCATTCTTTACCTGTTACAGAAAGGAAACGGTTACCATCTGGATCTGCTGGTTGTCGCTATATGTATAGCTATCTGTTCTGTGCTCGGTCTACCGTGGTACGTGGCGGCGACAGTGTCAGCCATTGCTCACATTATGTCATTGAAAAAGGAATCCGAGTCCGCGGCACCAGGAGAGAAACCAATCTTCTTGGGTTGCAGGTAACGTTTATATTTTGCAACATTGTGTATGTGAAAATGGTCATAAATGTGAAAATGGTCACAAATGTGAAGATGATTATGAATGTGAAAATTTTCACAAATTTGAAAATGGTCTTAAATGTGAAAATGATCATAAATGTGAAAACGGTCATAAATGTGAAAATTACTATAAATGTGAAAATTGTCATAAATGTGAAAATATCGTAAATGTGAAAATTATTATAAATGTGAAAATTGTCATTAATGCGAAAATGGTCTTAAATGTGAAAATATTCACAAATTTGAAAATGGTCTTTAATGTAAAAAAAAATCATAAATGTAAAAATGGTCACAAATGTAAAATTATTTTACAACATATGTAAAAAAAACTTTTCACAAATATGAAACCTCCAATTGTAAAAATGACGATGGTCACATATGACACATATGTAAAAAAAATTTTTTGGTCCTACGATGGCCAGAAAAGGTCAAGTATATGTTGGTCTAATAAATTACTTCTCTCCGTGGCCGAGTGGCCGGAGGCGCCTTCATAATATTACATATTTTGCCCGAAATTTGTAGAAGCAAATTATTCATTCTTCTCAGTGAAAATGTTTCATCATCTGGAATATAGCCGTATAAAAAAATATATATAGTTTTGTTAAATAACAAAAAAACAAAACAACATACTTTCTATTTCAGAGAACAGCGTGTGACGGCTTTGCTGGTGGCCATTCTCAGCGGCCTGGCTGTGTTTTTGACAAGCATCTTAAAGGTAACAGTTTAAACTTATATTTTTTTACATTGATTGTGAAACAAGTTATTGCAAGTTACACAAATCACGCTCGAAATCTTCCTGGGTAGAACCAGTATAAAGTATATATGTGGATAAAATCATCACACAATTGTTAGCCATGGCGGAGGATTGAACCCACGACCCTCCGATCATTGAAGGTAATAGTGTAATGATAATCGTAAATTCAGTGTTGTTTTTATCATCGCCCTTATAGGTTAACTATTAAATGCCAATAGAAGTATAATGTTTTTACTAAGATTTCGCAAAAGATTATATAGAGATAAGTTCTTGGATTGCAGTTTGTGGCGTAACCAATATTAAAAATAAAAGTTCCCATTCTACTATTTGTTTGAAATTTGGGTTTTTAATTGATGGTCTCTTAATATGAAACATAATCTATAGAGCGGACCCCGCTCTCACGATTGGGTCCGTTAAATAGCAATGTTGGGAAAGCCACATTTGAGCACGTTGATTGATCAGGGTTTTTTTTCAACTGAAATGTTAAATGACGTCACAGTTTAGTAAGTGAATTGTGGGAATTCCCTGTTTTTATTTCATTGGGACTTGATACACCCGATTCGGGAGCTATCAAGTTCTAGGATTGACTACGAAATATAAGTATCTATGCTTATAGTTTCGTTATCCTTTCTCTCGCATATCATAAGTTGAATATTGACAATCGTGAGGAAATCTCCTTAACTGAACCTGTATTACATTATTGTCGTGAGTTGCCAATGGACGTATACCCGTCAACGGCTATTTTTAGCTTCGGTCACATGTTACGGTATGAATCTGGATCTCGTTCAACAGAGGCGCGTTCAGCAAATCGGGCGCTTGGTTGAGTCGGGAATTTATTGGTAAGTTGAACGCTTGCGAGCACCCGCTCATAATTCAAGATGGCGCCAAACAACAAAGATTTCAACAACTTGTAACAGACGAGTTGGCAGATTACATAAACATTATGTAGTTCGACCCAATATAAAACATTTCTGGAACACTCAATTTGTAACGTTGCTTTGTTTCTTCATTATTCAACGATAAATCTGTCATATTTAGCACTACACTTTTATCGGACGCCATCTTGGAGTCTTGGCCAAAAACACCTATCGAGTAGATCGCGCGCGCTTGCAAGCACTCACGCGGGCGCCTGCGTTCAGAACAAGAGCGATCGGGGTCTCTCTGAGCGCTCGCATTTTTGAATGCACCTCTCTTATAGACGTATGAGCACAATACCGACATGCTGTTCTTTTAACCGACTTGAAAACACATATACAACCATTTATACAAATCTATCAATGTATGATTACAGGTTATCCCCATGGCTGTGCTATACGGCGTGTTCCTTTATATGGGTGTTGCAGCTTTAAAGGGCATGCAGGTATGTTTTATTTGATAGTACAACCTTTTTTTACAGCATGTACACAGATTAATACAATATAATAGCCTGCTAATAGAGGCCTACAAAGAAAGGTCCTGTAAATACTTATGTAACTCATTTGATACAGTTTTTACGTGTATTTATATCAATTCAAACCACAAAAAATATATTTATTTAGATGGCTTAGCCAACTTACTCAAAGGGACGTAATGAATCTAAAAATAATTGATTAATGCTGATATACCCTGCTTTATTTTAAGGTAAACATATTCATTTATAATACAGGTTGCACATATCACAAGGGAAAAGGAGTGGGGGTGAGGTGGGGAGGGGGGGGGTGGAGACAAATAGTTTTTTCTCATCTTTTCATTATTTCACTTGGTAATGTGCTTACGATTATAAAATTACAAAACAATACCCAAACGGTTTGTAAGTTGTCAATATATCTCACAATCGTAATTTAAAATCCCTAAATGCACGCTTTTCAATTGGAATTAGAATTTAAGATTTTGAATAAAAAAGTTCCTTATGGAATCGGCATCTTTGTTTTATATTAAATTAGGTGTTTACTATGTATTAAATTATATAGTGTATCATATGTTAATTTATATATATTGCGTTCTTACTTCAGTTCATCGATAGACTGGGTTTGCTGTTCATGCCTGCCAAATATCAACCTGACTTACCCTACCTGCGCCACGTGCAGATCAAGCGCGTGCACCTGTTTACCTTGCTGCAAATCATCTGTTTGGCCGTCCTCTGGGTTATCAAAATGGTGAAATCTATCTCGATCGCTTTCCCTGTGATGGTAGGTTCTAACAACGTACACTGAATAAAATATTATTTGTTTTTTACATCGATTGTGAAACACATTTTTACAACTGAGACGAATCACTCTTGATATCTTCCTGGATAAAACATATTTTCAGAATATGCAGATAAAGTGTCTTACTCATGGAAAGTGCATATAGCCGGCGGAGGATCGAACCCACGAACCCCATATCCAGGGTCCGATGCTCTATCAGAGGACCAAGCGCTTCGCCATCGTCGTATATGTTTGGATACTCATTCAATTAATTTGAAATAATGTTGCAAAGTGTAAAGACTCCCAGTGTTGATAAATCCCAAGGATCTTTAAAGATTTGTATTCATTGTTTTGAATGGTATATGACGGGATTCTCAACATATCAATATCAAATTATATTCTATATGACATGTCAAATTTTATTGGTGGGTGAAGTCCTCAGAATAAATATTAGCAGAACTTTCCGCAGTTAACGTTCTCACATAAGGTGTTTTTGACAACGCAACCCTCATATTTTCACAACTAGCACGACACCAATAGTTATATATACAAACACACATATGTATATGAGGAGATAATTATATGGAACAACCAGACATAAATGTACAGACCAGACTACGGCGAGCGCGCCTAGCTCCAATGCAAACCAAGGGCACACGGCCAAGGCATCTATAAACATATAGTAAATAAACTGAACAGAACAGCTATCCCACCAATTTTGTATTTCCAAAAGTTTGGTCAAAATACTGAATAGCCTTACTAAAACTTGCATTGATTTTCCATAGCCCAAATGTTCTTTCCTGTTAAAGTTCAAATTTCTAAGAAATTGTTTGGATACTTTTTGAGAAAATACATAAAATATCATGTTCATAAAATGTCAGGTGGCGGGTTAGCTGTTCCGTTCAGTATACAATGATAATTGCCAGCTGACACATGTGCATATCACTCCAGGTGGTCGGGACGTGCTTCGTAAGAAAAGCAATGGACTGGATCTTCACCCAATATGAGCTACAGTATCTTGACGACATCATGCCGGGTGACGATAAAAATGCACTGGAAGATGAAAAGAAGGCTCTTGGAGAAACAGTAAGTGGGATATGTGTATATTTATATACGTTAGGGAAGAAAAATTGTAAATATGGTCAGTATATGGAATAGAGAGATGAATATGCAAACGGAGAAAGAATAAGGAGGGAGATAAACACGAGACAAAGATATAAAGAAAGAGAGAGAGAGCCTCGGATAGAAAGAGAGAGAGAGAGAGAGAGAGAGAGAGAGAGAGAGAGAGAGAGAAAGAGAGAGAGAGATGAGTAAGGGATAGAGATATGTGGTCTCAGGCTCTAAGTAACCAAGAATGCTTACTCACTTAGAGAAAGCGAGAGAGGGGGGGGAGAGGGAGAGAAAGAGAGAGAGAGAGAGAGAGAGAGAGAGAGAGAGAGAGATAGAGAGAGAGAGAGAAAAGGGAGGAGAGCGAGCAAGGGAGAAAGAGTAAGGGTTGTTTAACTTCATACGATACATGTACACGTGTATACATCGAAATAGGAATTCGACCGGCCGCAGATAAGTAGTTCGAATTCTATGTAGTCTTCGAGCCATCCGTGTTAGAGCCAACGAAGTTCTGCTGTAAAGCATTAAACTATCTTTCAAGGAATCGCTGATTGGAGACGATAATGACAAAGATGAACGTGAACGCATGATGGACCTGAAGATGAAACACACAATGGGCGAGAAATGTCAGTACCAGTCCGTTCCAAGTTCAGACCGAGTGAACATCTCCGAGGAAATGGGAAAGACAGGCATCTGGATGCAGGTCCGCAGAGATTCCGTGCCAATTTTAGAAAATATGAACGGCGCGCAAAAGTGAGTTTACACATTGCAATGTACACGTGCATGCTTGTTTATGATTCTTGAATATTGCATGAAAACTACTCCAGAAAATCACTTCATTGGCTTAGTGTCCATGGTATAAAATTATAAAAATATCATGTGTCTGTTTAATATATTTGTAAGTGCCTGTGATGGATCCATCATGTTTAACCCTTTACTTCATACAGACGCCTTTGGACACCTAATAAATACGTCTTTTGACACCTCTAATATAGAAGGCTTTTGAATTATTGGGTGAATTATGTTTATATTAACTGACAGAGTGGAAAACAGTGCATGAAGTGTTCAGATTGCTCGTTACGAGCAATCTGAACTCTTCCTGCACTGTTTTCAAAGGCATTATGTGATTGGTGCGTGAAAACGCGTATCTATGGAGTAAAGGGTTAATAAACCTTAAGGGGAGTATGTCGGGGGGGGGGGGGGGGGGGGGAGGGGGAACGCTATAAATTTTTCAAAAAAAAAAAATAATTATTAAAATGGATAACAAGCATCACAGTATCATCAAGCGGGAAAATTATCAGTTACTTGCGGGGAAGGGGTGTTTTCGAGTACTGGTTAACCCTCCATTATCCCTGGAATCATTGGTTAGGTTAACTGATCGTCTATCAGCCCTCGATGGCATAAAATGAAACTAAATATATAATTAATTAAATAAACATGAATGTTTGAATGAATTAATTGATCAATTTATTAATTAATAATTAACGAATTATCGCTTCCATTATATCACTTGTAAAATATCTCTATGTTGCATTATGGTGCCGTTTTATAACCAATATGAGTAAATACTGTTTATATTTCGGAAACATATTATTGAATCTTATTTTGATTCAAATAATTAACATGAATTTATGCCCAGATATTAAATGCTTCAAAATGTTATATATATATATTGTAAATTAACATTCGTACTCGACTATCTTCTCTCTATATAAATTATATATACTTATATATCTTGTATTGCGTGTATATCGTATCTTGTACTATATGTACAATATGTTTATTTCTATATCTACTAATACTTTGAAAATTAACACTCGTTTTCGAATCATGTATGTATATATATATATATTATACCCAAGATAATGTCATAGAGAGCATTAGTCATGAGATTGAAAAAAAATTAACTTAAGTGTACGTTTGCTAGGTGAAGACCAAGAGAAGTGTTTTTTGACTGGCTAATAAAACAGCTTGTTCCTAACCTGAATACAGTAGCCAGTCTGTTTATCTTGACTGTGGCTCCTGCGTCCACTGAAAAAATAATTCTTGCATGTAGATCTAGATTATTAACCTTTAGCACGTTTTTTAAAGTATTATTTTGGAAAATAGTTTGATAAAAATAAAAAGAAGTCTTAAAAAAAATATTGAAAATAATGTCAATATCTAGCCCTAGTCTTTAGCGCGAACCCAACCGCCCTAGATATGAACTAATCAAGGCCGGAAAATTCGGCCCGTATGTTACTAATAATTCGGAATCCCTCTATAATATTCGCAGATTTGCATTTGAGTTTGGACTGCGTTTTATACCCAGCATTCAATGTAAGATTGATACGGAGATGGCTACCAGCATTCAAAATGGCTGCCAAATGTATGCGTAATCACTTTTTTCCGAACAGGAAGTAGAGTGAACCAGTCTAGATGAGTTTGCCTTTAACCATGTCACATGTTCTGGGCCATCCTTTGCTAGTGTTTTGCGTGCATGTTAAATTAGAACTTATATTTTTACAAAGTGTTGGGTGTACATATATTAAAACACGTCACCATATTCTAGGATTCCCTTTGCGGACAAAGTGTTATATGCACGTATATTCAGTAAAACTTATAACCATTTTGACGGAGTGTTATGTGTACGCAAATTAAACTAAAATTAAATTAAACGTCCTAAGACAGAGTATTACGTGTACATGTATTAAAGTTGTCGCCAGTATTACGTGTACATGTATTACATTTGTCGCCAGTATTACGTGTACATATATTAAACTTGTCGCCAGTATTACGTATACGTTCATTTATACTGACACTGTTTCAGCTCACCACAATTATATAGTCGTAGTCCGAGACACCATCGCCATGGACACGGCCACGATCATAAACACCACCATGACAGCCACGGCTCCTTTGGGTAAAACAAACCACACCCTTAACATGTCCTTTTTATAGTTGATGTGCATGTTTTCCCCCTTATTACTTGCCCATTCCTGTTAACTTGTTGATTTTTATTGACGTATTCCACCCTTACCCCATTTCTTAAACATTTTGTGTAACTGTGCTGTTTATTTCGCTCACTGGTTTCAGTTGACAATTGACCTGACGCGGGGTGCCAGTCAGACAAGTCGATTATCCAATCAGCGATCGATATTGTTTCCAAGTTCGCCATTTTCCTTAGACAAGCGAATGGTCTCTTAGAAATAACTACATTGTATATTACATTGTATTTACTTAGCCAAACCGCCACGTAGTCAGTGGGAAGAGCAATAGCCGCTCTCGCGTCACGTCAATTGTCTTGATTATATATATAAATCTAATATAATCTATATTCTATCGCTGTTTGACCTCCGCACTTTGATTGATTTTTGCTTTTATTTCTATATATTGAAAACAATAAGAAGCATATATACTTGTTGTTTTTTTATTTCTGTTAAGTGTCTTTAGTATACAAATGTTTCGGCTGCCGGAGTCTTCTTCATGATATGCATTCACTGATGAAAATCATTTTATTTATTTCAAATTTTAATATTTAACTTACCTTTATATACTCAACAAAACGAATTAAGTAAAAAAAAAACACACATCGAAATATTACTGTGAATTTCAACAAATTGGGCAAAACCATAAAATTTGAATGTCGTAGATTTTCATTTTCTTCGTGATTTTTTTTTTTTTTTTTTTTTTTAAATGCCCAAACGCCCTTTTCGCTTTCTCATTAAGTAAATTTATATATATGTTGACAGTAACAATTCAATTCTCTTCCGTTTGCATCTGTTTAGTTTTCACTAGTCTTTAAGTAAACATATACATTTTCTACATTAACATTTAGTTTCTACATTTAACATTTAGTTTCTACATTTAACATTTAGTTTCTACATTTAACATATAGTGCTGATGGCTATATGCCATTTTCATATGAACACTTTTTACCTGCTTTCAAAGTTTGAGTACCAATTAATTCACACGCTAGTCCGCTGTCTTTCGTTTGCAACTTAATATCTGCAGACATATTATATAATCCGCTTCTATCATTTATTACTATCTTCCTGCAATCTTGAGTGTTTTGTTTTGTTTGTATACATTCTAACCTGTGTTAGTGGTCACCTGTATTAAGCAGCCATTTGTCTTAAATGGTCATGTTTTCTCTCTACCATTTTTCATAATTCTAGTTATAGTAAACCTGAATTAAGCACCAATCTGTATTAAGGGGTCATTTTTGCTTCTATTATCTATTACTGTATTTCTGCAAGAGTGTTTTGTTTTGTCTATATACCGTCTAACATCTATTAAGTGGTAGTGGCCATATCTATTAAGCAACCACTTGTCTTAAAAAGCCATGTTTTTTTATTTACCTGTTCATCATTGTATTTTTAATCAACCTGAATTAAGCATCCACCTGTGTTAATCATGAATTGAACACACCATTTTTAAGTAGGTATTTTCCTGAATATTATGCCAGAGTTTTTCGGTACATGTATAGGCAAGATCGGTTTACTGCTTCGTAATAAAGCACTACCATAATTAGCTTGTTTCTTTGATGCAAGTTGTAAGACTTTCGCTTGAAATTTTCAGCGTCAAAGTGTGCTTAAACCTTGGGGAGCTTTATTACGCTGTGGGGAGAGAACATTGCGACAAATATTCTTTCTAGCTATTGGCTTTGGATTTGTGTTTGAAACTCATACGAGTTACTCTTGTGCTAGAACTGGGAATTGTTTCATGCACATTAGTTTAGTTTGATGTTTTTAGTGTGAAACCGCTCTCAAACATATAAGGTTAGTCTCGTGCTAAAACTTGGCGTTGTTTCATGCGCATTAGGTTAGTTTGAAGATTTTGGTTTGAAACAGTCTTCAAACATATAGATGCATTTTAATGCTGGAACTGAGTAGTTTCAAACATATGCTGTCCAAACACGTTATCAGAATAGCTGGTCGCATTATTTAAAATAGTGTTGAGCAACAGTAGTCCAACACTACAGGGTTTGAAACATTATACGGCATATAGTTGATTGGTTTGATCTTTTGTCAGTATGATTTCTAAATATTAGAACCATTGTTTTATTTTTTTGTTTGAAGTTTACGAATCATGCGGCAAGAAGCCTGAGGAAAATTAATATATCATGTAGGTTAAACAAAATTGTTTCAAAGTTTAATCCAGTGACACAGTCACCTTACAGAAGATCTCGTTTTAAGTTCAAGATAGTCACCCAACATCTTGACATTATTATCATTATTAATATTGTTATAATTAGTAGTTGTAGTAGTAGTAGTAGTAGTAGTAGTAGTAGTAGTAGTAGTAGTAGTAGTAGTAGTAGTAGTAGTAGTAGTAGTAGAAGTAGTAGTGAAGTAGTAGTAGTAGTAGTAGTAGTAGTAGTAGTAGTAGTAGTAGTAGTAGTAGTAGTAGTAGTAGAAGTAGTAGTAGAAGTAGTAATATTAGTCGTCGTCGTCGTTGTCGTCGTCGTCGTCGTCGTAGTAGTAGTAGTTGTAGTATTAGTAGTAGCAGTAGTATTGGCATGCATGGTAAACCAGTCAACATTTCCGTTTAGAAAGTGTTCACATTTGAAGTAAAACACATTTTTCTTACAAATAGCATAATGCATCTGTACAATTTGTTCTCCGTTGAGAGAATATATATTGATTCCAATTTTAACTTCTTTAGACAAAACATGTAAAAGTTATTCACTATCGAAAATATACTGCACTTAACGGGACAGCTAACCCGCCACTTTTGTATTTCCAATATCTTCGTCAAAATATTAAGTAACGTTTAAAGTTCCTGTGCGGCATTAACAGACAATTAAGTATTGGTTTTATATAGCCTAAATGTCCTTTCTTACATAAGTCCAACTTTCAAGAAAATAGCTTCGATGTATACATAAAATTTCAGCTACATAAAATGCCAGGTGGCGAGTTAGCTGTTCCTTTCAGTATAGTTACTAGAGTTTAAAATATTCATACATATCTCATTACCAGTGTGTGCCGTGTTTGATGTTTTATATTTGTTTACTATAGTAAAGTGTTTGATGTATTATATTTTTTTATTATAGTAAAAGTGTTCTGATTTATGCTGCTTGCACAAACAAATATTTGGTGTTTGTAAAATGAAAAAGCAATAATCCATATTATTTCCATATCCAGTCCCCAGCGCGTCAAAGCGAATGATTTGGCAATATCGGAGCTAGATAATTCCATGTTGTATATTTGATTTCAAACTTGTTTCCTTCTAACAAACATTTTGTAAGAGTAAGGTATTACAAACATTGGACTTTTAACTTTTTCATATATTGTTATGTTATAATATATTGTTCACGTTTTCATTTTTAAAATATCATCAATTTAAAAAAGGTGCATGGTGTGGTAATAGTTATGTGTTTCAGTTTTCAGACGCTGCAACTACGGTTTAATATAACTATTTTTTTATTAATAAGCCTAACAAAATAGCAAAAAGCACATTATAAAGTATTGTTTGATTGATAAATATACTATCGGCTAACGTTATTAGGTTGTGTAACATCCGACACGAAACTGTGAATGAGTGTCATTTTATGTTTGATATTTACAAGGATAAAATGTAATATTTTATATTTTATTCATACATTGATTTTAAATATTACTAAATCGTCACGTGTTTTGATGTATTAGAGCATCAAGACGGCATGTGTCTAAGAAATATGTAAGCACATACCACCTTAATGCTCTAAGCGTCGTTTCCTTCTATAATGGTAGGTGAATCATATTTAAGTTACGAAACATACTGAATGTGTGATTTTACAATAAAGCTTCTTTGATAATATACATTTTTATAAATAATTATATATTTCTACACGAACATGGTTTCCTTTTTAACAGAAATCAGCTTTAAACAAATATGAACATATTCATATACAGTCATTCCTGTCTTAAGCAGCCAGTTAAGGGAAGGGGTAAATGTCCTTTTAAGACAGGTTGTTCCTTAATAGAGGTTAATTTGCCATTAAAGCATAAACATTGGAAATAGCAAATGTGGCTGGTTAAGCCAAGTGGCTGCTTAATAGAGTTGGCCGCTTACACAGGTTGACTGTATTGTAGTATTCAATTTCCTTAAACTTGAAATATGCTTTGAAGTTTAAATAACTAACATGTAACTATAATACTAGTAGACCAGTATAACCCAAGGGATCACGTGATTATATAAGATATATACAGGTAATGCATAAGTATATGTTAGACGCTATATGGGAT
This sequence comes from Panopea generosa, assembly GCA_029582155.1. NCBI lineage: Eukaryota > Metazoa > Mollusca > Bivalvia > Adapedonta > Hiatellidae > Panopea > Panopea generosa. Next base: position 53,442,069 of record CM055911.1, read on the forward strand.
TTTCTATGTCGGTACGCCAGTAGAAAATTCCACGTGACTTCTAACCGGCGTAGATGATGATTTACTTTCTCGTTCCTGAAGCGATTTCATTGGCTGAGGAAGTAGGTCAACATATACTGACGGACATAACATTCTATGTAAATTAGATTGTCCTATTTTGAAAACTCTGAGCGAGTTTATTGGCTGAGAAAGTAAGACACCATCTAAGTAAATATATTTATTTATTGTTTTCTATGGTGTCTGCTATGTCAATATCCATGGTATACATTTTTGTTTCCTCCTTTCTTTCCAGGCCGACAAAACGAAGCAGTTCCAAGGCCAATTTTACACTAGGTGATGATGACCTGGCGATACCAGAGGAGGGAGAAAGTAAAATTTGAAGTATTCACCACAGTAGCTGGTCTCCCAAATAAAGAAGATTGGTCACCACAACGATAAATCTTACACTGTCTGACAAACAGTTGAACTATGCAATAATTGTGATAATGCGACGTTGTATGCAATTCTGTACTGCGTGTTTCCTGCGCATGTCAAGGAATCTTGCCTTGTTTCCGAATAAATGTCATCATTCCATTATAGATATTTTACACGGACACCATACATCATTTAGCTGAGTGCTTTATTTAATTTTATAAAGGGTTTTCGCCACTTCTATGTACGAGTCTAAACGAACGTTGACCACCGAAACATTTTTGTCAATATTCTGAGATATGCATTTTATGTTTTGTTTTATTTTTATTACGACAATACATGTTGTCAAAATACGGTTACGTGGACGTTATTTTCTGAATGAATCTCCAATAATAAATTGTTGCTTATATGTACCGCAATTAAAGATATTCGTACGCTCTGAAGAAGTATCCTGTGATGGAGTATTTGCAAAAGCGTACCAATAAAGCAAAAACAAACATAAGCTAAATCAGTTTGTTGCGGCATTTTGAGTGGCACATGACTGTTTAAGACTTTGTGTATTTAAGTTTGCTTTGTTTACCTCAATTTAAATCAATTAAAACAAAACGTTTTGATGTTAGTTTTCTACAATTGTTCAGTTATCGTGTTTATTAATTGTGATAGCTATCCAATATGTTGCATTGTGTTCAGTTTCATTTTATATTCAGGAAATAACATTTTCCCACAATTCATTTAAAAATTGCCGCTCATAAAACACCAAAAATCTCATTTTATCTACAGTGCTATTATCTATACCTATGCTATCTGTATAGGAGAACGTTTTTATGTACATAAAATATCTTCATTGTGTAAACAGATTTAAAACATCTTACGTTGATGGTTTTAAAATAATTTATACCAGATTTTTTCCCCTATGTATAAAAAAGAAGAACCATGTAATTGATGTCAATATAAACAAAGCTCTTCTTTACTAATATATTCCTAATAATTCTATGTTGGTAATTTCTGATTTTTTATCTTCTTTTATTGATATTTATATTCCTAATTAAGGAAATATTGCCATTTAATTTTATGAGTTCAATTTATTATGATCCATCGCAATTTGTTTTTTTTCAAGTGCTATTTGTTTATATAAGTATTAATGATTATTGTAACAAACTACTCGGTAAAAGTGATTGAAAAAGCCTTTTTCGAAATTTATTTTATTGAAATACTCGGCTTAAACATGTTTGTTAGATATTTTTAAACAGTCTATACAATTTTTGTATAATAACATGAAATTTAAATTCTGGTAAATCTATACATCAATCATAGCAAGCACTTGGTGCTGTGGGTATATGGATCGGGTAGGCGCATAGCAACGTGATAATGGGTCAAATTAAGAATTTCGGAGCTTTGAAAATAGTAAACGTTGCTTCTTATGATATGAAATTATTGCCGATATGATGAGCTTCTTTGGTAAATAAAAGGCTATTTTTATCTCTCAAAAAAATATACAATGAATGTATTTATAAGAATTTACTATTTCTTATATCAATATCAATACCATGTGAGTATTACTCTTATAAGCCAAAATCTACTGATTAGCTTTCACACTGATGTTTAAACGAGAGTGGAGAGAATTATGCTATAAATAGCTCTTAAAAAGTACACGTCATACCACGTGTTTAACCCTGTCTAAATCCTACAACAATAGATGTCATTGCTTGTTTAAAACACTTTAAAACTAAAGTAAAATTATAGTTTATAAGGTTAAAAACATATATAAGGTGACATTTAATTATAAAAGCCCTTATTGTAGTCACGTGACGTAGGGAATGTTGATTAAATCAACCCTTCACTTCATATGGACACCTTTTAACACCTCTAATATAGAAGGCTTTTGAAAACAGTGTAGAACGTAACGAGCAATCAGAACAGGTTCTGCGCTGTTTTCTGTTCTATCAGAATAAATAGGTAAACTGTATCGATTTATGGTAATTGACTATGTGTGGCTTTTGAGTTTGGAAGAGTCCAATTAAAATGCATATGGAGTAAAGAGTTAAAATGATACACAAAAAAAACTGATATGTTAATTGGATTCGGTCACATGTGTTTTTGATATGTATTTTTATATGGAGTTGCTTCTCATACTTTTGTAATTTATTTATGAGAGTCTAACATCATAACCGCCATATTACTGATATCTAGTTATAAAATAATTATACTAATCATTGTCTATTATCATGAATACAAATGTATTATTTTATCATATGCAGATTTCAAAGAATGAAAATAAAGGTACAAAAATAGCAATTTAATGTTTTGTTGTTATTAGAGTCTTTAAAATGTTTGTTTTTTTAATTTGGGTGTTAGCACCATTTTAAACACATGTAAGGTTATATATGGCATATCCAGTTTTATTGGTGCAGGAAAACCTCAGACTGAATCTGAGTGAAACCATCGTTCTTCCACAAGTAAATTTTCTCACATAAAATTTTTGGAAGGTATTTCATTTAGTCCAATTTTTTGAAATGAATATCGATTTCGGATCTCGTTATCATATTCCGATGTCAGATCTGGCTCGATATTTAAATTTCTTGAAATGAAAAAAAAATTGAATGTTGATCTCAGACCTGGCTCGGAATTCGCCAGTTCGGTATTAAATATTCAAATCTGTCGAAATGAAAATAAAAAAATGAATATTGATGACAGATCTGGCTCAAAATTCGCCAGTTCGATATTGAATATTCAAAACTGTCGAAATGAAAAAAAATGAACATGATCTCAGACCTGGCTCGAAATTCGCCAGTTCGATATTGATTTTTGATTTCAGATCTGTCTCGATATTCAAATACATGTATGTTGAAATGAAAAAAAAATCAAAATTTAAACATTCCACGTAAAAAATGTCAAAATGACTTACGGCGATTTTTATCGTAAGTTTTTTTGTGAAACGCAGCCCTGGAATATGAAACATAAATATGATAAAATTAAACATGGAAGCTGATTGGTGGCTTCAGCATTTCAGTATAACAGTATGGCTTGTCTACGTGGAACTTGACATTTATCCATGTCGAGGGAATAAAATAGAAATATTTGCAATTAAAATTAAATGAGAGACATAATAAATAACAGTAATAGTCTTAAACGTTTTCCGATGTTTTCAATTCGCCCGTCATACTTATTATCAACTATTAATCAGCCAATAAAAAAAAAAACAACGTACATCTTAATTAAAGAGCGTTTATATAAATTATATGACCGATAATTCTAAGGCGATATAGATCGGAATAGTGCTCCAGTGGTTTAGACCTTGGACTGCGAACCCACTGGTCACAGGTTCGATCACCCGTTTTTCCACCTACAAATACTAATAAGTCTATCGGATGAAACTTTAAAACAAATCGAGGTCCCATGTATCGGTTCTTTACACCGGGGCATGTAAAATAACATGGGACGCTACAAAAGGGTCTTCTGTATCTCTGCACTATCCCCCTACTAATACTCTTCTGGACGCGTCGGCCATATTGGAAACCGATGGTGACGATAATCTTCATCATCAAGTATCATGACCACCATGCCCCTCTCAACTTAGGCCATGTGTACGAGATAAGCTCAACTTAGTGTGAACTAATTACGTTAAGATCGATTGCACTGAAATATCAGACCTTATATGAATCACTCTCGAGTGCGATTCCTGGATCGAACCTGTAGTGTGTGCTGATTATGCGAGATCATTTGTTCCAGTCTAGAATTAATCCCGCAACCTATTGCGTGAGCGACAAACATTTTATCAATAACGCTACCGCTTCACTCATCTTGTATATATATAACCCTAACTATACACACACACATTTTAACGTAGTTTAACGCCATTTTAACACATTTCAAGTTATCCAGTTTTATTGTCAGAATGAATCTGAGTCAAACCGCAGTCCTTCCGCAAGTTTTTGACGTTTAGTTTAAACATATTTATTGCTTATAATCATTCAATTGCGGTGTCTGGGGGCATGTCCCAGCAGAAAAAAAGACTTTCAGATTGCATTTCCTGCGTTTGTTGGGTGTTTGGAGGGGAGGGGGTATTTTCAAGAGATATAATGATGCGTACGCAAAAAAATATGTGCAAGCCCGGGCGTTATAGCGTAAAGGCAGCTACGTCACTGACACTAGTAGTATAGGTATAAATATTTACTAACACATATAATTGATTGATTGATTGATTGATTGATTGATTGATTGATTGATTGGATATTTAGCGTCATTTTTGTGCCATCGAGGGCTAACAGACGCTCAGTTAACCTGACCCCTGTTTCCTGGGATTAACCAGTACTCGAGCATACCCCACCTCCGCAAGTAACTGATAACTTTCCCACTTGAATCAGTGGTGAGAGACGAATAATAATGAGAAACAATGTCGTATATTAATCATTACGAAGACTGTTGCCGAGCGGGGATTCGAACTCACGACCCCTGGATTGATAGTCAAACGCGTAACCGACTGAGCTAATCGGGCCCGGCACAAACACATATAAGCAAGAGGGTTTGGACACAGGTTCTGCCAACATAAGTTACGGCCTGTCCCTCATGCAAATGAAGTACAACAATATTGGCAGTCGTGTTAATTGCAGGGTAACTCGTCCTTATATGAAACATAGTTAAACCATAGTTTACCATACGTAAAGTAAAGTTTTTGAATCGATCGGGATTCGAACCTACGACCTTTGCGGGAAGAGTTAAGTGATAGTTAGACGGCGCCTTAGACCGGGCGGCCTCGGAGAAAAACTTGTTTGTAAGAATGTTTAATTTGCCGGGTATTCATATTCACCTAAAGACCTTTTTCATAATGAATAGAAAAAAGCCATGATTCATTAAGTCGAATAAAAGAAGTGTTGAACACAATAATTGGAAAGAATTGAATCAAGTAAATATCACTTAGGAGAAAAGTCATGCTATATTTGGTTATATAATTTGAAAATTCAAGGTGGTTTTTAAAAAAAAAAGAAGAAGAAAGGTCATAGTCAGGATGGACCGGAAAGCAACACTGGTATGCGCGATTAGTCATCTTATTGGCTCTCCCTGGTAAATTTGTTGAAAATCGGTTGAGAGGTTTAGAAAGAGTAAAGCTGACAAGAAAATGTGGCGTTCGGGCGTACCGACGGAAAAGGGCAACTTTATTAACTACTTCAAAATGTATTTATCCCCATGGCCCATATATGGTGGGGCGGGATATAAACCATGTAAGTATCTTTAGTTATAGTTTTTATATGTATTAAAATAAAGTTGATGAATAGCTAATATGCTTTATAGTTTTATGAAAAAGTATGCTAGAGAAAATGTTCCAGTTTTCGTTTCCATTTTCGTATATAAACGAGTAGAAAGACATGTTCATTACCTCGATTTTATCAAAATTAGTATACGAAAGCTGACCAATAAGATTGCATTGATTATTATCTATTATCTTAAAAAGAACCGAGTGAAATTATTAAATGACCTTTAAGGTATTTCCCACGATTCAACCAATAAATCAACTTGGACTTCAAACTTTTTTTACATACAATTATTATTATTATAAAAAAAAAATGGTACTATTTAGTATTTAAAGAACATGAGAAAAAAACAAGCAGTTTTATCAGTCTCAGATGATTTTATTGTCTATAGATAAGTAAATGTTACATAATTCTTTGAATTAGAAATATATAATGTTACCTAGTCTTTTTCAAGATTATATATATTATACAAGTATGTAACATACAACATATATGTCTATAAAGTTATCTTATTTTCTATACAATGTACTGAGAGTGGGTTTCTGTTTCACCAGCATTTTCTTTGGTTTACCGTCTTAATCAATTGTAGAATGGTGATTCAACTATTCAGTAACCACTGGGAATTAAAAATAACCGGCACAGTTTTTCATAATCCAGTGCAAAACACCACGGTTACATAAATATACTTCTTTAAATTTATGTTTCTTATAGGTACTTCTGCGAATACCCGAGTGTGTTGATGAAGCATAAGCCTGTTCTCTGTTTGTTAACGGTTTTTGTTTGTGAAGATTTTTTTTTCTTTTTCACAAACAGAATAAAAGCAAACTTTCCTTGTAAATAATTTTCTTTTAATGTTAGTACATAATGAAACAATATGGTATACATATTTATGTATAACTTATTTGATATCAATAACAAAATATATATAAATAAAAAGAATGGGAGTTAACAAATTCACTAAAAGACTTGGAAAGTTTGCCCTTAATTTTACAAATGGGAAAATGTTGAATTTTGTACATGTTTTACCATAATGTGCTTCTTTACATCTGATATTGTTAAACTGTTATAATGAAATAAAAAATTACAAAAAAACAAACTTGAAATACGTCACGGCTTGTGAGCGTCTAAGTGATATCGACTATCAGACAAGAATCAAACTTCTAAAAAGAAAAAAAATCATAGCCTGTAGAATGGACCAAACTTTCCAGATTGCGTCCGTTAAAAAGCAAAGTTAGGAAATGTTAGGCAATGTTAGGCAATGTGAGGAAAGCCACATTTTAGCACTTTGATTGGTCAGTTGCTTCATCTGAAATTTTGAATGACGTCATAGTTTAGTAAGCGTTCAATTTCTATGAATTGTGGGACAGGAAAACACTTGGTAAATTTGTTTTTGAAACTTTCAATTAAAGACATTTATTTTTCGAAATTATTAACGTATAAACATATGTGAGAGTAGGTATTAACGTTAAACGAAACTCTCAGTTACTGTAATATATTTAACTTAATTGCTGTTTAAGAAAATAATTTTATGTAAACATCTCGGATGCAAATATTTGTTATATATCTGGATATATTAAGATACGTTTTGTGTTTGTTACACTGTTGTCACTTTGCATTGTAAATGATATAAATAGAGGATCTTACCTGAGCGCCCATTTATCATTGGATTTATTGAACGATTTGGGAAAAAATCATTTTTGCAAACAAGTTTAATAAATCAAATAATAAATTAGAACTAATGTAAGATTATTTTTATCACATAACCCAGGAAAATGGTACATTTACTATTTATTTCTCTATAAAAATCGAGAATATGTCGGCCATCTTAGCTTTCGTCAATCATCGTATGACGTAATGTCTAAAAATAACGTCATTTACCTGTCATATCGACACCGTTGATACATTCGGGCAAGTCGGAAACAATTTCGTCTTTTTACGTTCGAAAGCCGAGTAACACGGAAAACACCGAACGATGAATCGGAAAAGATATTACACTGGGTTAATATCAAAAGTATGTCTTGGGTGTATTACGCTAGCTCATGCACCGAAAATTATGTAATTAATACATAATGGGCCAGATGCCTACATTGCCTAATAAAACAGTAGTTGTCATTGTCAACAAAAATAAATCTCTACGATCTCATAGAGTATGCCATATTAATGATGTGCAAATCACGTCATCGTTATTGTGTATGGGCTTAGATAAAAGCATGTGCTTAATTTTCTACAAATCCTCTATAGTATAACATGTGGTGTTGTTACAATTTGATTAACACAAAAATAATAATAAACTCAGTTGGGTTGAATAAATATAAAGCATCTGACGAGAGTCTGTTAGGGTTTTATGCATATATGCCATATGTGTCCATTTATTTATTACGTTGTAATAGGTTAGCAATTTAATAATGAAACGGTTATAACGATAAAATTAAATTTCTCCTAAATGTTTCTATGTAAACCAAATATCACGGTTTAGCCAGGTAAGTAATAAAAACCGCCGATATCAAGGGGGACAAGTTCTCTCGATAAGCCAATGAAATGTCTGAAATAGTCCCACATGATCACCACCGTACGCCAAAAAGTGTGATTTCTTTGTAAACTATTTTGTGACTAGCTTTCGCAAGTTGAATTTCCATACCTAATACTTCATTTTCCTATTCAAAATTAGAGATATACATACAATAAGAGACTCACAATCTTAAACTTTATTTTCTCTATATAGAAAAAAGTATTTTTTGCATATGCCATATGAGGTCATTTATATTTTGCATATGCCATATGGGTACCCTCCCCGCCTCCCCCTCCCCGCCCCCCCACACACACCAAACCCCTAACAGACCCTCGCTGATGATAGCACTATGGTAGTCAACTGAGACCTTTTTTTAAAAAAAGGATTGCCGTGACCCTACTCAAACTATCCAACCTTTTTTTTATCAACTTTCAAAGATTTATTTTCATTCTTGATTTCTGTTTATTTCTGTTCAAATGCAATTAAAAATCAAATTCTGGCGCGAAGGAAGAAATAGCCACCTAGCTGTTTAATTTAGAATGCCCTTAGGAATAGGCCTATTGGTACGGTGTCCCGTTTCGAGCATCGCGGCATATTTATTAAATGAAGTAAAGACGAAACAACGATGGCGAAAAGTCGAAACAACGAAACAACGATGATGAAAAGTCGAAACCACGGTGGTGAAAAGTAGAAACTACGATGGTGAAAAGTCGAAACAACGATGATGAAAATCGACTTTTCACCATCTTTGTTTCGACTTTTCACCATCGTAATATCGACTTTTCACCATTGTTGTTTCGACTTTTCACCATCGTAGTTTCGACCTTTTTCAACATCGTAGTTTCTACTTTTCACCACCGTGGTTTCGACTTTTCACCATCGTAGTTTCGTAATTTCGTTGTTCCGACTTTTCACCATCGTAGTTTCGACTTTTCACCATCGTAGTTTCGACTTTTCAACATCGTTGTTTCGTTGTTTCGACTTTTCACCATCTTAGTTTCGTAGTTTGGTTGTTTCTACTTTACTTCATTTAATAAATATCCCGCGATGGGACACCGTACTGAATGGCATCAATTTGATGGCATGCAATAAAAATTGATTTCACTAAACTCGATCAATTACAACGATTCTTTCAGTGCTGCGTACGTAAACTTGTCTAGAACCTACTGTAAAACACTTTACTTCACGTGAACTTTATTTCGCAAATTTGCTCTGATTTGTCCTATTTTTTTTATTAACGAAATATTGAATTTGCGACATGCGAAAAGTGAAAGCGCGGAAAATGCATTTTTATTCGGATATTGTAAACATTCGGACAGTGATCATGATCGTAATTTTAACGAAATCTTTGAATTCGTGAGGGTTGAAACTCGCGAATAAAAGCGAAAATATCACTTATAACAAGTGTTTTCTAGTATGCTGATGTTGAGCAGGAAGCTAGTATGACCATGACCACCTGTGGTTTATATTAATTAATATTTTGAAAACGGTCCATAATTTGAAAGTGACATCATGCGCAGTCCCTCTGATAATATGTAGTTATAGCTGCTCGATCTCCGGTAGTTTGTATGTCACTCCAATATGCTGCAGTGACAGAATATAAATCACACATAAAACCCCCATTCCCATGATCTCTTAGCTCTGCTGAGGCACACTCTGACATACTAATACACGTGTTAAGACAGAAACTCAAATGGGCACCGGCGTTGTATATGCTTTCTGCCCCAGCTAGATGTATTCCCTCAAATACCTGGAATCCCCTCACATGCGTAAGTGAAATGTAGTGGAAAGATTGAACAAATGCCGGACATGTTTTGTTACACGATCCAGAAATTGCGTTATAGCTAGTGTACGGTTTGCAACGACAATACCCGCTTCTGCATTCAGCATTGGTGACTTTTGTATTGCAATCACTGCCAATGCTACACACTTCGTTCATGATGTGTCCGCATGTCGGAGGTGTGCCCCATGAACCCTGGCTGCATGCAACTATTTTACTTCCGGTCGTTATCACTTTTCCATTCTGACAAGTATATGTTATTTCCGAACCTTCCATAAAATTAATTACACTATTCACGGTGATATTAACCGACTTTGTGACTTCTAACGTAGCATCGGGGACGGAGTCAGGAAGTTCGCCACAGATAAACACACATCTGCTACTAGCGCTGGTCCACTGACCGGTATTTTGACATTCGTTATTTGCATTTCCAATTAAGGTTGCTCCTGGTTTGCATTGCAGTTTTACTCTACTCCCAACACTGTTCATATTCCCAAGTATGTCCATGTTGGCATCTGAATACACGGATAACTTAGAACATTCTTTTATCTCACATGATGAACCTTCATGTGTGCTAGCACAGACGTGCATTTCTTGACATGTGTGGCCCTTACATTTATCTAAATCGTCAGTCATCCTCTCTGACTCCAGGATATTTTTATAAATCGTTTCTGAACATATTTCAAGCGCACATATGTTTGAAACAGTCTCACTATGCATTTTGCACTCTCCGAACCGTTTCCGGAAACCGTAAGACTTGCAGCTCGTGCGCAGAAGACATTCTTTGTGACATACGGGCAGTGACTCTCCGTAAAGTATTCGTATGATACCAGAATCAGAACACCTTCCAAATTTCTGAGTGTCGCAAAATTGGGCAAGCGACAATCTGTACAAGGTGAGGACAATGTGTAAAACGATCACTCCTTTTAACACTTTGATTTTGACAAAATACATGTTAACCATTTGTCTAGTGTTGTCCAAGTTTGTGAATCATACACCCACTCCGCTTATGCTAGCGAAAACACTGCCTGTCATACCAACGGACATTGCGATAGTTATTAAAAGCAATAATGAGAGACTGAAATAGAGTCAATGGATAAATTCGCGTTTTTAATAGTAATCTGTAAATGTTCACGTTTTGAAACATGAAGGACCACTTTTTATTCAGGGACCTTACCAACGTTCGTTAGATTCCGAATCCCATGGCAACAGCTTCGTTTATTGTACATTATATCGTTGTATCAAAGTCCCAAGTCCGTCTCTTGCTCTGTTAAAATAAATAAAAAAGCGTGTTATATTTGAAACATAAAAAAGCGTGTTATATTTGAAACATAAAAAAGCGTGTTATATTTGAAACATAAAAAAGCGTGTTATATTTGAAACTAACTTTTATTTTATTTTGCCGAATTAAATAGTTCTTGGTATATTTATTTTATTAGCAATCTAAATGAACATGACATACAGCTTGATGTTAACATGGAAATGTAATATGCCATTCTGTACTAGACTAGCTTGGTACATTATCTAAATTACTTAATCAATACACACTAATAATCTATGTGCTCTGACAGAAGAGTTTTATTCTTTGAATGGGCTTTAACGCCTTTTTCAACACATTTCAGAGGTTATAAATGACATATGCTGGAGGAAGACCTCGGTATGAATTTGAGTAGAACCACCGTCCTTCCGCAGGAAACTGGCAAAATTTCTCACATAAACTTTTTGGAGCGAGTGGATTCGAACCTACGACCTTAGCGGCGAAAGGTAAGTGATCTATAGACGGCGCTTTAGACCACTCGGCCACGGAGAACCCCAGGAGAATTTGATAACATGATTATTTACTGGCGTTTTCCACACATTTTGATTTTTTTATATAATTATGTGGATCTTATTGCACTTTGGTGTAATTTTTTTTTTTGCATTATAGAAAATTAAACATAGCAGTAACAGCAGCCTAGTTTAACTTTAGTGTGATCATGTGGTAGAGCATCAGACCCAGCACGGATGGAAGTGGGTGCGATCCCCCGACACTGCCATATATTGTTATCTTATTCAATGAACTTTATCTGTAGATGGTCAGTTACCACCACTGCGTTTTCCATATACTTACATTATAGCGTATTACATAATTTTTACTATTTCTAACAGTCGCGAACCAATACGATATCATATTATCATAAACTCAAATGGAAATATAAAAAAAAAGTGGTCAAATCACTTTTTACAACTATTAACCCACTGAGGTAGGGTACCCCCACTTTTGGCATGAAAAAAAAACCACTAAATTTCACCAGTTTTCCATATGAGTTTCCTAAATAAAATGAATTTAGTCATAATTTTTTTTTTTTTATTGACAGAAACAAAATAAACTTATATTTTATTGTGATCATTTGCCAGTTTGAGATTTTCATCCAACCAAAAATAAGATAGCTATTAAAATATATGCCCTGAACGTTAAATCCGTATATACTTTTTTCAGCCAATCAGAGGGCTCGTTTCAATGGTGGTAGATGAACATATGCTTTGTATTGGTTCAGGAAGACAGCGAGCAAAATTTGGATAAGTTGCAAGAAATTGATTCCCAATCCATGGAAAACTAATTACGGCATTTTTTCCAGTTTAAAGAAAACTGAAATCTAACATTACAATTTATTTGCATATGCTTGGTGCTGGTTCAGGAAGACACCGACCAAGATTTGTATGTTTCAAGATATAGTTTCTCAATCCATGGAAAACTAAATATGGCTTTTTTTCCTTTTACACGAATATTAAAATCTGACATTGAAAGTCTATTTCATAAACATTTATATAACACGACGGAGAAACATGCGTACTGTTGCTAAGTGAGCTTAAATCACATGAGCGATTAAGTTGTAAATAATGAAATTTCACAGTGAGATAGATTTATTTGTTGTGCAACCGGTGATACTACTACGGTGTCCTATTGGGGTCATCGCGGCATATTTTATAACTCAAGTCATGTCGAAACAACCAAACAACGAAACTACGATGGTGAAAACATGAAACAACGATGGTGGAATGTCTTAATAATAGTTGTTTCGACTTTTCACCATCGTTGTTTCGACTTTTCACCATCGTAGTTTCGACTGTTCACCATCGTTGTTTCGTTGTTTCGACTTTATTTAATTTAAAAAATATGCCGCGATGGCCCGAACGGAACACCGCATAATACCAAGCAAATATTGCGAGTTCTAGATGACATTTCATTGTAGTATTGACCATATACAGCCGGCTGCTAAATGTGTTCACAAACGGAGCTGTATGAGTGCTCGTTGTATAAGTGAAATACTTGCATCACAGTGTTTTATATATATATATATATATATATATATATATATATATATATATATGATAATAGCATAAAAATTAAACTTATATCTGTAAGGATCAGCTTGTACGTTTTTGTTTGACGCGATATTCCATTATATAGTGAATATTAACGGTATTGCAATTATGCAAAATCGAAAAGAACAAACTAATACATTATTTAATGTTTTCGTTTCGATTGTTTTTCAAGTTTACGTAACTTGTATGAAATGTGAAAAACATTAATTCAAATAAACAATTTCACAATATGCACGGATATCGGTTAGGATCAGCTTGTACGTTTTATCTGAGCCGATATTCCAGTATCTATACTAGTACTATCCTGTGTGTGAGATATGATTTTCTTACAGTCAAGTATGTTTGTTTACTTTTTTTGCTTTTATGCAGTTCAAAAGGAACAATAAATAAATGTATTAGTGATTTAAATAGTATATGACAATATATGTTATGCAAAATGTGCTAAAATTTTATACATGCTATTATTGTGCAGTTTGCAGCAGAATAACCCTGACCCCTGCAGACCCATTACGGGGTTATAATCTGGCAACCATACGGTAGCTAAAAAAGACGTACTGTTGACAAGAGAGCTGATAAATCATGAACTATTAAGTTGGAAAGCAGTAGAACTTTCATTTATCATGCTCTATCATTTTTTTAAACCCAACGTGACGTTACTATACACTAGAAAACACAGTGTCGACAATGTAATTTTTTTACTAAAATTAGCTACCACGAACGATTTTATTTAATAGGGTTGTTGTTGTTGTTGTATGGTGTTTAGCGTCGCTTTCAACAATTTTTCAGTCATATCGCGACGGTGTCTACTTGAGACAGTATTCTAAGCGCTGTCACACTGGGGTATCATGCCGCAGGCACATGGTATGATACCCCACCCAGTCACATTATACTGACATCGGGGCGACCAGACCTAGAACTATCCTCTTAATGCTGAGCGTCAAGCGAGGAAGCTTCTAGTACCATTTTTAAAGTCTTATTTAATAGAGATAATACGTATTAGCTTGAAAGAAAATACACACGTTCAATGACTTAGAAATAGAAGTAAAATGTTGATTGAGATTTTATGACTGCTCAAAATCTCGTGAAATCTCTATTTCGATTATCTTAACTTCAATTTATCTCAGGAACACAAATCAAAATTCTTACTTTGCTGAATAAAATTCTCAAGAAAACACCATCCCCAGCAATTTGTGTTTAAAATTGTTGAAGTACTTTTGATTACAAAATTGGTTAACTGCTGCTAAAAAACAACAAAATTACTTAAAAGGTTCTATACACAGCAATTTTTTTTTAATTCAAGATTTGTTTGGATGATAGAAACATTATAAAACACTTAAGCGTATATACAACTTAGAATCCATGTACAAGAAAGTAAATGATGTTGAATCTTGAATGGTTAGTTCGCCAAATGAAAATCCTTCGTGGCGCTATTTTATCAATTCTGGTGCAACTTTCCTATCCTTATATAATAAGTCCTTGGCTCGTTAACCAACACATGAGCGTCGTCTGACAAGCAGACATTCAGACCGTTGTCAGACAAGCAGACGTTCAGACCGTCGTCTGACAAGCAGACGTTCAGAGCGTCGTCTGACAAAGAAACGTTCAGGACTCACACCACTATTATCTCCCTCGAGTACTCCGGACCTACAGATGAAGGAGGTAGAAATAAAACTTTAGTTCTCTTTTATTTCTTTTTTCAGGGCTTCGTACTGCAATGGGTTTTTTTTGCTAGCATGAGTTAAATGGTCAGTATTTTAGAAATCACCACTGAAAATTTGATGGTGATACCAGCTTTCTGGGCAATTCTGTGTCATTTCAGAATTGTTGGTTCGAATCGCATCTAGGGCGAATAGTTGACATATTATTACTCTGGAAATTGATAGGTCTCACAAAAGCATTGAATTTTTAAAAAAAAACCTGGTCAAGGTATACTTGTTTTCCCTTATAATTGCATATCTTGAACAGTGAAGAATCTTAACCCAGACACATGCTGCAGAATTTAATTTTTCACTCTGTTTTGGACATAAATGTTACAATGGAGCCTTATGGGAAATGTAATAGTGGTGTGAGACGTTCAGAGCAGATGTTCGGATCGTCGTCAGACAAGCATATGCTCAAAACATCGTCTGACAAGCAGACGTTCAGAGCAGACGTTCAGACCTCGCCTGCCTACAGTAGCCAGTCTACGTACCTTGACCGTGATTCTGCTGCAATTGGCCGATATTTCCGTTGAGGCACATTTTAATATTTGATGCACGTATTAATCTTTTAGCACGTTTTTAAAAAGTTTAAATGTTTGTCTTATTCTTTATAAATACTTTAATAAAAAAATGTAATTTATTTAAGAATGTCAATATTTGGGCCAGAAAATCAGCCCATATGAATTTCATTGGCTACATTCGGGCGTTCAAGATAGAGGTTAGTGCAATCTTGCGTAAACACTTTCCATGCATGAATAAACATTGTAGCCTGAACAAAACATGTTGATACCAAATAGATGTATATGTATACACTGTTAAATTCTGATGCAGGAAATACCTGCCAGAATGGGACTAAGAGTCTTCTCCTCTTGTTGATAAGCAATCGGAATTCCTCTATAATGTTCGCAGATTTACATTGCATTTGGGGCTGCGTATTATACCCGTCATTCGATGTAAGATTTGCACGGAGGAATTCATTTACTCCGTAAGAAAAAAACAAAATGGTAGTCAAATGCAGGAGTGTTCACTTTCTCCGAACCGGAAGTAGAGTGAACAAGTCCGTGGAGTTTGGTTCAGACCGTCGTCGGACAAGCAGACGTTTAGAGCAGACGTTCAGAGCGTCGTCAGACAAGCAAACGTTCAGAGCGTCGCCTGACAAGCAGACGTTCAGAGAGGTTCAGAGTGTCGTAAGACAAGCAGACGTTCAGACCGCCGTCAGACAAGCAGACATTCAAAGCAACAAGCGACGTTCAGACAGTGAAACACTTGAATATTGATAAAGTAATAATGGTGAATTATAATGACAAGGGGCGTTCTATAATTATGAAATGTCATTCGTCCCATAAATTATGAACCGTTAGCATATATATATTGTGAAATTTCAGTCAGTTAGATTTATTGCTTGTGCATCCGGTGATACCAACAAACAAATTGTGCGAGTTCCAGAAGACATTTTGCCGTAACCTTGACCACATACAGTTGTATGCAATGCAGTCAAAAATAGTTGGTAAAAGAACTGATAAATGTGGTTACATGCGGAGCTTTATGGGTGCGCGTTGCACGTGGAGAACGTGCATCGCATATTTATATATGATACTAACAAGAATATTAAACATAAGTCCACTATTTGAGCCTTACAGAAAGAATGGCAGCAAAATATGGCCAAAAGCAGACGAACGTTTTGCATTGCCAACAGAAATATCAGTGTAGTATTTCAGTATCTGGTGAGTATTCACAAGCCAGAATATGAAGACATATTTCGGAAGTTGTTAAAAAGATTAAAAAGGTACATTTTTGTTGATGAATATTTCTTTGAAGGTATAAACCAAATACTATCAAGATATCATTGTTGTTTTTAATTCATTCCAATATAAAATATGTATTGAACGCCCCTCGTAGAACACTTCAGCATGCACGATGGTGTCACTGATTATTTATGTATTTATTCGTCTGGCTTGTTGATCAGTTCTGTATTCAGATTTTTTCACCTGTGTCAATTATCTATGCTTGGCACCCTTCACTAGAAATAATAAATTAATAAAAACTCGACAACCGTGTGCATTGGTGTTTTATTGTGCAATATTTCTATAGCAATTTGAAATAAAAGGATACTGATATTAATTATCTAAGTTTCTATAGCAGATGAATAAAATATGAGATATACGACACAAATGGATATGTTAATCCGATTGTTGAAATGGTGTATAAAATATTAATTTGCATTTACATTATAACTGTTTTAAGCAAAACCGTAAATATTCACCAATTTGTACAATATGTACCGGAGAGTTACATCGATAAAACAAAATATTGGATTGCTATATCGATGTGCACTGATATGTCAAACAAAGATCGGAGAGCTGTACCGATCTGTAAAAAAATATCGCAGAGCCATATCGATGTACACTGTACTGTAAAACAAAATATTGAATTGCTATATCGATGTACAGATCAGTATCTGTAAAACAAAATATCGGAGAGCTATATTAATGTACACTGATCTGTAAAACGAATATCAGAGAGCTGCATCGATGTACACTGATCTGTAAAACAAAATATCGGAGAGCTATATTAATGTACACTGATATGTCAAACAAAGATCGGAGAGCTGTACCGATGTACACTGATCTGTAAAACAAATATCGGAGAGCTATATTAATGTACACTGATCTGTAAAACGAATATCGGACAGCTATATTAATGTACACTGATCTGTAAAACAAATATCGGAGAGTTATATCGGTGTACACTGATCTGTAAAACAAAATATCGGAGAGCTGTATTAATGTACACTGATCTGTCAAACAAAGATCAGAGAGCTGTATCGCTGTACACTGATCTGTAAAACAAATATCGGAGAGCTATATTAATGTACACTGATCTGTAAAACAAATATCGCAGAGCCATATCAATGTACACTGAACTGTAAAACAAAATATTGGATAGCTATATCTGTGTGCACTGATCTGTAAAACAAAATATCGGAGAGCTATATTAATGTACACTGATCTGTAAAACGAATATAGGAGAGCTGTATCGATATACAATGATCTGTAAAACAAAATATCGGATAGCTGTATCGATGTACACTGATCTGTAAAACAAATATCGGAGAGTTATATTAATGTACACTGATCTGTAAAACAAAATATTGGAGAGCTGTATCGATGTACACTGATCTGTAAAACGAATATCGAAGAGCTATATTAATGTACACTAATCTGTAAAACAAAATATTGGAGAGTTATATCGATGTACACTGATCTGTAAAACGAATATCGGAGAGCTATATTAATGTACACTGATCTGTAAAACAAAATATCGGAGAGCTGTATCGATGTATAATGATCAGTCAAACAAATATCGGAGATATATATCGATGTAAACTGATATGTAAAACAAATATTGGAGAGCTGTATCGATGTACACTGATCTGTAAAACAAATATTGGAGAGTCAATCGATATACACTGAACTGTAAAACAAATATTGCAGAGCTGTATCGATGTGCACTGATCTGTCAAACAAATATCGGAGATCTGTATCGATGTGTACTGATCTGTAAAACAAATATCGGAGAGCTATATCGGTGTACACTGATCTGTAAAACAAATAACGGAGAGCTATATCGATGTACACTGATCTGTAAAACAAATATCGCAGAGCTATATCCATGTGCACTGATCTGTAAAACAAATATCGCAGAGCTATATCGATGTGCGCTGATCTGTAAAACAAATATCGGAGAGTTATATCGATGTACACTGATCTGTAAAACAAATATCGCAGAGTTATATCGATGTACACTGACCTGTAAAACAAATATCGGAGAGTTATTTCGATGTACACTGACCTGTAAAACAAATATCGGAGAGTTATATCGATGTACACTGATCTGTAAAACAAATATCGCAGAGCTGTATCGATGTATAATGATCTGTAAAACAAATATCGCAGAGCTATATCGGTATACACTGACCTGTAAAACAAACATCGCAGAGCTATATCGGTGTACACTGATCTGTAAAACAAATAACGGAGAGTTATATCGATGTACACTGATCTGTAAAACAAATATCGCAGAGCTGTATCGATGTATAATGATCTGTAAAACAAATATCGCAGAGCTATATCGGTGTACACTGACCTGTAAAACAAATATCGCAGAGCTATATCGGTGTACACTGATCTGTAAAACAAATAACGGAGAGTTATATCGATGTACACTGATCTGTAAAACAAATATCGCAGACCTATATCGGTTTACACTGATCTGTAAAACAAATATCGCAGAGCTATATCGGTGTGCACTGATCTGTAAAACAAATAACGGAGAGTTATATCGATATACATTGCACTGTAAAACAAACATTGGAACGTTTTAACGTAACACGTATCTGTTGAAACACATAGGGAAACTTATGTCAATATACACTGGCATGTAAATATAATCTAGCAATTAATTTATTGTGTACATCGAACATGCGTAACCATTTGAAATACAAACATCCAATAGAGTGTTGTGCGATAAGAATTGAAGTTTACGGTTTATTCATTTTAAATTATTTATCACTTCTAGCAATTTAATGTTAAGTATTGGATAAATTGCATTATTTTTACGTTTGACAATTAAAATGTGTTTTTGTCATTTGGTCAATATAATTGACAATATCCCCAACGTTATTTTCACAGTGTAGTTTGATTATTCAGTTATAATTGTTTGGTTCGATTGCAATGAAACATGTAAAAAAAACACAACTTAAGTGGTGTCTCATATGGCCTGACCGGATTAGTGGTCCAGTGGATACAATCTTGGACTGCGAACCCGGGGGTCGCCGCAGGTTCGATCCCCCGCTCCTCTTACTTAAAATACGAGTCGGTATTTCGGATGAGACTTAAACAAAAATAGAGGTCCAATGATTCAGTGCTTCACAACGGGCATGTAAAAGAACCAGGGACGCTCCAAAAGGGTTTTCTGTATCTCTGCACATTCCTTAAAAAATTAAAGTTATTAATACTCTTCTGGAGGCGTCGCCCAGATGAGAAACCGAAGACGACGATGAATGAAATAATCATCATCATCTCGTATAGCCACTCTTCAAGCGGTTGACGACGAGATGGAGGGATCTTTGCACCTTTGCTCAATCAGTGATTCAATAACAGACACTGGCAGGGTAATAGCAAAACAATACACACGGCTGAAATTTCGGGTGGCACCTTTAGTATTTCTTTAATAACTCTTTGAATCTTTGTCTGAATGAAATAATTCTGACCCCAAAGAAAGCTGATAACAATTATGACATTTCTAATTATCATATTTTGAATATTTGTTTTCTTCTGAAATTAAAGTCATACGGATTGAAAACGAAAATTGTTGAAATTTTCCCTTAATATTTTATTTTTTTAACTAAAAACGTAAGTGTACTTAATTTAACGGATGCGTTTGAACTACATACAATAAAAAAAATATGTAGAAAGATGAAGAAGTTCTCATATTGATATTTAAAGACGTTTTTAATATTTATTACTTTAAAGATGGGCTAAAAATGAGAAAATGATCACAAAAAGTAACTAATGGCCTAAAAATTTTACATTTTTTTTAAATTTAAAATAGAAAAGTTCACCTCCAAAATTTACAATCAAGCCCTTTCTTTTAATACCAAAATCACAAAACTATGTTGGTTGGTTCAGAAGGAATTGTGTTTCCAATATTTAGTAAACGCCAAATGTGCCACCTGAAAATTAGACAACTGCCTCAAGTTGCGTATCTCTGCTTTTATCTCTCTGGCTCAAGATTTCAAAATAAGAATATTCTAGAAAATAGACGCTTTTAATTGGTCGAATTTCAATCCGAAATATGCGGCGCAGAGAAATATTTTAATCATCGATGTCTCCTTTATTTGTGGAGATATTTTTATTCTATCATCGTGTTTAGGTTTAAAGGTAACCTAGGCAGGATTTGTTTGGTGTTACAGCTATAGAGATCATCTGTTGTCTCTGCGAGCAACATCAGTTAACCAAGTTACTTCTGACAGCACACATCTTGGGAAGACGATGGAGATACTACCGATAGGGAATTAGCCATCAGTAA
Source organism: Panopea generosa (assembly GCA_029582155.1). NCBI lineage: Eukaryota > Metazoa > Mollusca > Bivalvia > Adapedonta > Hiatellidae > Panopea > Panopea generosa. The sequence goes on from CM055911.1 coordinate 53,463,174, forward strand.
TGACTCACACCACTATTATCTCAAATGAAGGAGGTAGATATTTAACTTTAGTACGCTTTTTTCTTCTTTTTTCATGGCTTTGTATTGCAGTGATTTATTTTTCCTACCAGGTGTTAAATGGTCAGTATTTTAAAAATCACCACTGAAAATTTGATGCTGATACCAGATTCCTCAGTACTGTGTCATTTCAGAATTGTTGGTTCGAATCGCATCGTGGGCGAATAGTTGACATATTATTTTTCTAGAAATTGATAGGTATCACAAAAGCATTGAATTTAAAAAAAAACTTGTCAATGTATGCTTTCCATCCTTTATAATTGCAGATCTTGAATCAGTGAAGAATTTGAACCCAGACACATGCTGCAAATTTCTGTTTCACTGTGTCTGTTACATAAATGTTACAATAGACTCCGAGACCCTAATGTAATGTAATAGTGGTGTGAGACGTATCCAGTCGCCTTGGTCTCCATAATCATCTTTAAACAAACTTTGTCTTCGACTAGAACCGACGCATCAACTAAGGACAGACACGAACTACCCGTGTTTATGGTTCCCCATTGGACATTAAAATCGAGTCCCGACCCTAACGTTTATTTCGTATTATTATTTTGTTTTATAGCCGACACGAGCGGCATTATATTTAAGTTTCAAGCGAGCATGTGTTTTTGAATGGGAACATGACCGTTTCTTCAAACATTCGAGAAATGTGACGGAATGGACTACTTTCAGATTGAACACGTAATTTACAGATCCATTTATTACTTCGGAAGCAGTTCTGGGACAACTTTATGTGTTTTATATTTCTTTTATATATCAAGTTATATCGTTAAAAAATACAATTTGAAGTTATAAGGCTACTCAACACCAAAGTTTGCTTAGTAGGTGCCTCGTATATTGTACGCTAAATAAGTTGAGGCATTGTGTCATTCGGCGGTAGTCTAATTACATGAACTTCTACTTCTATCCAACTTTTTAAGGGTTGTTTTTCAGTTTTGAATGATTTATTAACGCCATTATGCGACAACCTCACAGAAGTGCAACCTGTTGCCAATGTGGTGCTATGCCATAACGTGTTAAACGTGTGACATTTGACGGCAGATGGGTTTGCGACATTAACTTCTCACACCACTATTACATTTCCCGTAGGGCTAAATTTATGTAAAAAACACAGCGAAAAAAAATGCAGCATGTGTCTGGGCTAAATTTCTTCACTGGTTCAAGATCTGTAATTATAAAGGAAAAACAGCTGACCTTAACCAGGTGTTTTTTGAAAATCAATGGTTCTGTGATACCTATTTTTTTGCAGAAAAAATGATATGTCAACTATTCGCCCATGATGCGGTTCGAACCAACAATTCTAAAATAACACAAAATTGACCAGAAAGCTGGTATCAGCATCAAACTTTCAGTGATGATTTCGTAAATACTAAGCATTTATCATATGGTGGGAAAGAATAAATAGCTGCAATATAAGCCCTGAAAAAAGAAGAAAAAGAGGTTCATAGGTTAATTTCTACTTCCTTCATTCTGTCCGGAATACTCAATGGCGATAATAGCGGTGTGAGTCCTTTAGCGTTTGTGTCAGCGTTGCGACATTTATCGTCGGTGTAACGTTTAACGTTGCCACAGAGCGATCTACCGTAGCAGCAGTACATGTTTAAGTCAACACTCATTGTTTTGTATTCATTGTGATCATATATTCGTGGGTGTAGGAACGTTTCAACAATTTGGGGGATGCCCTGAGGAGAGAATGTATGAGGTTATATGAGAACGTATATGCAGGTCTATCAAACCTGATAACCTTAACATCAAACGGCTCACTATATTGATCACCTGTGGTACAGAGTACTGTACCGAAAACAAACGAAAGGTAAGAAATATGGACGGTTTGTAGCGGAGCAAGTACATAAAACGTGAGTAAGCACACTCCAGAATAAAAGATAGCAAATTTAGAGAAAAGACTAATACTGGAATGTACAGAATAAAAAGTTTTAGGGTAAAGAACGAAAGTTTTAGCTGACAAATCAAAAACCAGAACGGAGTACTAATAGTGTTTTAAAAAACAGTTATCAAATATGATATCCATATCAAATATGGACTCAAACCGGTTTATTCAAACACAAGAAAAGTTATGTTATTTGACATAAGAAAGATTGAGAAAAGACAGTTAAAGGCGCCCAGTGGTGATTGTAGCAACTGTAAGACAACCACTTCCCACATATTCTACAGGAGACAAGTGCCTGCGTTCGCCTCAGTGTGGCTAATATACAATTATAATCTTAACAGTTAAAAGAAAGATTATAAGAACAATGTTTTATTCGAGGGCTAATAGACGAATATTACAATGTAAATATTGTACATGTAATACATGAAGAACAGGTAATGGTCTACGAGTCTGAAACAGCTGCGATATGTCATACTAAATAATGAGATGGACGATAATATTCTAAAACGCAAAAAAAAATAATAACAACCCTGAAATAGATTAATAAAATGACGTAATAAACAACGTATCCATGTTAATAATGGTTTTACTGTTATTTATAATTGTTCATGTTTAAACCATGAGGCCCCATATATGTAACATTTGTACTGAATGTAATGATAAACAACGTATCCATGTTAATAATGGCTGGACTGTTATTTATAATTGTTCATGTTTAAACCATGAGGCCCCATATATGTAACATTTGTACAGAATGTAATGATAAACAACGTATCCATGTTAATAATGGTTCGACTGTTATTTATAATTGTTCATGTTTAAACCATGAGGCCCCATATATGTAACATTTGTACATAATGTAATGATAAACAACGTATCCATGTTAATAATGGTTCGACTGTTATTTATAATTGTTCATGTTTAAACTATGAGGCCCCATATATGTAACATTTGCACTGAATGTAATTATAAACAACGTATCCATGTTAATAATAGTTCGACTGTTATTTATAATTGTTCATGTTTAAACTATGAGACCTCATATATGTAACATTTGTACAGAATGTAATGATAAACAACGTTTCCATGTTAATAATGGTTCGACTGTTATTTATAATTGTTCATGTTTAAACTATGAGGCCTCATATATGTAACATTTGTACAGAATGTAATGATAAACAACGTTTCCATGTTAATAATGGTTCGACTGTTATTTATAATTGTTCATGTTTAAACCATGAGGCCCCATATATGTAACATTGGTACTGAATGTAATGATAAACAACGTATCCATGTTAATAATGGTTCGACTGTTATTTATAATTGTTCATGTTTAAACCATGAGGCCCCATATATGTAACATTTGTACTGAATGTAATGATAAACAACGTTTCCATGTTAATAATGGTTCGACTGTTATTTATAATTGTTCATGTTTAAACCATGAGGCCCCATATATGTAACATTTGTACAGAATGTAATGATAAACAACGTTTCCATGTTAATAATGGTTCGACTGTTATTTATAATTGTTCATGTTTAAACTATGAGACCTCATATATGTAACATTTGTACTGAATGTAATGATAAACAACGTACCCATGTTAATAATGGTTCGACTGTTATTTATAATTGTTCATGTTTAAACCATGAGGCCCATATATGTAACATTTGCACTGAATGTAAAGATAAACAACGTATCCATGTTAATAATGGTTCGACTGTTATTTATAATTGTTCATGTTTAAACTATGAGGCCCCATATATGTAACATTTGTACTGAATGTAATGATAAACAACGTACCCATGTTAATAATGGTTCGACTGTTATTTATAATTGTTCATGTTTAAACCATGAGGCCCATATATGTAACATTTGCACTGAATGTAAAGATAAACAACGTATCCATGTTAATAATGGTTCGACTGTTATTTATAATTGTTCATGTTTAAACTATGAGGCCCCATATATGTAACATTTGCACTGAATGCTTTTGTCATGATGATACTGTTTTATTGATTGATCGATATTTTTTTCCCTCCAACTTTGCGAAGAGTATATAAATAATACAATAAAAAATATGGACAAATACAAGCCAACATATCTACAATAAAACATATGAACAAATACAAGCCAACATTTCTAACATGAAATGAACAATATCTACAATAAAACATATGGACAAATACAAGCCAGCATATCTACAATAAAACATAGGGACAAATACAAGCCAACATTTCTTCAATGAAATGAACAATACCTACAAAAATGAAATTCAGATTTAATATAAGTATGCACATGAATATGACTACTATATATATAAATTCAATTCAAATCAATTTAATTGTTAATTTTGACAGCACAAACATCATAAATATAAATATGTCATTTTTAAAATGTTTACATGTGTGGGTATGTCGCCGGTTCAGACTAAGACTATTATATCTCGCATGCGAGACTGTAAAACGTTAAGTAAGTACTATAATTTTATATTGAACGGATCCTCCGTGGCCGAGTGGTCTAAGACGCCGTCTCAAGGTCACTTACATCTCACCGCTAAGGTCGTAGGCTCGAGTCCCGCTCCTTCCAAAATTTTATGAAAAATAATTTGCCAGTTACTTGCGGAAGGACGATGGTTCTACTCAGTCTAACTCAGTCTGAGGTCTTCCTTCACCAGTAAAACTGGATATGCCATATTTAGCCTGAAATGTGTTGAAAACCCCCATTCAAAAAATTATATTGAAATATCGGCTCAGACAAAGCATTCAAACTGTTCAGCTAAATGGTATGTCAACCATTAATTGCCGTTGTAACAGCCTTCATTATAAACCATTAATGCTTTTATTGTTATTACATATATTATTATTGATTAAATCAATGGTATGAAAATATTTTATTTCAATATATCATGAAATGAGGTCGGGCCACATGTTCTGCCTATATTAGATCCGACCCTTCCACTACCGTTTAACAAAATCATCATGGCAATACAACGGTTTAAATGTTTATCGAAAAGAAAGTGAAAATAGAATAATAATAAGTTGAAATGAGAAATAGTTGCAAATAGAGAGAGAGAGAGAGAGAGAGAGAGAGAGAGAGAGAGAGAGAGAGAGAGAGAGAGAGAGAGAGAGAGAGAGAGAGAGAGAGAGCGAGAGAGAGAGAGGGACGGATAGAGAAAAGGAGAGAGAGAGAGGGGAAAGAGAGAGAGACACAGAGACACAGAGAGACAGAGAGAGAGGACAGAGAGAATGAGAGAGAATGAGAGAGAATGAGATATATAGGAGAGAGAGTGAGAGAGAGAAGGGGAGAAGGGGAGGGAGAGGAGAGAGAGAGAGAATGGGAGAGAGTGAGAAAGAGAAAGAGAGAGAGAGAGAGAGAGAGAGAGAGAGAGAGAGAGCGAGAGAGAGAGAGAGAGAGGGACGGATAGAGAAAAGGAGAGAGAGAGAGGGGAAAGAGAGAAAGACAGAGAGACACAGAGAGACAGAGAGAGAGGACAGAGAGAATGAGAGAGAATGAGAGAGAATGAGATATATAGGAGAGAGAGTGAGAGAGAGAAGGGGAGAAGGGGAGGGAGAGGAGAGAGAGAGAGAATGGGAGATAGTGAGAAAGAGAAAGAGAGAGAGAGAGAGAGAGAGAGAGAGAGAGAGAGAGAGGGAGAGAGAATGAGAATGAGAGAGAAAGAGAGAGAGTTAGTGTGTGTGTGTGTGCGTGCGTGCGTGCGTGCGTGCGTGCGTGCGTGTGTGCGTGCGTGCGTGCGTGCGTGCGTGCGTGCGTGCGTGCGTGCGTGCGTGCGTGCGTGCGTGCGTGCGTGCGTGCGTGCGTGCGTGCGTGCGTGCGTGCGTGTGTGTGTGTGTGTGTGTGTGTGTGTGTCTGTGTGTGTCTGTGTGTACACATCAAAAGAAATATAAAAATAAAAGAAAAAATAGAAATAAAATTAAATATAATAAAAATAAAATAATTAGTGTAGTGATTGCAAATGAGATCGATAATATATACCGCTTTAAAAATTGTTATGCAAATCCAATCCTGGAGCCGTGGTTTAAGATTGTTTTTATTATAAATAATATGCATTTTAACATAGAGTATATATAACCAAAACTTGATGAAATCATAGTTCTTACATCACAACATCATTCAGACATAATATGGTTATGTGAAACATATTTTGAATGACTGATTGCCGGACACTAAACATTTTTTACAAAATGCTGTAAATATACTTTCAAATGGCGGTGGTTTGGTCATTTGTATAAAAACTGATATACCACGTGTTCAAAAATTGGATTTTCAGAAAGTTACTTCAGATGTCGTGTCAATTTGGCTTGAAGTTCAATAAGCTAATTCTAAGCCATTTCTTTTTGTTTGACGTGTAGACAACCATCTTCGAAAACAAGTTAATGTGTTAATTTAAATGATGCTATAGAATTGCCACTTGTTAAAAAGAAGGAAACGTTAGTTGTTGGAGATTTTAATTTTGACTTGTCTTGCAACTCTGACAAATAGGTTAGATGATTGAATATCCTCTACTGATAACAATAGTACTGTCGTACCAAAATTGGCACTAGAGGCTTCCTCAATTGGCGCTTAGTATTTAGAGGAAAGTTCTAGGTCTGTTCGGCACGGTGTCATTATAATGTGACTGGGTCCGGTAATGTAGTGTGGCAGCGCTTAGAACACTGTCTCAAGTGGATACTGTCACAATATGACTGGAAAATTGTTGAAAGCGACGCTATATAACAACATTTCTCATTAAACCTTTACTGATCAGCACATAGTTGAAGTGAAATTACAATTTTTGTTTATACAATTTCAGACCTATTCATTATTTTTCTCTTATCAGTTTTTACGTTGTATTTTAGATTAATTTATTATTAATTTTATTGTTAAACGTAAGAAAACGTTTCACCAATATCTGCATCGCAACTTCACAAACCAGAAAAATTAATCCAGCCATAAAACTATTTTAAAATCCAGCTAAATTGTTCCTACAAATTAAATCAAATGCTCTGTTATTGATATGAAAAACAATAAAACAAAGAATTCTCCGCAATAATGAACGAATTCCGACCCACATAACAAAATAATAAAATGGTACAAGTATTACCCTGCAAAAAAAACAACTACATTGTATTCAATAATGAATAATAATAACCTTTAAAACCCAAACTACAAGAAATCATGAAAAATCATGAAAAACATTTAAAACACAGAATTATCCACAATATGTTTAAATGCGGACGCACTTAACAAAATAAAAAATGTCACAAATATTACTCTGCAAAAAAGTGAAAAACTACATTGCATTTAATAATAAATAATACAAACCTTTGAAGCCCATACTTGCTAAAAAAATCCAGAAAAATCTTGAAAAAAATTAAAACACATATTTTTTCCACAATATCTATGAATCCGGACGCACTGAACAAAATAATAAAATGTCACAAAAATTACCCTGCAACGTAACACGAAAACACTTCTATCTCTTTTACCTGTTTTCAACTCATTTTGTCTAATTATGATGCAGTGCCGGTATTATCGGGTAGTAATGTGATCATACCATAATCGGTTTATGCAGAGCCATATCAGCGTGGAGTGTGAATAACCTGATATCGTGTTTGCCGACGCAGTCGGGTGTAAAATTATCTTTTCTACGTCAATACTTTCATTTATATCTGGAATCATGCCATGAAACTTAACTAAATTCCGAACTGAAGGAAAGTTTTATATTTACAATATATCCTAATAACCACGTCTGTCGTGCCATGTCCATGTGGAAGGTAGAATTTTCTGTTTAACGTGACTATAATCACACGTTTGCTATGGAATAGGTAAAAACCAATGACGTATACAGAAAGGGAACTGAAACTGGTTGAGTTTTTATGAACGCTCGAGTATTCACGTAATATCTCTCGAAATCTCGTTTTCAATTATCTTAACATCCATTCATCTCAGGAATACCAATCAAAATTCTTTCTTTGCACAATGAAAGTCTCTTCAAAACGAGACCATTCACATCAAACTGTGTTAAACATTTTTGAAGTACAGTGTACATGTTCTTGTGATAATAAAATTTGTATACTGAAACTAAAAAAATAAGATAAGTACTTTTTTTAAGATAAGAATTTTATTTTAAACTGCAATAATTTTAATTCCAACTGATCATTTATAGCATTCAAAAACATCTAAGGTGCGTACAGCTTACATTTAATGTATAAAAATCAGTTGCCTGTGAACTCCGAATGACTAATTTGACAAATTACTTATTCTCCATGTGTTATTTTATCATTATTTATTAACAAGATGCAAGTTTCCTATCCTTCTATTTAAGTTCTTGTAAAACCAACTTGCATCTCTCTAGTAAAGGTTGATAAATAGCATGCAATTTTTTTTGCAAATTAATTGATTTCACAGGCAACTGATTTATTTAACATAAAAAGTAAGGTGTATGCAACCTTAGATGTTTTATAATGTTTTAAACACATTTTGTAATCACAAATACTTAAACAATGTTAAACACAATTTGCTGGAAATTGTCTCGTTTTGTAGTTGTAAAGAATTCTATTGTGCAAAGAAAGAATTTTGATTTGTAATTTTGAGATGAATGGAAGTTAGGATATTTGAAAATGAGATTTCGCGAGATTTGCGTGAATCAATCAGTTGATTTTCCTTCTCTATATAAGTCCTTAGTAAAACCTGTAACGTCTCACGCACTTATTTTTACGACAATAGAAAAGTACACGTGACTTCTAACCGGCAGATGTTGATCTACTTTCTCGCTCCTGAAGCGATTTCATTGGCTGAGGAAGTAGGTCAACATCTAATGACGGTCATGACACTCTCTATAAAATGAAATGTTCTATTATGAAAATTATAAGCGATTTTATTGGCTGAGAAAGTAGGACAACATCCGAATATAGAGAAATGCACTTCCTAACACATTTCCAGTGGTTCTAAAAGCATCTTGTTTCTATAGATAGGTATTTGTTGCCTAAAATATCGCAAGGAAAAACATGCAGTTGGATAGATTGTTGTTTTTTTCTCACAATGTCCATGGTTTGTTAACACTCCTTCACTTTTAATGCCACGAGTGTATCACTACGCATCTTCAATCTATAATACCTTCATCCAGTGCCAGCCAATCTTGCTACAACTCATGTTCTGTATCACTACGCATCTTCAATCTATAATACCTTCATCTAGTGCCAGCCAATCCTGGTACAACTCATGTTCTGTACCACTACGCATCTTCAACCTATAATACCTTCATCCAGTGCCAGCCAATCTTGGTACAACTCATGTTCTGTATCACTACGCATCTTCAGTCTATAATACCTTCATCCAGTGCCAGCCAATCTTGCTACAACTCATGTTCTGTATCACTACGCATCTTCAATCTATAATACCTTCATCTAGTGCCAGCCAATCCTGGTACAACTCATGTTCTGTATCACTACGCATCTTCAACCTATAATACCTTCATCCAGTGCCAGCCAATCTTGGTACAACTCATGTTCTGTATCACTACGCATCTTCAGTCTATAATACCTTCATCCAGTGCCAGCCAATCTTGGTACAACTCATGTTCTGTATCACTACGCATCTTCAGTCTATAATACCTTCATCCAGTGCCAGCCAATCTTGGTACAACTCATGTTCTGTATCACTACGCATCTTCAATCTATAATACCTTCATCCAGTGCCAGCCAATATCTTGGCACAACTCATGTTCTGTATCACTACGCATCTTCAATCTATAATACCTTCATCCAGTGCCAGCCAATCTTGGTACAACTCATGTTCTGTATCACTACGCATCTTCAGTCTATAATACCTTCATCCACTGCCAGCCAATCTTGGTACAACTCATGTTCTGTAGAAAAAAAAACGTGATTAGAAAAAAAAGAACCAACCATTTTACACAGCTCTAATTTTTCGAGCGCCAGAATATGTTCATATAAGGGAGGTATTTGGTAAGTAAGACCATAAGGCGAGCACAATTGCAATGTCTATAATTGTGATCACAATCGTACAAACTCGGCAATTTCCGTCATCGGGTAGCATTGGAACATACAGGTTTATGGTATGCTGCAAAATGAGACTCCAATCGTGTTTATTTTTTGTTTGTTGTAGGTTTTTTTGCGTAGTTTTTGAAAACAAAATTTAACTTCCTCGTATTATTTTTTACGAATGTAAATGTTTTAATACCAGGATTTTTTTATACTTATAACAACCTCCAATGACAAAATTACCAAATAACGACTCCCCATGAAACCACTTCCAGACCTTTTTTTGTTCTCAATCGGACATTGTTTTAAATTCTTTTCAACAAGCATGTTGTCATACATGTGTGAACTCGCTTTGCTCGCTATTAGAAATCTGAAAACTTACATAGGATGGAATTCGAAATACATAAATGTATTTTATAACTTTCACTGAACAAATGTCTTTATTTGTGCTTTGTATTTGACGAACTCGTTTGCGGTAAGTTCAATATAGTCGTAACAATGGCAGTTCGGTGTGCGTACGTACGTGCGTCCGTCCGTGCTTGCGTCTGTGCGTATGTCCGATATTGTCCGGGCTATAACTTTCATGAGAAAAGAGAAATTTTAAATAAACATGACATAACTGTTTACTGTAATGAGACAAAGTGTCGCGCGTAAGAACCCTGGTCAGTAACTTAAAATTCAAGGTCACACTTAGATATTCAGAATTAGGTACAGAATTTCGTGTTCCTCCATATCTTGTAAACCACTCGATATATTTTGAAATAATATAGTACAGACGTTTTCTATAATCCGACAATGTGTCGCGCGCAAGACATAGGTCTGTAGCTGAAAGGTCAAGGTCACACTTAGATATTCAAGGTACAGAATGTCGTGTCCGCTTCATAGCTTGTAAACCACGTGACATATGAAAAAACATGGCTTAAAAATTATGTTCACCATAATCAGTCGACGTGTCGCGCGCAGGAACTAGGTCAGTAGCTCAAAGGTAACGTCACAATTAGAGGTTCAATGTCAGAAATCGGTACAAAAGGTCGTGTCCACTCAATATCTTGTTGACAATATTTTGAGATCATTTGTCTCAAACGTTCACCATAATCAGATAACGTGTAACATACGTGACCCAGACTCATAGCTTATAGGTCAAGGTCAAACTTAGGGGTTCAAGGATGGAAATATGTAGACTATGTAACGTTGTCGCCGTATCTTCTGTACCACGTGTCAGAATTTGAAATATTCACCATGATAAGATGACGTTTCAGACTCAGATCCGTAGGTCAATGGTCAAAGTGATACTTAGAGGTTTAAAGGTCAGAAATATATACACTATTTGGTGTCCACTCCATATAATGTATACCACTTGACTTTCTGCAGGCGTTCGAATGAAGCGACATTCGCTCATATGTATGTAATGGCGGACTCGACAATGTGGCTCTTGGGTAGCTTGTTGTATCAATTATTAAATATGAATTGATAGAAATGGACGGAAACATAGTGACAAAATGCGTCATCTGCATGAAAATATAGAATCCATTAAAGTATATGAATAATTAACGGTCCTCCAAACAATACATTGAACTATGGTAATTTTAAGCCATTTGCATTTTCTAATAACAGCATAATGAAACCGATGTTTAATTTATCAACTATTTCAGTTTCTCCGTAAACCGAGAACTCTGAACTATGAGTTGAGCCAATATATATCTATGGGAGAGATAATGAATTAATAAATTAATTAATACACCCAAGCAATACTGAATTATATATATGTGGAGATGTTTGTGAATAACCAGAGTGCGCCTAGCTACAATGCAAACCATAGACACAATATCAAGGCCTCTGCCAAACCAATAAATTTGTTGTCGACTTATATACTATGGTTTTACATGCAACACATCTGGACTGGACGGACAATTTACATACATGAACTGATAGCTTTATTTGGGTAGGATCCAGTTAAAGATTCATGACTACTCACATGCTATATAAAGGACAGACTTAGAAACCCGTTGAAGGACATTGTTCTATTTTGAAACATCTGAGCGATTCTATTGGCTGAGAAAATAGGACAAAATCGCAATGTCATTTTTTAAAATAATAACGAAAACAGAAATACGGCTCGTCCAACAATCTGAAACATTATTGACTCGACACATGGGTCTATAATAACCATGTACACGGTCTATACCTCACATGTTGGTTATACAAACTATTTTTAAAGCATATAAATGAATAATAGACGATAATGTTATGATCTATACGAGTTTCCGTTCACATTCAGTTTGATTTATTGGCCATTATCTCTTTTTTTAAAAATTACATTTATATTTTTTTTCATTGATGGTTGCTCAATTATTCATAGAAGTGGTATTGTTCTTTTGATCATACCATTACATGACACGTCAAAACCATTCAGGAAAGTCAGCGGGAAGAAAAGAGAGACAATGCCTGTGAGCGACATTAACATCCGCGTGTAGGTTTTTAATTCAGTGGGTTATTTGTGGGTTTGAGGGGGATAAGGACCGGGTCCCTTCCGTAGGGTAAAATCGCCTCGTAATGACGTTAATGGTTGGATAAACAGTAACAAGTGTAAGTATGTATGTTTAAGACAGTTTACAGGTTATATTCACTGTTCTTTATTGTTTTAACTGTTAAAATGGCATTAAATCTAATTAAATTAAAAGAAAATTTGAGGTTTTCTTTTTCAAAAATATATGTTTTGTGTAGGGGAATGGACCGTACTTCGGCCACTAAAACGTCAAAAAAAGACTGTAATTACAGTCGAACATGTCTGAAGCAGCCAATCAAGAGAAGGAGAAAAAGTGGCCCTTTAATACAGGTTGTTGTTTAATACAGATTGATTTGTTCTGAAAGCATATAAATAGGATATTCTTACTAAGCCCTTATTTCCTGAAGGATATCTACCAAAACATACCAAAATAATGCATAGAAAATGATTGTCTAACTTCGCCTTTGCACCGTGAGTTTGTTTTAATATTTAACGTAATTTTTGTTTAGTTAACCTATTTCCTGGAAGGGTAACCAGTACTCGAGCACACCCATCTCTGTAAGTAACTGATAACTTTCCCACTTGAATCAGAGGCGACAGCCGTATGACAATGTCGTATAGCAATCATCATGGAGACTGTGGCCGGACGGGGATTCGAACTGACGACCCCTGGACTTATAAACAGAAGCGCTACCGCTAACCGGTCCAAGCTTTAAGAATATGTACATTAAGGTTCTTTATGTTGTTGTTGTATGGTGTTTAGCGTTATTTTCAACAACATTTAAGTCATATCGCCACGGTGTCTACTTGGGTTGTTGTTGTTGTATGGTGTTTAGAGTCGCTTTCAACAATTTTTCAGTCATATCGCGACAGTGTCTACTTGAGACAGTATTCTGAGCGCTGTCACACTGGAGTACCATGCCGCAAACACACGGGCCGACCAGACCTAGAACTTTTCCTCTAAATGCTGAGCGTCAAGCGAGGAAGCTTCTAGTACCATTTATCAAGTCTTTGGTATGACCCGGCCTGGGATCGAACCCACGACCTTCCGCATGCGAGGCGGACGCTATGCTAGACCACGCTGCGGTCTTTGTCTACTTGAGACAGTTTTCTAGGAAGCTTCTTGTATTCTGAAATATGATGGAAATGGCGTAAACCCCATTATTAAAAAATCGTTTCTAATAAATATAGTTTTATAACCACTGATACTGTTTACGAGAACCATATAACTATCAGAGCATGTTTCATGCATATTTGATTTGAAATCAAATACGACTCTCTTTTCATCAAATATTCTATGCAATAGTTCTACAGAAAGTTCGCTGGTTATTTTGTCTACGTTAAACGGTCCCCTGAATCTAGTATTGATCGTCTTTTGTAAGTATCATATTATTACCATTTTTCATAAGGTGTTTCAGGAATATCGTATTTAAACAATGGTTACATTATTTGAATGATAATATACAGATTGTACAACAGATTACTATATTAATATTTGATTTAGTTAGATATCTAATACTCTATATTAATATCATTTATGTGCCTGTATTGGCCTGCATGACGCATTGAGTACGATTAAATCGTCGATTTTTATCACAGTGTATTTCATTGATTTTGTTTTAGTTTAAGTATTTTTTAATTAACAATATACATGGTAGTCATACATTCAATATACAAATGAAAAGGATTCTGAAGAAAACTATAATAGCGTGTATGTCTGTTTCCTAGTTATTGTAAGGTGGAATTATAATGCTCAATAATGGCTAGATGGGGACATAATTGAGAAGCACTCTGTTATAAATAACATTGTATAAGCAAGGTAGTTTCTCTTCAGTGCGCACTACAGAGAGAGAGAGAGAGAGAGAGAGAGAGAGAGAGAGAGAGAGAGAGAGAGAGAGAGAGAGAGTGAGTGAGAGTGACAGACAGACAGGCAGACAGACAGACAGACCAGACCAGACCAGACCAGATCAGACCAGACCAGACCAGACCAGACCAGACCAGACCACACCAGATAGACAGACAGACCAGATAGACAGACAGACAGACAGACAGACAGACAGACAGACAGACAGACAGACAGACAGACAGACAGACAGGCAGGCAGGCAGGCAGGCAGGCAGGCAGGCAGGCAGGCAGGCAGGCAGGCAGGCAGGCAGGCAGGCAGGCAGGCAGGCAGGCAGGCAGGCAGGCAGGCAGGCAGGCAGGCAGGCAGGCAGGCAGGCAGGCAGGCAGGCAGGCAGGCAGGCAGGCAGGCAGGCAGGCAGGCAGGCAGGACAGACAGACAGACAGACAGACAGACAGACAGACAGACAGACAGACAGACAGACAGACAGACAGACAGACAGACAGACAGACAGACAGACAGACAGACAGACAGACAGACAGACAGACCATATAAAGGTATGTTTCAAAACATAATATGCAAGCCAACATTTTCATATGATGGTATAGTCAAAGTATACTGACACCGGGCCGATCAGATCTAGGAAAAAGCCTCTAAATGCACTGCAACACTAGGAAGCTTCTAATATAATTTTTTGAAGTTTTGGTATGAATCGGGCGGGTATCGTACCAGAACCATGCAAGGCTACCACTAAACCACTTTTTGTCTTTGATTTAACATTGTTCCATATATGCTTGAAATATGTATGTTTATGTATATTAGCAATACCACTAAATAAACTGTTAGCATAATAAAATAATAATGTTGACAAACCATTTACACTTAATAAACAAAATGTTTAAACACACACCAATGAACTTACATAAAGATTACAATTTTGGCTTGATCGAATAATTCCGATAACTCACGCTATATTAAAATTTTATACTGGTTCGATTTATTTCCCTTGAATAACTACGCAGCATAGAAGTTCTCGGCAATTTCCGTCAACCTTCGGTATACGACATCATAAAATTGTATTGTTTATGTCAAAGGATTATTTGAATAAAGTTAAATTGTATTTATATAAGTTTATGACTTTTTCAAAAACCTTGAAAAATATTATTAAAATATAGGAGATCTAATTTTTAACATGCTCATTTTTTTTTTACATACTATTATATAGATAATGCTTAATTCTTTATTTAGAAATATTTACATTCGTACTAAAATTGGTTCAAATGAACTATTTGCCGAAAGTCTTTAATAATGCAAAACTTTAATAAATAAACTGTTTTAGATATTCATGAATATATCCCTAAGTAGAGTACGAAATGTTGCGTGGTGTTAAGCGTCGCTTTTATCATTTTTTCAGTCATATCGCGACGGTGCAGACTTGTGACAGTATTCTGAGCGGTATCACACTTGACTTTCATGCCACAGACACATGGTATGATACCCACATCCAGTCACATTATACTGACGTCGGGCCGAACAGCTTCAACTACCATGTTACAGTTGTCTGGCCCAGAATGACCCGGCCGGGGATCGAACCCACGACCTTCCGCGTGTGAGGCGGACGCTCTACCCTTTGACTGCCGCTGCGGTGTAAACATACTAGTATTTCATCAATAGGAATGGAGGGTGACAAATCAACCAACTGTCGTTGTCGTGGGACAATTTTACTGGAATTTTAAAAGTAACAAAATATACAGTTTGTTCATCTTGAGTAGATCACCCTTGTAGTTAAAAATTACAAATATTCAATAATTTGAATATTCAATGCCGGTTTGAATACAAGTCAGGCAAAAGGGAAAAAAACGTTTTGTATGAGCATCTTAAATTTTATCTGCACTAATTTAGAAATTAATTATGTGATCTTGTTTGTTTGCTGTCGTTGTTTTTTTGTCAGCATTGACCTATTGAAGAACACTGATTTTATCGAATTTATTCATGGAATTTGTTTTATCGTAATGCGAACGTGCAAAACGTTGTTTCGGTCTATCTTCATGGTTTAGATACTCAGTCCTGTTACACCCCCCCCCCCCCCCCTCCCCCACTCACCCCCCCCCCCCCTTCCCCAACAACCGTTGTTTTTTAATCAATACTTTTATAAAGTAGTAATTAAATCGTATGCAGTGTAGTGTAACGTTTATGTGAGTTACTTAATCAATCTGATCACAGTTACAATCTCCGTGATGATTGATATACGACATTGTGTCTCATTATCATTCGTCTGTCACCGCTGATTCAAGTGGGAAATTTATCAGTTACTTGCGGAAATGAAGTGTGCTCAAGTTCTGGTTAACCTTTCAGGATCCCAGGAAACAGTGGTTAGGTTTATTGATCGTCTGTTAGCCCTCCATGGCATAACAATTATGCTAACTATTCAATCAATCAATCAATCAATCAATCAATCAATCAATCAATCAATCAATCAATCAATCAATCTGTTTCACAAATATTTTACTTAAATGCTTAAAAACTATACTTGATTTTGACTGGTTATTTATCTGTTACATAATTACGCTCAATGAAAACATGCGCAGTTGAAAGTCTCACACAACAATTTATTTTGCATTGTTCTACATATAGAGAAAAGCACTTCTTGAACACCGAACACATCACTAATGGTTCTAAAAGCACCATATCTGTTGTTCCAAACAACAGGGAAAAAACATGAAGTTGACCAGGTTGCTTTTTCACAATAATTTGTATTCATACTTTGAGGACACTTCTTCATTTTTGACCATTCCGTCCATTTCTTGCAGTGTATCACTACGCATCTTCAAACTGTTATATCTTCATCAAACAGTGCCCAGTGTCAGCCTTCAAACTGTTATATCTTCATCAGCCAAACTTAGCACAACTCATGACAATGTTCCATTCTTCTCAACTGTAGAAAAAAACATGAACATTTAAAGCATTTTTTCAAAAAAAAATATATGCCCAACCTATTTACACAGCTCTAATTTCTCGAGCGTAATAATCTTGCTCGTCTTGAATGGGAGGTAATTCTTAAGTGAAAGACCTAAAGATTGAAACCAGTCTCAAATCATGATCACCTGGCAGATTTTTTTAGAATTAAGATTTTAAATTTTTAAGTATATGTTGGTGAAACATGAGCCATTGGTATTTCGTTCTTCGTTTATTTCGCTTGTGTAACATCACGTGGTCACGAGATTCTTAGAAAAAGGCGGGATACAATCAAAAGACAGAAAAAAATGAAATATATATCATTGTCAATATACGTTATACCGTGACCGCTGAAACACGTGCTGTTTTTATGAACCCTTCAATCAACATGTTGTCCCTCATTTGTTCGTCAGATCATTTACAATTCGATAAATATGTCGCTAGGTGGCGATAAAGCCAACCTTAAAATAAACACAGTTATGCAGTTTAGTTATGTAATGAATAAGGCTAATGTTTCTGAGGAACTCTCCTGTTTACAGAGACAACAACGTGCCACCGTAAATCACACTCACGTGACACGCTACGAGATTTAATTGACAGAATGGTGATAAAATGGACGGAACTGTATTTGTTTAGGTACCTCAACCGTTAATTAAAAGTTGGACGAATAATACGACGTGCGTTATTATATATATGCGAGCAACTACAAAGTGACCATGAAAAACATGTATTTTTTGCAGTTGAGACAATTATGGTATGGAGCGGTGCAATTTAAAAAAAAACGCTGTGGCACATTTTACAAAAAATACATTTTTCTATGCCCAGTTGATTTCACCGGTGGTTCATATCTACACAGAGACGACGTTCTTCTTGTTTCGTGAATTTTCATTATCTGCAAAAATGTTACCTGACGCGGGCACTTTTTCTCCGATTTTTTGCACTACTTTGTGGCATATAGTCACGTGGGTACGCCACCGTGTATAAGACGAACGCGTGTTTAAAAACTGACAGTAGCCTTAATGTTATTAATTATGTGACAATGGAAAACTTTTTGACTCTTCTTTCCCTAAGATAAAAAATTACTAGAAATCCTAAGTGCTTTTCGCGTGTTATTTTAGGATAAAACATGCGTCTTGAACCTTGTTTTATTTTTTTTGTTTTGTTTTTTACTCATTTTGGTGACCCATTAATTCTCCCCGTCCTAGGTCTTTATGAAGTCAGGCATTTGCTATTTACATCAATGAGCATGCGCAACAGGAAGTTGAAACAACGATGATGAAAAGTGGCAACTACGATGGTGAAAAGTCAAATCTATGATTGTGAAAAGCCGAAACAACAATGTTGAAACGTCGAAACAACGATAGTGAAACGTTGAAACAACGATGGCGGAAAGACGAAACTACGATGGTGAAAAGTCTAAACTACGATGGTGGAACGTCGAAACAACGATGGTGAAACGTTGAAACAACGATTGCGGAAAGACGAAACTACGCTGGTGAAAAATCTAAACTACGATGGTGAAAAGTCGAAACAACGATGGCGAAAAGTTGAAACTAAGATAGTGAAAAGTCGCAACAACGATGATGAAAAGTCGAAACAACGATGGTGAAATGTCTAAACTACGATCACGAAATGTTGAACAACGATGGTGAAAAGTCTAAACTACGATAACGAAATGTTGAACAACGATGGTGAAAAGTCGTAATAACGATGGTGAAAGTAAAAACAACATCACCATCGTAGTTTCGACGTTTCACCATCGTTGTTTCGACATTTCACCATCGTTGTTTCGTTGTTTCACCTTTTTAACATAGTTTCGTTGTTTCGATGTAACTTAATTTTATAATAATAAATACGCCGCGATGGCCCTAATTGGACACCGTAATTTACGGTATCGATGTGTACGTTGCTTCTGTCTTAAGTTCATTTGAGTCTGTAAATTGTTTTCCCTTCAGCTCACACTTTGATTTAGGAGCTAAATCTGGAGAGTAAGCGGGATTGGAAATGACCTTAGCCTCGATTTGGATCTCAAGTTGTCGTCTGCACGTCCATGGACGAGTACGCAGGCACTGGAATTCAACGTTTTTGATTCAAAATAAAGGTTTAGTAGACGACACTGTATATGAAATGTTTCAGATAGTATAACGTAAAAAGTATGATAATAACTACATTTTGCCTCTAATAAACATAAAATTTGTTGTTGTTGTTGTTGTTGTTGTTGTTGTTGTTGTTGTTGTTGTTGTTGTTGTTGTTGTTGTTGTTGTTGTTGTTGTTGTTGTTGTTGTATGGTGTTTAGCGTCGCTTTCAACAATTTTTCAGTCATATCGCGACAGTGTCTATATGAGACACTATTCTAAGCGCTGTCACACTGGAGTATCATGTCGCAGACACATGGTATGATACCTCACCGAGTCACATTATACTGACACTGAGCCGAACAGACCTAAAACTGTCCTCTAAATGCTGAGCGTCAAGCGAGGAAGCTTCTAGTACCATTTTTAAAGTCTTTGGTATGACCCGGCCGGGGATTTAACCCACGACCTTCCGCATGCGAGGCGGACGCTAGACCACGCCGTGGTCCATAAAATTTGTAAATTACCTTTTGAAATAATGAATGAAAATCGGATCGCGGGATATGGGAGAGGGGAAAACGGAATAGAGTTTTCGCCAGCTTTATATGAACCGAAATATTAATGATTATATAAAGCTAATACCCCCTCCACCCTACCCCCTCCAAAAAACAAACACACACATAACAACAAACACATACACACCACAAAAAACGACGATTTCATTAAAAAGGTAATATAATAATATTATTGTTTAGTATGGCGCTTTTTTATTTTTAAAGCGAAAATAAATATTGGCAATCTCAGCAGAAAATGGTAAAGGATATAAAAGAATGAATAGAAATTTCAATCAGCAAACCGGGGTCTTCATCGAGTACAAAGAGAAAACTTGTGGGAAAGCAATGACGGGCTGGACATACGTGCGTTATGAATGTAACCTTGAGGGTCAAGGGGTTTACATAAAAGGTCCAAAAATAGGGGGTCAGTGGTTAAGGGTCAAAGATTCGGACATAGTTCTTGTCGTCAAAAGAGGTAATTTAACTCGATGACAGATGGGATATTCAATGGGTTTAACAGTTTTTGGCTTGGTTTGTTGTTGCAAGTCAATGTATGTTAATTCGTGGGTAGGGAAGCGGGTGGAAGGATGCATCATGCAATGGGAAGGTATTGGGATAGGTTAATACTTGAATGCGGGGTTTATACCAGTATGAGTATGTTTTAAAATGTTCATTCGTTAAAGTCATTATAAATTAATTGCTAGATTATCATATTTACTTATGTTTATGATAACAAAAAGGGTCGTGACAGCATGAAAATTAGGGGACGGGCGGGGATGATAATCTAGCAATTAATTTATTATGGTCTGAAACTGTTCTAAAACATTTCTTTAAAATTGCTTTTGTCCGGTAACCCTTTGTTAGCCCTTGACCTTAATTAATATCCAATTGTTTGATGCTGTGAAAGTATTTCTGATACAAAACGATTTTAAATACTACATATATCTTTTTTTATTGATTTTAACGTATACAATATAAAAAAATAACTTTTACTTGTAAATTTTGTATAGTGGACTCTCTTTCAATATTGCTTTAAAAAATTATTTTAACAGATATACAGATATATTCGATGTTACCGGATGGAAACACAGAGCACAATCTGTCCCCCTCTTCCACCTCTCTCTCTCTCTCTCTCTCTTTCTCTCTCTCTCTCTCTCTCTCTCTCTCTCTCTCTCTCTTATGTTATTGGTTATGATGCAGGTTAATTTGCTCTAAATGGGAAATAACAAATGTGGATGCTTAAGACCAGTGGCTGCTTAATAGAGGTGACCGTTTATATAGGTTTTACTGTATTTTGAATAAAATATTGTTTCAACTAAAACTATTTTTTGTTATTTGAGTCGTAGTTGGTCGTAAAAAAATGTCTACATTTTCTTTTGTTGAGTTTTATTTTGTGAAAAATATAAATGACCTCATATGGCATATGCAAAAAATACTTTTTTCTATATGGAGAAAATAAAGCTTAAGATTGTATGTATATCTGTAATTTTGATTAGGAAAATGGTCAAACCGCATTAAAAGTCATCAAAGGTAATGCGTTTATACTTGAAAATAGATCAAAATAGATCAAAATACTCAAAATAGAAAAAAATATTAGAATTTTAGTTAAAAAAATTCGCCTATTGGCAAATGCAAAAAAATAAAGGGGCCCATATGGCATATGCAAAAAAACAGACCCTCGTAGGTGGTGGTGGCGTCTTCTTCGTTGCTGTTGTTGTTGTCCAAACATGTGTAGGTGTATAACCTTACCTGAAATTAGAGGTCAATAAATACAACAGAACAATAAACAAAGCCGGACTGCCATACAAACCTCTCTATCACACAAGTGTTTACTTGCGTTCGGAAACAACAAATCGTTACATCCGCTATATTTGCTGAGCTGGTCAAAGTTACGAACAGTTGAGAGAACAAAATTCTGCTAATGCCTTGTCTAGACGATTATTACGTCATTCTTTACGTCGCACTATCGCGAACAACTCTCGAAACTGCATAATCGATATTTACCCTGCCATATAATTGTATCAGTTAGTCTTACATTGTTCGGAGTAATGGACGATGTTGACACCGATGACGACGGGAATTGTTAATATTCCCTAGTATACAGATCTATGTTTTGCTAACTTGGCAGAGCCCTAGACTACCTGATTGTGAGGCCCAGACACTTTTCAAAATGAAAATATGTTCCTTTTCAATCGTACACACTCGTCCAATTCCGTCATCCTTCGGCCAATTCCGTCATCCTTTAGTATTAGGATAATTAGCGAGGTGGTCCGAATGTGTCAACCTTTTATCGCATAACCCAACAGAAGGAGTGAACTAAACTTATGTAACCGCTTTCTATGCAACACATTTCTGGATATATACGACATACGCAGTTTTATTGGTAGCGGAAGACCTCAGAATGAATCGAAGTGTTCTAACCACCGTCCTTCCGCAAGTAACTGGCAAACTTTCTCGCATAAAGTTGTTTATGGAGCGGCCATGACTCGAACCTACGACCTTAGCGGTGAGAGGTAAGTGATCGTGAGACGGCGCCCTAGACCACTCGGCCACGGAGGGCCCTTCCGGAGTTATCCGCATAACCCGGCTCGTGCACTTACTTAACAAACTTTGCCACATGTTTTAGTTACTACGTCCACGCCGTTACTAATATTCCGTTACATACATAGTGTTCTTTGTAGCATCGTCAAAAGCCGATTTTTTTCACGTTCCAGATGAAGAGACGGCCTGAAAATAAGAGAAAGTTCCAAATGTAACATTTTTCTGAGTGATGCAATAAAAATGAATCTTTCATTCGTGCTCATTTTTTATTAAAAATTTCTATTTATAAAAACAAGTTCGCATAAAATATATTTGCTAACACGTTTGATATATTCATGAACAATAATTTTAACTAATCTCAAATCCTCTTAGTATTTTGTATTTTGTATTTTGTATTTTGTATTTTGTATTTTGTATTTTGTATTTTGTATTTTGTATTGTGCATTGCGCATTTTGAATTGTGTATTGTGTATTGTTCATTGTGCATTGTGCATTGTGCATTGTGCATTTTGAATTTTGTATTGTGTATTGAGTATTGAGTATTGAGTATTGCGTATTGCGTATTGAGTATTGAGTATTGAGTATTGAGTATTGAGTATTGAGTATTGAGTATTTTGTATTGTGTACTATATATTTTGTATTGTGTATTGTGTATTATATATTGTGTACTGTGTATTTTGTATTGTATAATTTGGTCCTAGGTGTCTGACGGAATCGCTGAATGTTGGATATGGGAACTAAACACACATATATTCACATACTAAATATATAATTCACATGCTTTGGTATTGTTTAACCAAAATCTTACTTGAAGAAACTTAACATCTTAACTGCGTTTCTAATTTATTTTATTTTTTGTCTGGCTACTATTCTGTTGAGTTTTGATTGGACTGGTTACTTCTATGATGAACTTTGATTGGACTGGTTACTATTCTTGTGAGTATTGGTTTGACTGGTTTTTATTCTGTTGAGATTTAGTTGGACTGGTTACTATTTTGTTGAGAATTGATTGGACTGGTTACTATTTTGTTGAGTTTTGATTGGACTGGTTACTATTCTGTTGAGTTTTTATTGAACTGGTTACTATTCTGTTGAATTTTGCCTGATTTCTGATCTATTGTGTTAAATTTTGACTAGTTACTTATTTTTTTACTTTTGACTGGTTGCTATATTCTGTTGAGTTTTTACTTTTTACTTATCTATTCTACAGCACTTGCAAAAGTACGCTGTCTTCTTAAATGTTTTGACGCATGAAACATTTTTCAAACAATGAAGAAAATGTGTTTAAGCTTAAATGATATAAGATTTGTTTTTCTTGATTAAAATGACACATATTCGAAACCCTCGTGCATAGCCTCTGTGTATATTCCACCAATATTGTGCAATTTTATGCAAGGTTTGTGCACTATTGTTCCGAATTATCGATTATCAGCAATCGGTCTGGTTTGTACTGATAAGTGGACTTAACAGCAGGGGTTGCAATCAAGTGTAGGTCAGGGGACCCCAGTGGGGTAACGTAGTAACATTGGTTACGTTGATTTGGTGGTTCTGTGTGTGGCTAGTTGGGGAGGAGGGGGGGGGGGGGGGGGGGGGGGCGTTAATATAACTGTTCTCATGGGATTTTATTGTATCTTACAATGTGTGTTGTTTTTTGTTTATATATATTGAAAATAATATTTTACGTGTTTAGTGAAATCTAACTTTTATAATTGACATAATTGCGAAACTATACACTATTGTTAATATTTTAATATCTATAAACACACAGACAAAACTGTGTTACTGGTCACCTCTATGAACAGGGCAATTATTTGTCTTATATATAGATCTAGTCATTGATAAATGTAAGTATGTACACATGTGTAATGTCCTGTCAAGGGTACACAGAGCGGTAAACGGACATTAGCTCCTAGGACATTCGCCCCTATGCTGAATTTTGTAAAGGTTCGTGATATTGAACATGCCCACATTAGCCCCATGATGTTTTTGCACAGGGGACATTAGCCCCTTCACCCTGGGACATCAGCCGCTTCGCGCTGGGACATTAGCTCCTTCACCCGGAGACATTAGCCTCTTTATGGCTTTGTTAAGGAGTACAATATTCCTTCCCTGTAGTTATATTTATTTATTCTTCCTTTGTATTAAATAGATAAATAAATAGATATGTACAACATATTAGGAAAAGTTAAATGGAATATATTTTATCTAAACTGAAGAGTTTGAATTTCCCTGAATTCATAGTTTTTTTTATTAATTCCCAATGTTTCTGATTATTAAGTAATATCAGGGGGCCTAATGCCAGAGACATATAAACTGTATAATAACATATAAATCTGTAATTAAGTCTCTGGCAATATGGAATATTATTGGATAAAGGTGTAAGTGTCCTATACCAAAGGGTCTAATGTCGGCATATGCTATTGTCCGCTGCCCGCATGTGCAATTTCACGATATATGGTGCCACCTCATGTGTTGTGGTCAACATACGGAGTAATGGGCCTTGAAACTGAATAAAACTGACAATGGTGCTAATTAACTATACAACACACGAACACGTTAGATTAACGTGTGGTAGTATTATATTATACAGATATAACTGAAACACATACGGGCACATACTACACATGCATTTTACGGACATTACACGTAACATGCATCAAATACACACGTATCTCCAGTAACGTTAGCATTTGTTTTTATTAAAAATGTTTATTAAAAGTAAAACGGATTCTAGTAGAAGCTTGTTTGTTTTTTGGGGGCTCAGTAAAGTTAGCAGAAATGAAAATTGTCCATTCTGCTGTTCTCCTATTCGCTTACTTGACCGGCTTTGTTTTTTCTTTAAATAATATTATTTTGTTTATTCAGTTAAAAAACGGCACATGGTTTTGTGGTTAATTAAATACCTTTACAGGTATTGTGTTCCATACACACATACCTCCCCCCCCCCCCCCCCCCCCACACACACACACACCCCACCCCCGTAAGGCATAACTTAGAGCTAATTGATTTTTGTTTTTACACCATAGTACTATCGAACAGTTAACCCTTTCGTGTCCCCCCTTTGTCTGGTTTGCGGACTGATTACCGGCTGATTATTTTACACTTGATACCATCAACAAACACTTTAATTGTATACTTGTCTGGGGTCATATTGTTTGCACAGAGGTCATGTACAGTCTGGTATATAATTGTAATACTTTTAACCAAAAAGTTTTATTTTAATGGCGATATAATTTTTTCAGTTATGCATAGCCGTGTTATAGGAGCTATTTTGTGCACATGTACCTCGTAACATGGTCTCGTTTACCGTATTATTTCTCATTGCATATGCAATCTGAATACTTTTTTTTTGGGGGGGGGGGGGGGGGGGGTTGCTGACAGTTTTTGTGATCGTGTGTTGATCTATATATGTATATGTGTATGTGAATGTATGTATGTATATGTGTGTATATATGTATATGTATGTGTATGTGTATGTGTATGTGTATGTGTATGTGTATGTGTATGTGTATGTGTATGTGTATGCGTATGCGTATGCGTATGCGGATGCGGATGTGTATGTGTATGTGTATGTGTATGTGTATGTATATGTATATGTATATGTATATGTATATGTATATGTATATGTATATGTATATGTATATAAATGTTCTAGTATATGTATGTATTGTATGATGATGTACTTATGTGCACATCAATAAAATATATGTTCTGTTCTGTTCTGTTCTGTTCTGTTCTGTTCTGTTCTGTTCTGTTCTGTTCTGTTCTGTTCTGTTCTGTTCTGTTCTGTTCTGTTCTGTTCTGTTCTGTTCTGTTCTGTTCTGTTCTGTTCTGTTCTGTTCTGTTCTGTTCTGTTCTGTTCTGTTGATCTATGGTGTTCTGCTGGGGGATTTGGGATGGGTAACCAAGGCCCTTCTGCAACAGATTAGGAGGGATCCATCGCTGTCGTCCGATGACCACTTACATGTCAGCGCTACGGTCGGGGATTCGAACCTAAATCGGTCCAAAGTATTATATAAACTGATCGGTCCAAAAACATTTTTTGTGGAAGTTTTGTGCCAGTTACTTGCGGAAGGTCGGTGGTTCTATTCAGATTCATTCTAAAGCCTCCTTTCACCAATAACACTGGACATGCCATGAATCACCTGAAATGAGTTGAAAATGGCGCTAAACCCCATTAACAGTAAAGTAGTATAGCAAACAACGCGGATCTTACACCAGGCAAATCATTTCGTAGATTTCATTCAAATTTGGTAATTTAAAAAAAAAGATCAGCCATTATGTTATCAGTACTCGCCACAATGGGGTACTGTCCGGTAGTTCAGTTTTATCTGGGAGGATTGAACTCTCCGCTCAAATTCGCCTACTTGCAAACACAATCTCCTCAGCATGTGTCCAGCAGCATACATATAAAACTGATAGTAAATAGTAAAGTGTTTCCAGGTGAAAAGTGCGTGAAAATAATGTGCTTAAAAATGGCTATTTTCACGCCTTCTGGTACGGCATTCAATTATTAATACAAATTCTCTACAAACTTGGATTGGTAGTCACCGTATCTGGTTAGCTCAGTCGGTAGCGAGTCTGACTATCAATCCTGGGGTCGAGAGGCTGCGGAATCCTCCACATGGCGCACTCGTGATGATTGATATACGACATTGCGTTTAATTGTCATTCGTCTCACACCGCTGATTCAAGTGGGTGTTATCAGTTACTTGCGGAGATAGGGTGTGGTCTAGCTCTGGTTAACCTTTCATGGTCCCAGGAAAGGATAGTTGAGTAAACTGATCACCTGTTAGCCATCGCTGGCAAGAGAATGACACTCAAACAAATTGAATATATTTATTCTAGTCATGATACATGTATATCAATAACCATATACCAGGGATACAAATCTGATCGACGTGCGAGTAAAGAGAAGGGGATCTAGTGATTTAGTTCTACCTGCCCCCGCCACGGTTATGATTATATGGTGTCGAAGAGCCAGACACGTTTTGGTTCTATCCGGGACGATATTGGGTACGATTTGCCTAATTTGTAAAAAAATGTTTTCACAATCGATGTAAAATAAATAAACTAATCGGTGCATGACTGTGAGTTATGTAACCAACAAAAGAAAAATGACGTTTAAATGAAACTAATAAGTTTTAGCATTTATAATTATAAATATATACATTTATAAACATTAAAATCACAATACAAACAAAAAACAACTTTTATTGTTACAAAATATTATCCAATAAAGGGTGTAACAGATCACACAGGTAAAGGTCAACGCCCTTATCTGATATAAGGTTAAACTGTTACGACCTCGCTATACAATCATTACGGAAATCGAAAGTAGATTAAATAGTCTGTTTACCTGTCGCCAAGGTGACAGTGCTAGGCTGACGGCTGTTTGATTTTCGGTAAGTGATTTAAGTCATTGGGTTGTGCAATACACTTATTAGAATGTCTGGGTTCTGGGTGAAAGAGGTCAATCAATTATATTTTATTTATCTGTTACGTATAAGAAGATTGAGCGACAGACTGGTTCCAATGTCTTTTAGCATTAACATTAACGTTTCTACAATTTGATTTTATCTTATCAATCTAAGGTAGATTCCATTATGTCACTGTAGCAATGTCCTTTGTTGAACATATGGTATATTGAAAGAATGCGAGAGAGAGAGAGAGAGAGAAAGGGGGTGGGGGGGGGGGGGGGAGAGGGGACAGAGAGAGAGAGAGAGAGAGAGATAGAGAGAGAGAGAGAGAGAGAGAGAGAGAGAGAGAGAGAGGAGAAAGAGAGAGATTGTAATGGCGGAATATATATATATCATGTTATAGGTAAAAAATATATATAAATATATAAGTTATATAGATAGATAGATAGATAGGTAGATAGAGAGAGAGAGAGAGAGAGAGAGAGAGAGAGATAGAGAGAGATAGAGAGAGAGAGAGAGAGAGAGAGAGAGAGAGAGAGAGAGAGAGAGAGAGAGAGAGAGAGAGAGAGAGAGAGAGAGAGAGAGAGAGAGAGAGAGACAGACAGACAGACAGACAGACAGACAGACAGACAGACAGACAGACAGAGAGAGAGACAGAGAGACAGAGAGAGAGAGAGAGACAGAGACAGAGAGAGAGAGAGACAGAGACAAAGAGAGAGAGACAGAGACAGAGAGACAGAGAGAGAGACAGAGAGACAGAGAGAGAGAGAGAGAGAGAGAGAGAGAGAGAGAGAGAGAGAGAGAGAGAGAGAGAGAGAGAGAGAGATGGAGGTGAATCGGAAACTTGTGAATTCAATCCTCCGGCACGACCATGTGTGAAGTCATTGAACAAGACACTTTGTCTACATAGCCTAGATACAGATTCGGTTCTACCCAAGAAGAGCGTGTGTGTGTGTGTGTGGGGGGGGGGGGTCTAAGTTTTAAAAACTTATTTCACATTCGATGTAACATAAATAAGTTACATACCTGTTTATGTATGTGTACTTAATTAAGGGAAACGAGAACTTTGACGACCATTGTCCTGGGCAGACTGGAACCTGTTACACAGGTCAAGACAGTCGTGTTTATGATAAATCGACCACTTGACCAATACGACACCGCTATCAATTTATCCTGAACATTTGAAACCGAACATTAACGCCGCTTACCCTCATTATACTTCATTATACGTATTATCATAGCAACGAACCATGACAACAACGTATATAAACCTGATTAAAAAGCGATCCTCATACCTCTGTGCCTTCTCAGAAATGAAACAGCCATCGGTTTTCATCATTATCGCCATAATGTCAGTAATGGACATTATCTTCGTCTGTCAATATTCTGATTTATGGCAAAAATGGTTGCCAGGCAACGGCTCGTTAATATCGGTTTTGACCATTATTCCAAGTGTGAAATTCCTCGCGTATCTCCGTGAACTAACCGGTTCAAGGAAAATCCACTGGTATCCCCGCTTCGCTGGGCGTTTCTAGACAATTCCAAAAATTGCAGGATGAGTCGCTGTGACTTTTGCACTATCGACACGTGACCGATTTGTTTATGTATGTTATATATGACAAAATTGACACATATCTACGGTAGTAAAATACTCAATTTTGGAGACCTTTAAAAATAGAATCACTAATATTGATATGTGAAGATATATTAGTCAACTATGAACAAATATAAAAGGAGGGGATCTTTTTTTTCAAATTAAAACTCACAATTGAACATTAATTCAAATTGACAGTATAAACACCCTAATCTCTTTTCATGGCTATACTTGTTTCTTTTCATGTTTTCTTTCCTCGTCTATTCTTATTAAAACACTATTTAATAGACTACATTCATATAAAAACGTAAACTGTGTGTATTATAATTAATGGAGAGAAATGTAGCTAATGTTGTTATAACTTGTAGTTCAATCCATTTGTATATGTTATATATTTGTTATTATTTTTATGTTAATTTGTATATATTGATAAATGTAACATTCGCAATAAAATATGTTTAAACTAATACATGTATTTGCAAAATATATGTATTATGAAAAAAGGGGGGGGGGGGAGGGATCGACTTACAGGCACTTAAGCTGTGTATTATTACCCCACACAACCAAGGAGACCTGCATAGACTCTTTGTATCAGTCCTTGCCGCAACGTACTTTTATATATTAAATTTGCCATCTTGCGTCCGTGTGTCCGTCTGTGCGTACGAAGACATTTCAAGCGCATTACTCCAACACCATTCAAGATAACTTCACTAAACGTTGTACTCACGTTAACCCAGTGATATAGCTGTGCCTTTTGACAAGAGGGAGTTTTTTTTATTTTCAGTATTTTATTCTGTTACCATGAAAACAAAACGACAAAATTACGAAATTTCCAGAGCCCAACTCCAAACCTTTGCTACTGTAAATTGTTTCTACAGGGAAATACATATGCTCTTGTGCTGTTTATGTTTCTAAGGAATATATTTTTCCATTCAGTGTTTTGCAATAAAACTACACCTTTCTCATTTAGTACAATTACAATGGGTTTTTTTATTGAAGAAAATATGTCATTGACTTCTTTAATCAACTTTAAAGAGACAATTAAAACTGAATGTTTGACGCGAAGACCAAGATGAGGCTTTTTATCAGATGTTTTATTCATTTCATGTATATGCACTGTTCTTCTCTTCTAAATAGCTGCACACCAGAACTACTAGGTACGATATCTGCATGCATTCCCCGGGTAATTACAGAAACGATTTTCTGAAATATTATCTCCCAGAAACCGGGTTAATTGTAATGGTCAAGCAATGAAGTGTCAATCAAGTTTGACCATAATGTCCATCAAATGGTCAAGCTGACCCTTATTAGCAGCAACTGTCCAGCAATCATTCTTAAAACAATAAGAATAAATCATTTAGTCTGAGGCCTACAGAGGGTATGTTGTCAAAGGCAGGTGACCTGGAATTATTGTTCGGATCGGTTGTTTCAGCCAACTTTTCTTTTTATATTGTGAATACAATTTTTAGAATAAATACATAATTTATACATGATTTATGTATCACTGGAAAAATATTTTTGAATAGTAAATAAAAATACTTCATATTTCAAAATCGGTTCAATACACATTTCAACACAATTTTTAAACACTATGGGACATATTTTTTGGAATTTATGTTAAAACATTCTAACTATCTAAATATTTACACATAGTTTCAAAAGTTAAACTTAATCATTAATTACTGAAAAGATAAAAGGCTGATCCAAATAAATACGAATAATATGGTAATCATAAAATCCAAAAAAGTCCTAACATAAAAATATGAACTGCAGTGGACTCGAACCCACGACCCCAGCCGTGAGAGGTAACATATATAAATCGCCAACAAAAGAATACTTCATCAACCTAACTCTGAACAATCATTTATTTTGAATGTAATCTATTCTTGAAAATGAATTCTTAATCCAGAAAATAGTTTGTTCTCGTGCTCCGATTTCTGGATCCCTAAACTATGCATATAATATGTTACCAGCCATATTGAAAATAATCACAACAGAAGCTGTCTGTACAATTATGAGAAACTTGAAGGGACAGAAAGGATACATTCTTTTATCTAGTATTTATTGTACAACCTTGTCAGTATCTATTACAAACATACACTAGCGTCATCTGCTGTATAAAATCATGCTCTATTGCAATGCATTTCGCACTTATTGCATTCTGGTGAAATGACCAGTCTTGATGAATTTACACTGACAAATAATCGCATTGACCTCCCAAGGATTTCTAGAGGTCAACGATCGTGCCCCCGGCATATGTTTCTATTTCTCGTTCTAGTACTTGGACGTGACCGTGTGTATCCTAAGGTTTAAGGTCCATCGAAAACTTCATCTGCCGCTGTTAACAGTCGATCGGTTATTTTCATATTTTAATTAATTATCATCGTTATTACAAAAACATTTTTGAAATACATGGTCTACTTCATTAGGCATACGGTTTCTTCTTCTTCATCTTCTTCATCTTCTTCTTCTTCTTCTTCTTCTTCTTCTTCTTCTTCTTCTTCTTCTTCTTATTTTTACTTCTTCATTCTTCTTCTTCTTCTTATCATTATTTATATTATTATCATCAATATTAAAATTATTAATATTATTATTTTTTTATTATAATCATCATTATAACTACCATCATTAGCATTAGCATTATCATTAGCATTAGCATTAGCATTAGCATTAGCATTAGCATTAGCATTAGCATTAGCATTAGCATTAACATTAGCCTTAGCATTAGCAGAATATATTATTATTATTGTTTGTCTGTTGTAGTTGCTGTAGTTGTTGATGTTGTCGTTGCTAGTGCATCTTTTATTGCTGTTGCAAGTTATTGTGTAGCTGTTGATGTTGTTGTTTCTGTTATTGTTGTTGTTTTTCTGCTGATTTTGTTGATATTGTTGCTGCTATTGTTACTCGTGATGATGATTTTTCTTCTGATGTTGCTATTATTGTTGGTGTTGCTGCCGTTATTGTTGCTACTTGTATAGGTTTACTACTGATGGTGCTATAATTGTTGTCGTTATTGTTGCTGCTGATGTAGCCTTTGCTACAGATGGAACTATTACCGTTGGTGTTGTTTCTGTTATTATTGCTACTGATATAAATTTACTACTGATGATGCTATTGATATTGGTGTCGTTGCTGCTACTGTTGCTGCGGTGATTGTTGTTGGTGGTATACTTTTGATAAAGATGGTTATATCACTGTTTGGGTTGATGTTATGGCCACTGTTGCTATGAACGATGCTAGCTAGTACTGGTGTTATTATTGTTTTGTTGTTGTTGTTGTTGTTGTTGAAGGTGGCGTTGGTCTTTAAATGAAATATTTTGCTACAAAGCAACATTTTTAACGTTTGCTACGGATGATATCAAAACCTGCTGTTGTTGATGCTGCTGATGTAGCTGTTGGGATTGATGTTATTTAAACTGTTGTTATAAACGATGCTATTACTGGTGTAGTTATTATTGTTATTGGTAGTGGATGTGGTGATGTTGTTGTTGTTGCTGTTGTTGTTGTTGTTGTTGATGATGATGATGATGATGATGATGATGATGATGATGATGATGATGATGATGATGATGATGATGATGATGATGATGGTGATGATGATGGTGATGAAGGCGCCACTGTTCCTGATATTGTCCGTAGAGTTGTTGATAAGTGTTGGTCTATTATTAAATTCATCCCTTTGTTAAGCTTCAATGTAAATGCCAAACAAACCACAGGCGTTGGTCTGTAAAAATTTTTTTTCGCTACAAAGCAAACTTATCTTGACGATGTTTTTCACCCCGCTGATAACATCAGTGCGAAATTACAAATCAAAAAACGGATACCGTATATCTCTGTATGGAAGGCAGCAGTTATAATATTTAAACTTTTCACCTTTTATTCTGTATCAACACTTCCCATCATGCACTGCGACCTGCTTATACTGGATGCGGAAGCCGACTTGAAACCCGGAGTGTGAAATATGGTTTATTCGTTCACCACAATAAATCGTGGAGAATTTAACGAATTATATTTTGACGTTTCTGACCAGGTCATTCGGATCGTTTTTCCAACTTATATCTGTAAATTGCGAGCCCTATCCCCGGAAAAAAGATACATATCTAAAAATCAAATGACGGTTAAATGTTTGTAAGGTCTTTAAAAAGGAATAATTTTTAATGGGAAGTTATTCTCGACAGTAAATTATTTATAAATATTATCTAGAACGTACCAGTCTGGCTACTTCCGGTAAACCGGTTCTAGTATTCATATGCTTGTTGACAGAATAAATAAAAAATGAGATAAGCTTTCTCTTAAATGAACTACATGAATATATTGGGCGTTCAAAAGGTTCTAAATGCAATATTTAGCTATTGCAATGACACATCTCTCTCTCTCTCTCTCCTACCACCTCTTCTCTCCTCCTCTCTCTAATTCCTTGGCTTTTGCTACCATTGCTAGGGAACTCGGTATTTTACAATAAATATGCGAAAACTTGTGAGTTTTTAAATATATATATATATATATATTTATACTCAAATCGATTGATTTTGAAAATAAATATATCTGGCAATTTTACACTAAAATTTTGGTTATTTTAAAATAAATATGCTAAAACTGTTGAACTTACAATACACATATGCTCAAATCGGGTGATTATACAAAAAGATATACACAAATCTGGCGATTTTACAAAACTAATTACGCTGCAAATCAATTTTAAATCCCCTTTCAGTATTTTGATTTTTATAATTAGGCATGTTTAAATAGATACTCATATGTCAAAACGGGTTCATTAAGTCATGAT
Organism: Panopea generosa; assembly: GCA_029582155.1. Taxonomy (NCBI): domain Eukaryota; kingdom Metazoa; phylum Mollusca; class Bivalvia; order Adapedonta; family Hiatellidae; genus Panopea; species Panopea generosa. The sequence goes on from CM055911.1 coordinate 53,497,397, forward strand.
TTAGTGGGGGAAAATGTTTTAGCCAATTTTAAAAATTTAAAAATCCTTATCAACTTCCTTTAACAAATTTCTAAATGAAATTGATTATTCCATAACATATCATCTTGTTGAAGAAAAATGTCAGTTCTATCACGATGCCCTCACCTAGCGATATTCATGATGTTTTAAAGTGAAATAAATTAAAACGGTGAACTTTTCTATTTACTGATAGCAGAAGCGATTTAGATATATTGTCTATTTACCCACATCTTCGAACATGTTTGAGTAAGACACCCCCTCTCCTACACAGACATTTTTTCCATTTATGTATATAGGTTGGGAGTTATATGAAATTTACTCCAGTAGAAAAGCCCATATACTTTCTAACCGGCTTAGATGTTGATCTATTTCTCGTGTCTGGCGCGATTTCATTGTCTGAGGTTGTTACAAGTCAATATCTGCTGACGGCCACGGTGTTCTGTGTAAAAATGGAATATTCTTTTATGAAAAATCTGAGTGATTTACTTAAAAAAAAAACAGGACAATGTCTACGAATAAATTAAAATTACCCTCTCTTTGGGATATAATCTAAAGTCAAAAAAAAAAAAAAAAAAAGAAGAAAAAATTAAGTTCAAATCCGGAACTGTCCACCCAAAACTACACACAATCGCTTGTGGGTCTATTGAAGAAATAATGAAGAAATAATGATGAAAAAATCATGGTATTCTGAGTGATTGGCAGAAAATCTACGTGTGAATTGAATTTACCCTCTCTTTGGACTTCTCATTGTGATATAGTATTAAGTCAAAACAAAAACCAAACAAAACAATAGTTCAAATCCGAAACTGTCCACCCAAAGCTACACACAGTCGCTTGTGGGTCTAATGAAGAAATAATGATTACAAAATCAATACGATACATCACTGTTTCCATTTCATAGTCTTTAATTTCCGACAATTGTCTAATTAACTTTCTGACATCAAACAAAAATTACTCTACTCGGACAGATGGTTCAGACCGCTGTCGTATGTCTCGTTGAATGTCTTACTTATTTTAGGATACCCCCAAGGTCAGCAAATTACACCCTATTGAACGGCTCCGTATAATTAGGAGAAAAATTAAACAAGATAGAAATACCCAAACCAATAAACAGAAAATAAAAACAGACCGAAATATTTAAGCTATGGACACCGTGACGTAACACTGTGACGCAACTCGTGGCCAAACAGCTGACGTTCATTCCGGATTATTTTACCACGTGACCTTCTTCAATTGAATCCAAGGTAACTTTTAAATCAGCTACTGTGGGAGTTGAATTTTAATTGATCGTTTTAGTCAAAAGCTGGAAAATAAAAACAGATTAGTACAGTTTCGTGTCACTTCTCTATTGAATTAAATTCGTCGTATTCAAATGTATTGTGTCGCGGCTTCAGTCGAGGTCCAAGGTTTCTTTCCAGTCATTAAATTTTCTGAATACCCATTCCGGCCAGCGTCATCCATTATTTTACCCTGTGACACAATGGGGACATCGACATCACGTGGGACATAACTATCAGTTTATTATACGACCGGCGTTCAATCACCAAAAAGTTCGATAATTGCCCCAATGTCACCTACGTCTTCGCCGTAAATACCCCTCTAAATGCCGCCTGCGTCGACTTATCGACATAAAGAGGAATAGACACAGATGCCCAATGGTGCTTTTAATAATGTTTGTATTGTTGATTTTCACGACACGTCTCTTATAATTCTATTTTGAATGGGCATGTACGATTTGTGTTTAAAAAGTACGAGGATTTTTTTTTGTAATATTAGACTACAATGTTTATTTTCTCTTGTATTGTTTGTACATTGATGAGACGAAACTAAAGACTTACACAGTTACCGCCACTCGTTATTAAATGTTGTCTCAGTCATTATCCCGAACAATAGAGGAGTGTGTCCATGGGGCACCGATGCCACCGCTGTGTGACTTACCTCTTTAAACATTGATCCGATTAAATATTTTCCGGAGTTCCTGATTGGAAATGCGCCCACTTCATAACTATTTCTTAATTTTGTTAAAAGGGTTAGTCTCCTTGTTGAACACTGGGCACTATTGATGCTAGGGGCCAAACTACATCGACAGAAGCCGTTCTGGTATGGTGGAGGTAAATGTGAAACAAATGTTGTAATGAATGAATGGTGTTTTACGGCACGTCGACACGGAAATCATCAGTATGTCGTTTAGTGTGCGTATAAACTTATGAATGTGGTGATGATAATAATTTATAAAATAAATATGGTTAAAAATTTAGCCTACGTTAAAACTTTGTATATGAACACATTTATATATACATTTATACGTTATATCTATATCTAAACATACATAAGATATAGTTACATCCGAACATGTATCAGTATATTATATATTTATATTTGGACAAATATAATCAATATTTATATCTAAAGTTATATTTATATTTGAACATAATTATATAAGTTATTTTTATATCTGAACGCGTGTAAGGTATATATATATATATCGATACACTTACACGTTATGTATGTATACAAGTTTATATAAACATATATTTATAAATACGTATTTATAACTCATGTTAATATGTAAACAAAATGCACAATGAAAACTTTGTTATACGTTTACACTTGTAAAAAAAATGTGAACTGGAATAAATGTTTCTTTTATTTCAAATTTGTCTATAAATTTATATAAGCTAAATGAGAGCGAGGCATCACCGTTTCGTAATGGACGTTCAGACACAGATGGTGTCCTCTTATTTGACGGTATACCGCATGTCATCAGAATTTTGACCATTCTTTTTTATTGAGATGCGGAGTTTTGTGTTTATTTTTCTTTTCAAGATGTTTAGGATAAAATCCCATCAATTGATTCTGCGTTGACGTTAAAACTCCATAAAAGAAAGTCATCCTTGTTTTGTTGCCTTATCCGAGGTAACCTTGGTCTTATTTTACATTCATAAACTGGACAACGTTTTTTTCGCGCCTTTTTCACTGTATGAAAAGTAGACCACCGTTAATTGTGTCAAACGAGTAAGAAACAAGGTTAGCTATAGTTTTACATCTCCGATTTTAGTTAGTATGGTGTATTTTTCAGGAAGCTTAAAACAATGCAAATAAGTATATTTTCAAGAAGCTTAAAACAATGCAAATAAGTATATTTTCAAGAAGCTTAAGACAATGCAAAAAAAAGTATATTTTCAAGAAGCTTAAGACAATGCAAAAAGTATATTTTCAAGAAGCTTAAGACAATGCAAAAAAAGTATATTTTCAAGAAGCTTAAGACAATGCAAAAAAAGTATATTTTCACTGGTAATTATAACACAACATAATACAACACCCGCGATGCAAACCAATGTAATACAATAGAAAATACAAAACAATGCAATATAGTTACAGCTATAGTGTTCTCTTTTAGGGTCAAACTGGAATATGAAACACGCTAAAGCACTGAATAAAAAATGTGAAACCTAAAAATGAAAAAAAATGACGATGGACACATATGTCATAAAAAAACATTTTTGGCCACATATATAAAAAATATTCCTACAAGTGTGATACCGATTTTTCTCTCCAGAAATATTAAAAGTATTTGAATGTGTGTGTTGCACATTCAGTATGTAGACAAGTTTACTCAAACTGGAACATCTCTATCAAAACATTAATTTTTGTTTACTATCTCATTTGAATCCAGAGCAACTATATTGTAATTTATTCTATCAATGTATTTTGACATCATGTATTATTTCACATTTTTGGAAAGATTTACATATGTGGTAAAACTATTTCACATTTGTGACCACTTTTACATTTGTGACCATTTTTACATTTGTGACCATTTTTACATTTGTGACCATTTTCACATTTGTGACCATTTTACATTTGTGATCATTTTCACATTGTGACCATTTTTACATTTTTGGACCATTTTCACATTTGTTAATATGTTTTTAATTTTATTGACCATTTTACATTTGTGATCATTTTCACATTTGTGATCATTTTTACATTTTTGACCAATATTACATATATGACTGTTTTCACATTTAGACCGCGGCGTGGTCTAGTGGTAGAGCGTCCGCCTCGCATGCGGAAGGTCGTGGGTCCGGCCGTGTCATACCAAAGACTTTAAAAATGGTACAAGAAGCTTCCTCGCTCGACGCTCAGCATTTAGAGGAGAGTTTTAGATCTGGTCGGCCCGGTGTCAGTATAATGTGACTGGGTGGGGTACCATACCATGTGTCTGCGGTATTATATTCCGGTGTGACAGCGCTTAGAATACTGTCTCAAGTAGACACCGTCGCGCGATATGACTGAAAAATTGTTGAAAGCGATGCGAAACACCATACAACAATTTTCACATTTGTGACCATTTTCACATTGTGATCATTTTTACATTTTTTTACCATTTTCGCATTTTTGACCATTTTCACATTTGTTAATATGTTTTTAATTTTACTGACCATTTTCACATTTGTGATCATTTTTGACCAATATTACATTTATGACTATTTTCACAATTTTCTGACCATTTTCACATTTGTGACCACATTTCACATATTTTGACCATTTTTACATTTATGACTATTTTCACATTTGTGACCATTTTTTTCTTTTATGACCATTTTACATTTGTGGCACTTTTTACATTTATGACTATTTTCGCATTTATGAACATTTTCATATTTCTGACCATTTTTACACATTTGACTACTTTCACACTCGGGTGGTCCATTAATGCCTACTTCTATATAACAGTTTTTTTTATTTTCTGAACGTTCACACAATTATAATTACGACCAATTACCTTTTTAATCAAATATACATCGTCTCGCTAAATAGGAAATCCATTTTTCGGGTGAAGCGACAATTTTCGCGTAAATGGAGACGCAATGGCCCTTTATTGTCCCTTAAATGTGGGATCATTAACTAAACCCGGCCCCTTGAGATACCTTGTTGACACTTTTACAAGAAAACTTGGCAATTCCCTTGGTCAACTGAATAGAAGCGGTGTATTGTTATCATTACTTTGAAAAGGAGGTGCGACCGAAGTGTTTGATCATTATGACACTGGTCAAATATAAAGCAGGCTGATTGCAGAATGTTCTGGACAAACTGTGAAGCATTTCCGAAATAAGCCGCCATGCAATTTTAAATAATTTATTCAAAGTCTATAAATGAAATTATAACTTTCGGTCCATATCGGTTCATTGTGTGTTTACTCGATTTTTTTTTTGTGTTTTGGTAGCGGTTGTTGGTGCTCTTAATTTTCATTGCAATTCCATCGTTTATGGCTGTTATGTTTGGCTGCTGCAGCGGTTGCTGCTAGTTTTTGTTGTACTGTGATGGTCTTTTAAAAGAGTGACCTATGGCACGAGACCGACATCACGTCCGAAGGATAGCATATTTTTACAATATAAAAATACGGCATTATGGAATTGTATTTGAAAACAAAACATCATACATACCTCATCCGGAGTCAAATGGAGAGTCTGTGTACCTTGGAGCTAGTGTGCTTACACGCAGACCGCCACGACTCCTTTGATTGGTTGATGGTTTGTTAACAATTTTCAAGTATCTACTCTTTACAGAAGACTTTCAACTATATTGACTTTTGGTATCAAAATCAAATTAAGTTTTGGTTCATTAATTCCAGAAAACATGAGCTGTTTAAGGAGTATAAGCCCATACTTACGGTTTCGGTCAGTATACTAAGTTCAAATCCATTAAAACGAAGTTATTCTAGTTGCCTCTGGCGATTTTTTAAGTGGTTTAAGAGACAGCAAAATAACTTTGTCATCAGGTCAAAGTGAATGACCCTGCAATATGAACGTATATTCTTTTTACAGTATATGAAAAACGACTCGCTTTTTTGCGTATCATTTACGCCAACACAAAAGATGGAAATAAATGAGTTCATTTTAAATGCGATGTTTTCGCCGTTAAAATGTATCGTATTTATTCATGCCAAAATGTCACATTAGTGTGAGATATATAAATCAGCTTGGTATTATGAATACAGCTTTTTAGAGTCATTGAAAAACGTACCGGTCTAATTTCCGTTGTCAACGTATTGAAAGATGTTTAATGTCGCTTTTAACAATCTTTCGGAGTGTCTACAAGAGTGGGTATCTTAAAGGTCGATAATCTAAAGGACCATTGTATGTTACCCAACCAAGTCACGTTGTACCAGCCCCAGAACTTTCCTCTAACCCTTACCCTAACCCTAACCGCAAATGTGTTTATTGTACTATTGTAATTGTGTTTAGCATGGCTTTGTAGTTGTGTATTCTGTTCATTTGTAATTATTATAGCGTACTGGTGTATTTTTTATTTAATTGTTACTAATTTCTATTAGCTCAGCTGCGAAGAAAACTCAAAGCTTACGTGGTCCGCTCTTTGATTGAACCAGTAGAGGCATTGTGGGCCGGCATTGTGTCGAGCTTAGAATCGAACCCGTAACCGCTAGCATGAGCGGCCAATACATTATTAACTGCATTACAACTCCGCTCATTTTGCTTCAGACTTTGGTGCACTATCGTAGTAAGTGTATTATTGTAATTTTGTTTGGTGTAATATCGTAATTATTTGGTGTAATATTGTAATTATTTTGGTGTAATATTGTATTTTTTTGTGTAATATTGTAATTATTTTGGTGTAATATTGTATTTTTTTGTGTAATATTGTAATTTTGTCTGGTGTAATATAAATTGTTTTTTTGTGTAATTTGTACTTCATTTAAGTGTACTATTGTAATTTTGTTTGGTGTAATTTTGTTTAGTGTTATAATGTATTTTTTGTTGTAATATTGTAATTATATTTAGTGTACTATTGTTATTTTGGTTTGGTATAATATTGTATTTTTTGTGTAATATTTTAATTATGTTTGGTGTAATATTGTAATTCTATTTAGTGTTCTATTGCAATTTTTGTTTGGTGTAATAGTTGATTTTGTGTAATATTGCAATTCTTTTTAGTGTACTTTTGAAATTTTGTTTGGTGTAATTTTATTTAGTGTAATATTGTATTTTTTTTGTTGTAATATTGTAATTATATTTAGTGTACTATTGTAATTTTGTTTGGTGTTATATTGTAATTTTGTTTGGTGATATATTATATTTTTTGTGTAATATTGTAATTTTGTTTGGTAAAATATTGAAATTCTATTAAGTGTACTATTGCAATTTTTTTTTCGTGTAATATAGTTGTTTTTGTGTAATATTGCAATTCTTTTTAGTGTACTATTGTAATTTTGTTTGGTGTATTTTTGTTGAGTGTAATATTGTATTTTTTGTTACAATATTGTAATTATATTTAGTGTACTATTGTAATTTTGTTTGGTGTTATATTGTAATTTTGTTTGGTGATATATTGCAATTTTTGTGTAATATTGTAAGTTTGTTTGGTTCAATATTGTAATTCTATTAAGTGTACTATTGTAATTTTGTTTGGTGTAATATTGTATTTTGATTAGTGTAATTGTAGTTAGTGTTATATGACGATTGGAATTACGTTTACTATAATTGTAATTCTGATGAAGGTTTACTGTTGTAATTCTGATGAAGATTTATTTACAACCAAATAGGCAACATTTTATCATTTTACTTCCTTTGCTAACATTGAGATCGGTGTAAACAGACAGGAATCTTTAATTATAACATGATCTCAAAGTGTTTGTACACACTTTTATATAGATTCAGACTAATTATAAAGTTCAATAAACGTGGTATAATAATGCAACTGAATGCGTGTCACGCTGCAATTGGTCTTTACAATTAGTCCACTTGCTAGATTTTGCACACTGTCTGATAAATGTATCTTGAAGACAATGGGTTTGCAATTATCGGAGTCCACATTGGTCAATATTTTATTGTCTTCTATACAGACCAAATGTCATGCTAACCAAAAATTAGTCACCAGCGTGTGTGACATGTACTAATTACGGCTGATTAAATGTCGTCTGGTTCCCTTCTTGTAATCAACCCGATTTATGGCACCACGTTTAGATTGTCGTAAAATGGGATTCGCTGTTTACAACACTGCGAAAAAAGAAACACACGTGTTTCGTAGTTTGAATTATTATTTTACTCGTATCTGTATTAGCTAGCTGAGGACGACGATATGACTGTTTCAGATAATGTTTTGAATAATTATCAATTCGCCTTTTTCTAGTTTTACAAGGTTAATGTAACCAGGATTTGTTGGAGCCGTGCCCATTCCGCTAACTGGAGCCTATTTCAAGGCACTAACTGGAGTCTATCTCAGTTCACTAAATGTCGTCTATAGATCACATATCTCTCACCGCTGATGTCGCGGGTTCGAGCCTTGCCCAGTCCACTAACTGGGGCCTATTTCAGCGCACTAATTGGAGTCTATCTCCGTTCACTAAATGTCGATTAATGACCACATACCTCTCAACGCTGATGTCGCGGGCTCGAGCCATGCCTAGTCCACTAACTGGGGCCTATTTCAGCGCACTAATTGGAGTCTATCTCCGTTCACTAAATGTCGTTTAATGACCACATACCTCTCAACGCTGATGTCACGGGTTCGAGCCGTGCCAAGACCACTAACTGGAACCTATTTCAGCGCACTTATCTGAGTTTATCTCCGTTCACTAAATTTTGTTTAATGACCACATACCTCTTAACGCTGATGTCGCGGGTTCGAGCCGTTCCCAGTCCACTAACTGGGTCCTATTTCATGGCACTAATTGGAGTCTTAATGTCGTTTAATGACCACACACCTCTCAACGCTGATGTCGCGGGTTCGAGCCGTGCTCAGTCCACTAACTGGAGCCTATTTCAGGGCACTAATTGGAGAATATCTCAGTTCACTAAATGCCGTTTAATGACCACATATCTCTCAACGCTGATGTCGCAGGTTCGAGCCTTGCCCAGTCTACTAAATGGGGCCTATTTCAAGGCACTAATTGGAGTCTATCTCAGTTCACTAAATGACGACTAATGATCACGTGGACGTGAGTTCGATCCTAGCTCAGTTTCCTAACCTAACGTGAGAAAGATAGCCAGCTATATTTACGAAGGAACGTCGATTATACTCAGAATCATTCTGAGGTCTTCCCTTACCAATATAACTTGATATGCCATATTTACCTGAAATGTGGGGGAAATGTCGTTAAACCCCATATAAAAAAACGCCAAAAACGAATTCAGGGATAGACTACAGTTAATTTGATATTTGTGTTTAGTCTTTCGATATTCAACACGAAGCTAACCATAACCATTTCGTTCTCCGACTTTGAAGAGTTACATACTTTAATATCGAAAAACGAAAAAAACAATATTAAAGTACATTGTAATTTCAATAGACCCAGATCTGTATTGCAACTAGAAAAAACTATTTGAAATAAAAAAATGTAATAAATTGTTTGTTCCATATGGTAACAATTGCCCTCCATTTGTTTCTTTCTTTTTAATTTATAAATTCTCAGGGGTTACGGTGACCTTTCCTTCGTTCACGCATTCGCCCACACCAAGTTGTTACCGCCGGTCATTATACCCCGAGTTTTTCATAGAAATTTGATGGAAATTTGATATCGCCTTTTGAAGATGTCCGGACTTGGTAGCTTTATTTTTATACGGATCTTCATTCGCAATCCGTCGATGCGTGAGGCTTTTGTAATTAACTGCATAGCGTTGCAATAATTTTGAAATAAACCCCAGTTTTTGAGGGATTTAGCGGATGAAAAATTGCAAATTTTATACAGTTTAATTCCACTTCTACAAACGATTTTGTTAAATGAAGTCGCAGTTCTGTGAATGACTTATAACACCAGGGTCATAGATAATTATTCAGAATATGCTGAATGGTGCTTAACGAAAGGATCTTTTTGTGATCTTTTACATTTATAAATGTAATTTATAGATTACCCTAAATAGTTAATTTTCGCGCTGACACATTGTATGGGCGACTTGACAATCTAAATTACCGATCTATCACATACTCTTGGTGATTAAAACATAGGTAAAGGAATATTTTAAATTATATATTATCGTTAACTTGATTTTGATCATAGCCATGAAAACTGAACCCATAAGTTTAAATTAAAATACCAAGACCATTTTAAAATAGTTACTGGGCATGAAAAAAACATTATCCGATGTGGCGATAAGCCGCTCAAAATGGTTTCAAGGGTAGAAAAAATTAATAAGAAGAAAGGGGAGAAGATAATGACGAAGAAGAAGAATATGAGGATGGCGAAAAAGAATAAAAAATGAGGAAGAAGAAGAAGATGCTGACAGAGGGGGGGGGGGGGGGGGGAGGGGAGAAGAAGGAGATGCTGACATCGGGGGAGAAAGGGGAGAAGAAGAAGAACACGATCATAGGGAAGAAGATGAGGGTAAAGAAGATGAAAAAAAGTAGAAAAAGAAAAATGAAGAAAAATATCAGAAGAAGGAAGAATTACAAGAAGAAAAAGACGATAAAAATAAGATACAAAGAAGAAAAAGAAGAAGAAGAAGAAGAAGAAGAAGAAGAAGAAGATGATGATGATGATGATGATGATGATGATGATGATGATGATGATGATGATGATGATGTTGATGATGATGATGATGATGATGACGATGCACAATGGCATTCAGTTTCATATTGCCAGTGACGAACATTTTTGTTTTGAACATTATAAACTATTAAAAAAAACAAAAAACAGTCTCATGAGTTTTGAGATCGATTTTTTCAAATCAGCTGTATAACCCCACCATGTTTATTCAGACGACATTTGTTGTTTTGTCTTGCAGTGCACTTTAAATGCTGACCGAGGCTGACAGATTGCATTATGGGATTGAATTGCAAAATGCTCTCCACATAAAGAAATCCTAAAAGTTAATTAGAGCTGCCGGACAATGGTCATTGTGTTCTGTGTTGTGGCTGGAGATTAGAGGACTGAACGGTAATGGAAACTAGGTCAATTTCTATTCTTGAAATTGTCAACGCTTGCTTGAATAGAGTTTGATATCGGGGTTACATAATATTTTTTCCTACTGGACGTGCAATTCAACATGAAAAATAAAACAGGAAACCTGTTATTGATTTCTAATTATATTCGATACTTTTCTTTGTAATAAAGCTTAAATGTTGTTTGATCTCTGAAAAAAAATGTATTTTAACTTGATCTGATATCATGTTTTATATAGCAATGGTTTCATTGAGACACAGGACTTATACTTACACGAACACATATATTATATGAAACACACACATAAACTACATGTTACATAAATACCTCATGTGAAGTATGTATCATAAGTGAAATATACACTAACTTTCTAACTTTTATGTAACATAAATATATGAACTTTAAGACATTAACACGCATACATCAACTTTATCTAAACTATATGTAAATTATACATTCTGAGAAAGAATTACTGAATCTGACAAAGAGTTACTGAACTGAAAAAGAAGGAGTGAATCTGGGAAAGAGTACTGAATCTGAGAAAGAGTTACTGAATCTGTGAAAGAAGTACTGAATCTGAGAAAGAGTGATGAATCTGAGAAAAAGTTACTGAATCTGAGAAAGAGTTACCGAATCTGTGAAAGAAGTACTGAATCTGTGAAAGAAGTACCGAATCTGTGAAACAAGTACTGAATCTGAGAAAGAGTACTGAATCTGTGAAAGAAGTACTGAATCTGAGAAAGAGTACTGAATCTGTGAAAGAAGTACTGAATCTGAGAAAGAGTTACATAATCTGAAAAAGAGTTACTGAATCTGAGAAAGAGTACTGAATCTGTGAAAGAAGTACTGAATCTAAGAAAGAGTACTGAATCTGAGAGAGAGTACTGAATATGTGAAAGAAGTGCTGAATCTGAGAAAGAGTACTGAATCTGTGAAAGAAGTACTGAATCTGAGAAAGAGTACTGAATCTGAGAAAGAGTACTGAATCTGAGAAAGAGTTCTGAATCTGTGAAAGAAGTACTGAATCTGAGAAAGAGTACTGAATCTGTGAAAGAAGTACTGAATCTGAGAAAGAAAGAGTGAATCTGAGAAAGAGTACTGAATCTGTGAAAGAAGTACTGAATCTGAGAAAGAGTACTGAATCTGTGAAAGAAGTACTGAATCTGAGAAAGAGTACATAATCTAAAAAAGAGTTACTGAATCTGAGAAAGAGTAGTAAATCTGTGAAAGAAGTACTAAATCTGTGAAAGAAGTACTGAATCTGAGAAAGAGTACTGAATCTGTGAAAGAGTACTAAATCTGTGAAAGAAGTACTCAATCTGAGAAAGAGTACTGAATCTGTGAAAGAAGTACTGCATCTGAGAAAGAGTAAGTACTGAATCTGTGAAAGAAGAACTGAATCTGAGTAAGAGTACTGAATCTGAGAAAGAGTACTGAATCTGAGAAAGAGTACTGAATCTGTGAAAGAAGTACTGAATCTGAGAAAGAGTACTGAATCTGAAAAAGAGTACTGAATCTATGAAAGAAGTACTGAATCTGAGAAAGAGTTCTGAATCTGTGAAAGAAGTACTGAATCTGAGAAAGAAGTACTGAATCTGAGAAAGAGTACTGAATCTGTGAAAGAAGTACTTAATCTGATAAAAAGTTACTGAATCTGAAAAAGAAGGAGTGAATCTGAGAAAGAGTACTGAATCTGTAAAAGAAGTACTGAATCTGAGAAAGAGTTACTGAATCTGAAAAAGAAGGAGTGAATCTGAGAAAGAGTACTGAATCTGTGAAAGAAGTACTGAATCTGAGAAAGAGTTACTGAATCTGAGAAAGAGTACTGAATCTGTGAAAGAAGTACTGAATCTGAGAAAGAAAGAGTTACTGAATCGGAAAAAGAAGGAGTGAATCTGAGAAAGAGTTACTGAATCTGAGAAAGAAGTACTGAATCTGAGAAAAAAGTACAGAATATGTGGGAAAAAAGTAGATAATCTGAGAAAAAAGTAGAGAATCTGTGGAAAAAGTACAGAAATTGTGAAAAAGTATAGAATCTGTGAAAAAGTACTGAATCTGTGGGAAAAAAGTAGAGAATCTGAGAATATCTTAGAGAATCTGTGGAAAAAGTACGGAATCTGTGAAAAATGTACAGAATCTGAGAAAAAAGTACAGAATCTGAGAAAGAAGTACAGAACCTGAAAAAAAGAGTACAGAATCTGGGAAAATGTACAGAATCTGAGTCTGAAAAAGAAATACTAAATATGACACCGTGTCTCTTTATAAGCTTTATATAAATACATATAGACGATACAGTACATATAGACGATACAGTACTTATAGACGGTACAGTACTTATAGACGGTACAGTACATATAGACGATACATTATTTATTGACGAAACAGTACATATAGACGGTTCAGTACATATAGACGGTACAGTACTTATAGACGGTACAGTACTTATAGACGGTACAAAACATATAGACAGAACAGTGCTTATAGACGGTACATTACTTATAGACGGCACAGTACATATAGACGATATAGAACATATAGACGGTACAGTACTTATAGACGATATAAAACATATAGACGGTACAGTACTTATAGACGGTACAGTACTTATAGACGGTAAGTACATATAGACGGTACTTAACTTATAGACGGTACAGTATTTATTGACGGTACAGTACTTATAGACGATACAGTACATAGAGACGTTACAGTACATATAGACGGTACAGTACTTATAAACGATACAGTACATATAAACGGTACACTACTTATAGACGGTGCAGTACTTATAGCCGGTACAGTACTTATAGACGATACAGTACATATAGACGGTACAATAAATATAGACATAACAGTGCTTATAGACGGTACAGTCCTTATAAACGGTACAGTACTTATAGACGATACAGAACATATACACGGTAAAGTACTTACAGACGGTACAGTACTTATAAACAATACCGTACTTATAGACGGTACAGTACATACAGACGGTACAGTACTTATAGACGATACAGTACTTATAGACGATACAGAACATATAGACGATACAGTACTTACAGACGGTACAGTACTTATAAACGGTGCATTACTTATATACGGTACAATACATATAGACGGTACAATACTTATAGACGGTACAGTACTTATAGACGGTCCATTACTTATATACGGTACAGTACTTATAGACGATATAGTACTTATAGACGATACATTACTTATAGACGGTACAATACTTATAGACGGTACAGTACTTATAGACGATACAGCATTATAGACTGTGAGATACGTCAAAAGAGAAACCATAAATATACAGCTTGATCAAAACAGCATCATAACAACACCAACATGCAATGTATAAGTTAACATATACTGTGCAAGCATATTATTAGATACGCTGGACGTCATTGGTTGCCAAACTGAAGCAGATTATCATATTTATATTAGGTCACTTGAAACATCATTATATTTTGAAAAAAAATAAGCAGGTGTTTCTCCGACATGGTTATTTACCCGTCCATGTAATTTGTATTATCTAAACGAACTAAACCGGGGAGTGCGCCGCGTTTTAATTCCCGTTTCAGCACAATGCCTTACGACGGACATTTCCCCTGTTTCGCTGGACGAAATGTTACTTTTTAAAGAAGGTTCAATTTGACCATCTGTCATGTTGACCATTTCCTCCATGGGGCAACGTATCTTCATTAGCCAGGGGTCGGTGAAAATTAATTGAACCAATTAAGTAACCTCAAATAGAAGTGTCAAAACCGTCGCAGTTTATAGTGTTTTTATAAAGTGGTCATTACAGTTGTAATAATTCTGAAGAAATCAATACCAGGCTCTGTAAAACGAATATAAAGAAATCCCGCTTTTGTAAACCCATAGTCCATCTGTTTAAAGTAACTAAATATAGTTTAAACTAATTTATTTTCATCTTTACAGAGGAGAATACTCTAAGAGTTTATATGTACTGAGTGGAACCAATGCCGATTGTTGTCTACTGGGTAGAACCAGTGTCGATTGTTGTCTCCTGGGTAGAATCAATGCCGATTGTTGTCTACTGGGTAGAACCAGTGCCGAGTGTTGTCTCCTTGGTAAAACCAGTGTCGATTGTTGTCTCCTTGGTAGAATCAGTGCCGATTGTTGTCTCATGGGTAGAATCAGTGCCGATTGTTGTCTCATGGGTAGAATCAGTGTCGAGTGTTGTTTCCTGGGTAGAACCAGTGTCAAGTGTTGTCTCCTTTGTAGAACCAGTGTCGACTGGTGTCTCCTGGGTATAATCAGTGCCGAGTGTTGTTTCCTGGGTAGAGCTAGTGCCGAGTGTTGTGTCCTGAGTAAAACCAGTGCCGACTGTTGTCTCCTGAGTAGAATCAGTGCCGAATGTTGTTTCCTGTGTATAACTAGTGCCGGGTGTTGTCTTCTGGGTAGAATCAGTGTCAAGTGTTATTTCCTGGGTAGATCCAGTGCTGAGTGTTGTTTCCTGGATAGAACCAGTTCTGAGTGTTGTTTCCTCGATTGAACCAGTGCTGAGTGTTGTTTCTTCGGTAGAACCAGTGATGAGTGTTGATTCCTGGGTAGGACCAGTGCTGAGTGTTGTTTCCTGGGTAGAGCACTGCTGGTTGTTGTTTCTAGGCAGAACCAGTGCTGAGTGTTGTTTCCTCTTTAGAACCAATGCTGAGTGTTGTTTTCTGGGTAGATCCAGTGCAGAGTGTTGTTTCCTGGGTAGAACCAGTGCTGGATGTTGCTTCCTGGGTAGGACCAGTGCTGAGTGTTGTTTCCTGGGTAGGAACAGTGCTGAGTGTTGTTTCCTGGGTAGATCCAGTGCTGAGTGTTGTTTCCTCTTTATAACCAGTGCTGAGTGTTGTTTTCTGGGTAGATCCAGTGCTAAGTGTTGTTTCCAGGGTATGACCAGTGCTGAGTGTTGTTTCCTGGGTAGGACCAGTGCTGAGTGTTGTTTCCTGGGTAGATCTAGTGCTGAGTGTTGTTTCCTGGGTAGATCCAGCGCTAGAACCAGTGCTAAGTATTGATTCCTGGGTATGACCAGTGCTGAGTGTTGTTTCCTGGGTAGATCCAATGCTAAGTGTTGTTTCTGGATAGAACACTGCTGAGTTTTGTCTCTTGGGCAAAACCAGTGCTGAGTGTTGTTTCCTTGGTAGAGCACTGCTGAGTGTTGTTTCATGGACAGAACCAGTGCTGAGTGTTGTTTCCTGGGAAGAATCATAGCTGAGTATTGTTTCCTGGGTAGACCACGCTCAGTGTTGTTTCATGGGTAGATCTAGTGCCGAATGTTATTTCCTGGGTAGAACCAGTGCTGAGTGTTTTTTCTGAAAGACCATTGGGCCGATTCTGGGAGAGAACTTGCGACCTCTGGCAACAACAGCCTTCACTGTATCCATCGTACAACTCCCACCCCCTCTCCCCACCCCCTCTCCTCGCCCCGTTTTTTTCCCCACCTATTTACACACCAATTCAGTAGATAGATTTTAACATTGTTGTAAATATTTGGATGGAAGCCGAAAATAAATATAAGCACAGAAATCTCGCGAAAAGTTACGGCTATGAGAATGTCATAAACACACGTGAAATACCGGTTGTCGCCTGGCGTGTGTTTAAGTCATGCATCTTTATTTTGTTACAATTTCATGATATTTTAACATATTACATGTATGTGCAAAGTAAGTGATTTCCGAAAGGTTCGCGGAAACATCGTTCGTTGAAATAAGTGTGTTTCTTTCTTTTATTTTGCGTTTTTGATATACGTACTCGAATATTTCCAGCCGGTGTGGTTCCGGCTAAGAATAGAATCACTGTCCATCTCTGCAGAGGGGTAGGAATCCTCCGAATAGGTGTCATGTTCATTTTATCATTTTTTGTCATGTTCACAATTGTAGTTGAATTATCAACCCCTGTGTGGTTCCAGGGAGTCATGAGTGATGGCAAGAATAGGATCACCGTGGCTTATGCATGTCGTAAGAAGCGACCAATTGAGTAATACGATAGAATTTGCTGAAACTCTGTAGTTCTGCAGGTATCAAGGTTCTAGGTTCATTCTGCATATTCATTTGTTGATGTATTTTTTTAATTTGTACGTTAATTTGTTGTTTTTGTACATGTTGGGTGAACCTGGAATCTTCCTGCCTGCTGGCGTCGAATAACCTATAATGTGTTGGTACGCCGTAAAACCCTATTCATAGATTCGAATATTTCCACCATGTTCTCGTTCACCAATACCCATGTAAAGTTATAAAGATGATGACCGTGATCACAAAAAAATACGCTTATTATTCACTACCTGTTTCCTTCATGACGTCAAATACTGTTAATAATTATGACGTCTTTGACGTTATAAAAACTTATAATCAATCGCAAATCTCGAACAATGTCGAGTTTATCCAAAATAATGTCCGAAGATGAAAGTGGCCGTTCTTGGGTAGGAGTTCATGGAAAAATAAATGACAAATTTTTAATAGGTTCAATGAATGGGGTAACGTCACCATTTTACAGATTTGCTAGTACCGTGTGATGTGTACATTATCTATATATCCTATGATTAATATATTGATGTGTGATAGTTAAAAGGGAAGAGACAATTAATCATATTAATAAAGTTACCTTTGAGGAACAAAAATGGTAGAATTGTTCCCATCTTCAAGGAACTTTAATACATTTTGTTAATGATAGATTCCCCGTCACGATGAGTTTTAACAACACTTTCAATATGTAAAAACTTTCGTCAACTGACTGTAACTGTTTGTTAGAGACACTTTTGTATCACTGTGTGAGGTTCACCTCTAATTTCTGAATATCAATCAATCTATTATTTTTAGATAAGTTTCCCTCGCATTCGAAAGTTTTAAGGACCATACCAAAGACTTGAAAATGGTATTAGAAGCTTTGTCGCTTGGCGCTCAGTAATAAAAGGTTAGTTCTAGGTCTGGTCGGTCGGATGTCAGTAAAATGTGACTGGGTGGGGTATTATACTATATTTCTGCTTAGAATACCGTATCAAGTAGACACCATCGCGCGATATAACTGAAAAATTGTTGGAAGCGACGCTAAAAACCATAAAACCAATTAAATACATTGCGATCACCTGGAATCGCTCAAACCAACAAACCCCGCAAAACAGAATTCTTTACAACAGGGCTACAACGTCATCGTGTATAAAACATACCACGCGGTTGCCTGCATGGCCCTTTTTCTGGTATGTTTTCTATCAATTAAAACTATTTATTGCTGCCAAACAAGAAATTATCAACTTTTCAATGCCAGTACATGCATGCACTCTGAGATGCGTTCTGTAAAACTCATTATGATGCACGAATCACTTTGATCTTGTGAATTAACGTCGTCTTGCCGCTCCAGTTACGGACAAAACCTTCAAGCTGGTCAAGATTATTTGCGTTTCGTCAAATTAACCAAATTATTCAAATAAGACAAATAGCTTCAAACGTGGCAATGAATTTATTTTAGTTTCATGTGGACTATAGAACAAGACAGCAGCGCCTGGCTCTATGAAAACGAATTCAAAAGCTTCACAGCCAACGTAGGCCTAAGGATTTGCTATAGCAGTTTTTTGAAGTTGCATAACTGTGCTCTGAACAATAATTTAAGAGAAAAATACAGCTGGTGATGTTTTTGTAATGGCCATAGGCAATTGTTAATTGTCGTTATGCCACTAAAACTGAAACTAAAACTGAAACTGGTGTTTTTATTGACAAACATTATAACCCTCTTTAAGTTCACAAATAATAAAAATTGAATTTCTTTCCAGTTAGCAAAATATGTCCTAATTCAGATTGCTTTGCCAGGAATGGGTAAATTGGTCGTCATCTACTTAAAAATGCTCAATTCACCCTTTTATATATTGTTTAAAACTGGCAAATTTCAGAGGTCATAAAACTGTAAACATCGCCTGTTTTAGTAAGATAATGTGGCTCTGAAATTCATCAAACGCTACTTTATCCGTTCAGCATACCGTATACAAATACTAATAAAATCTAGATAAATAGTATTTTGTCCCATAATAACGTCTTACAGCTTGGTATCAAATTTTATCTTCAATAAATAATTGAAAACGAGCTTGACTCCATCTATTATTGCCAAGTTGACTGATAAGCCAGATCTGGCTGGTGTTACGTTATATACGCAAGTACCCACGGCATTTATTAACCCGGTTCCATTAAACGCAATGTGGGTCAGCATTCTTTCAGCAAAACAATTTTTCATCTCTGTCCAATTTCTACGCCCCGATTATAATGGCGTAACTTGCACCCCGAGGCGTGCTTTTGAATCACCTAAATGGGGCTTTTAATTAGGCAAATTATTGAAAATGTGCTGTTTCCATTTTTCTGCAGATAATGTTGTATAATTTTGGTTACGCTGACCTCAAACAATGACCATTAATTTGATAGGAGGATAACTGACCATGGAGAAGAGATTTTCTTAAGAACTTTTAAGTCAAGGTCATCAATCAGAGAAGAAGCAACCTTGGCAACTATGATATTGGAAATAAAAACAAAGGGAAAATTTTCAGGAGAAGCATAAAACTGAGTAGAATTCAACAAAATGTTAGACACATAAAAAACTATAATTTTGTGAGTACGTTCATCTTTTTCAAGACAAATTTTCTCAAAAAACATATTTCTCAGTTCTCAGTGCCAAAATTTATTTCCAAGAAAATCATTTAGCATGTTGACTCGTCTAAATGAAAGTAATTAGATTTAAATTCAGTTAAAATCATATATACCATTATTATCTAATATTAAATTGATAACGTAAACGATATGTTGCCGTGCTCGTTTTAGTGCTTTTTAATTTTTTAAGATGATACCAACGCTATTTCTTTTTTTTGCGGGGTGGGGGGTGGTGGTGGAGGGGGTAATGTTGATAAAAATGAGTCATTAAGATATCATTATATTATACCATATGTAACTGAATACTGGCTTACACAATAGCACATACAACTATGTTTGTGTTAAAGACTGAAACTGGCCTACACAATAACATAACACTATGTTTGTGTTCAGCACTAATACTGGCCTACACAATAGCACATACAACTATGTTTGTGTTCAGCACTAAAACTGACCAACACAATAACACATCAAACTATGTTTGCGTTCAGCACTAATAATGGCCTACACAATAACACATAAAACTATGTTTTTATTCAGCATTAATACTGGCCTACAAAATAACACATAAAACTATGCTTGTATTCAGCACTAAAACTGGCCAACATAATAACACATCAAACTATGTTTGTGTTCAGCACAAATACTGGCCAACACAATAACACATAAAACTATGTTTGTGTTGTGTTCAGCACTAATACTGGCTTACACAATAACACATAAAACTATGTTTGTGTTCAGCACTAAAATTGGCCAACACAATAACACATAAAACTATGTTTGTATTCAGCACTAAAACTGGCCAACACAATAACACATCAAACTATGTTTGTGTCCAGCACTTATACTGGCCTACACAATAACACATAAAACTATGTTTGTATTCAGCACTAATATTGGCACACACAATAACACATAAAACTATGTTTGTGTTCAGCACTAATACTGGCATTCACAATAACACATAAAACTATGTTTGTATTCAGCACTAATACTGGCCTACACAATAACACATAAAAATTATGTTTGTGTTCACCACTAATACTGGCCTACACAATAACACATAAAACTATGTTTGTGTTCAGCACTAATACTGGCCTACACAATAACACATAAATCAATGTTTGTGTTCAGCACTAATACTGGCTTACGTAATAGCACATTAAAATATGTTTGTGTTCAGCCCTTATACTGGCCTACACAATAACACATGAAATTATGTTTGTGTTCAGCACTTAAACAAACTGGCCAACACAATAACACATAAAACTATGTTTGTGTTGAGCACTAATACTGGTCTACACAATAACACATTAAACTATGTTTGTGTTCAGCACTTATACTGGCCTACACAATCACATATAAAACTATGTTTGTGTTTAGCATTAATACTGGCCTACACAATAACACATGGAACTATGTTTGCGTTCAGCACTAATACTGGCCTACACAATAACACATAAAACAATGTTTGTGTTCAACACTAATACTGGCCTACGTTATAACACATAAAACTATGTTTGTGTTCAGCCCTTATACTGGCCTACACAATAACACATGGAACTATGTTTGTGTTCAGCACTTAAACAAACTGGCCAACACAATAACACATAAAACTATGTTTTAGTTCAGCACTTATACTGGCATACTCAATAACACATAAAACTATGTTTGTGTTCAGCACTAATATTGGTCTACACAATAACACATAAAACTATGTTTGCGTTCAGCACTAAAACTGGCCAACACAATAACACATAAAACTATGTTTGTGTTAAGGACTGAAACTGGCCTTCACAATAACATAAAACTATGTTTGTGTTCAGCACTAATACTGGCCTACACAATAACACATAAAAATATGTTTGTGTTCAGCACTAATACTGGTCTACACAATAACACATGAAACTATGTTTGTGTTCAGCACTAATACTGGCCTACACAATAACACATGAAACTATGTTTGTGTTGAGCACTAATACTGGCCTACACAATAACACATAAAACTATGTTTGTGTTCAGCACTAATACTGGCATACACAATAACACATGAAACTATGTTTGTGTTCAGCACTTATACTGGCCTACACAATAACACATCAAACTATGTTTGTGTTCAGCACTAATACTGGCCTACACAGTAACACATAAAACTATGTTAGTGTTCAGCACTGATACTGACCTACACAATAACATATAAAACTATGTTTGTGTTCAGCACTAATACTTGCCTACACAATAACACATGAAACTATGTTTGTGTTCAGCATTAATGCTGGCCTACAGTATAACACATGAAACTATGTTTGTGTTCAGTACTAATACTGGCCTACACAATAACACATAAGACAATGTTTGTGTTCAACACTAATACTGGCCTACGTAATAACACATAAAACTATGTTTGTGTTCAGCCCTTATACTGGCCTACACAATAACACATGAAACTATGTTTGTGTTCAGCACTTAAACAAACTGGCCAACACAATAACACATCAAACTATGTTTTAGTTCAGCACTTATACTGGCATACTCAATAACACATAAAACTATGTTTGTGTTCAGCACTAATACTGGCCTACACAATAACACAGAAAACTATGTTTGTGTTCAGCACTAAAACTGGCCAACACAATAACACATCAAACTATGTTTGCGTTCAGCACTAATAATGGCCTACACAATAACACATCAAACTATGTTTTTATTCAGCATTAATACTGGCCTACAAAATAACACATACAACTATGTTTGTATTCAGCACTAAAACTGGCCAACATAATAACACATCAAACTATGTTTGTGTTCAGCACAAATACTGGCCAACACAATAACACATAAAACTATGTTTGTGTTGTGTTCAGCACTAATACTGGCATACACAATAACACATAAAACTATGTTTGTGTTCAGCACTAAAATTGGCCAACACAATAACACATAAAACTATGTTTGTATTCAGCACTAAAACTGGCCAACACAATAACACATCAAACTATGTTTGTGTTCAGCACTTATACTGGCCTACCCAATAACACATAAAACTATGTTTGTATTCAGCACTAATACTGGCATACACAATAACACATAAAACTATGTTTGTGTTCAGCACTAATACTGGCATACACAATAACACATGAAACTATGTTTGTGTTCAGCACTAATACTGGCCTACACAATAACACATAAAACTATGTTTGTATTCAGCACTAATACTGGCCTACACAATAACACATAAAACTATGTTTGTCTTCACCACTAATACTGGCCTACACAATAACACATAAAACTATGTTTGTGTTCAGCACTAATACTGGCCTACACAATAACACATGAAATTATGTTTGTGTTCAGCACTTAAATAAACTGGCCAACACAATAACACATAAAACTATGTTTGTGTTTAGCACTAATACTGGCCTACACAATAACACATAAAACTATGTTTGTGTTCAGCACTTATACTGGCCTACACAATAACATATAAAACTATGTTTGTGTTTAGCATTAATACTGGCCTACACAATAACACATGAAACTATGTTTGTGTTCAGCACTAATACTGGCCTACACAATAACACATAAAACAATATTTGTGTTCAACACTAATACTGGCCTACGTAATAACACATAAAACTATGTTTGTGTTCAGCCCTTATACTGACCTACACAATAACACATGGAACTATGTTTGTGTTCAGCACTTAAACAAACTGGCCAACACAATAACACATCAAACTATGTTTTAGTTCAGCACTTATACTGGCATGCTCAATAACACATAAAACTATGTTTGTGTTCAGCACTAATATTGTTCTACACAATAACACATAAAACTATGTTTGTGTTCAACACTAAAACTGGTCTACACAATAACACATAAAACTATGTTTGTGTTCAGCACTCATAATGGCCTACACAATAACACATGAAACAATGTTTGTATTCAGCACTAATACTGGCCTACAAAATAACACATAAAACTATGTTTGTATTCAGCACTAAAACTGGCCAACACATTAACACATCAAACTATGTTTGTGTTCAGCACTAAAACTGGCCAACACAATAACACATAAAACTATGTTTGTGTTGTGTTCAGCACTAATACTGGCTTACACAATAACACATCAAACTATGTTTGTATTCAGCACTCATACTGGCATACACAATAACACATAAAACTATGTTTGTATTCAGCACTGAAACTGGCCAACACAATAACACATCAAACTATGTTTGTGTTCAGCACTAATACTGGCCTACACAATAACACATAAAACTATGTTTGTATTCAGCACTAATACTGGCATACACAATAACACATACAACTATGTTTGTTTTCAGCACTAATACTGGCATACACAATAACACATAAAACTATGTTTGTATTCAGCACTAATACTGGCCTACACAATTACACATCTCCCATGCATACTTTTCTAACGAATACACGTCTTGACACTTTGTGAAGAAAATGATTTGAAAATGTACCATTTTTCTGAGTTGTGTGATGAAACGAATCTTACATTCGTGCTAATTTATTATTGAATTTATGAAACTTGCTGCCGAAACGAATATGCTCGGCAGTGCCTCGCGTACATATTTTATTAATTTAATAAATCAAAAAATGAATAAGGCACTCTTGTAAGATCCTTTATAACTGCCTATGCGATTTGAAAACGTTTACACCATTGAAGTTTCAAGCGACATATTTTTAAAAAGCAAAAACTGCTATAAATGATAAAAGTGCAATCTCCCACGCAAAATGTTTATTCGATCTTGGCATTCATATTAGTCAAAAATGGCGTCTGCTAATTGTGTCGGTCACCATGACCAGAACGACAAAATTATAAACTTAAAAGACGACAATGTTTGGGCAATCTCGACTTGCGTGCTGTCAGAATCGATTATAACTTATCTCAATTTATTGTCACCGGCATGTCGGATCTCTTAACCGCTGTCCACTGTGGACGGAGACCTTTGACCCCGGTCGTATTGAATTCGTCCGAGCAATTGTGCGCGAGTGTATGGATTGTGGAAATTTGAAACTCGCTAACCGTCTTACTCTGTTTTTATTGTATAATTATAAAATAGACTCGAGTCTGTGTCCGCTTAACCAGATCAATTTGTTCAAGCAGAAGGGCGTATGTCTTATTTAATCGTCAGCTATATATAAATTATGTATTGTTTGCTAAATGACCGTAGGTTTGGGAGTAATGGGTATATTCCTTTGCGGCCGAAGGGTCTAAGGAATCACGTGACGTCAAATGCTCACGTACCTTTTTTACTACTTGGGCGTATGTTCGAGTCAAGCTCGGTACAATGTTTCCATATGTGAGAAGATATTTTTTATACATGTAAATGTATTTATTTTACCTCGATTTGTGAAAAAAGTTCGTACAGCTTAGACAAATCGCGATTGATGTCTTCATAGGTAGTATCAGTAAAAAACACATGCGGATAAAGTGGCTTGCTCAAAGACACCACAAATAGCCGTGGTGGAGGATCGAACCCACGACTGGTCATTAGTTACTTCTGGAATGAGGGTAAGTCGACTTAGGGTCATGCATATGCAACTAAGCCATTCGTCCGTCAATAAAACTCGATGGCATACATAACCTACCAATAGCCGCATGTTGAAAAGTGTTAATATCTCACTTAAGAATTACCTCCCTTATATGACGGTAGCAAGATTCTCACGCCCAAGATCTTAGGGATGTGTAAAGCAGTTGGGCTTTATTTTAGTTGAAAATGCATAAAATTGTCATATTTCTTTGTGTATATGAGAACATTGCAACATTTTCATGATTTCTGGAAAGTTTGGATGACAGCAGGCTTTGTTTAATGAACAGTTTAAAGATGCGTAGTGATACACTGCAACAAATGGGTAAAAGTGTCAAAAATGAAGGGATGTCATCAAACCATCGAAATTGTTAAAAAGCAACCTGGTCAATCCAATGTTTTTGTCTGCATAAGTGGACCAACAAAGGACTATCTATCGGAACTTTTAGAAGCATCGGTAATGTGTCCTGTGTTCACGAAGGGCAGTTCGCTTCATGTAACACAGTGCAAAATTAATTGTTGTGTGAGACTTCAAGCAGATACGACTGATACATTGTTAAGAATGACTCTTTAAAACAAAGCGTAAGCGACAAAAAGTGGCCACTCACCTATGAACAGTTTGAATAGATATTTCAATATTTTTTATGACGCACTTGCAGGCAACAAAAACTGACACGTTATTCTAGACCGCAGAAAAATATTTATACATTTTTGACCCGTAATTAATCGATCTTCCTTTAAAACATGATTTTGAAGATCTGTTAAAAAAGATCAATAAAATATCAATTTCTCTTATTGGTGTGCAATACGGATTTAAGTACTTCATGCGAACAAAGAAAGGACAATTTTCGGTCATTTATTCCCGTCCGAAATTGTGAGAAGATTCTAGTTTTGAACCCACAGGGACATATGGTGATGATATACAGTAGGTTAAAACTGACGCTCACTGACGTCATCAAGTGTATTACCCGTCTATCCTCGCAGGTTTTGCTCTATTTTAAAGTATTTTGATTTAATAATTCATTGATAAGTATAAATTGCATGTTGATGATGCAATATGACAAGAACGCGAGAAGGAAGCTTCAATCTTGTTTTTGATTTTTAATTTGTCTCCTAAAAGATGTATTCTATTTTCATTATGAGATATTGTATCAGTATGTGTTTGTAATGCAACAGAAGAAAATGCTTTTGTACAGCTACTAGTCCATACTATATAGGTGGATTTCAGAGCCACATTATCAAACTATTATCAGCTATATAAACAGTTTTAGAATATGTATAATCAAATGATGATTTTGTCAACCGTAACGATCATTTTGACAATATAGCAATAATGAACTTACACGCATATTCTAAAATTGTAAGTATCGCTTGCAATAGTTTGATAATGTGATTTTACTAATTGATCCGGGGTGTCTTTAAGGCCATTTTACTAATTGACCCGGGGTGTCTTTAAGGCCATTATCAATTAATTGCTAGACTATCATCCATTTTTTTTCTTAAAAACGGGGAGGTAGGAAGGGTTTTATCTTTTATTTTTATTTTTAAAATGTTTGATGTATTTTTAATGAAAATGAAAAGGGTCGGTCGGCATGATAATTAGGCGGCGGGCGGGGATGATAATATAGCAATTAATTTATAATGGACTTACCTTTTAGTAAATGTAATTTAATATAAAAAACAAAGACAGCAAAGCAAGCACAATAACACAGCAACAATGAATTAAAGTATAATATTCATGTATATGAACTCGTTGATGATTTTTTTTACATGAATGGCGTGCTTTCGTTTATTTTGCTGAAGTATCATTTTATTCACGTGGCAATTATCGTCACACCAGTTAACGGTTCTAACAGATATGTTATATTTACAATTGTTAAAATGCTCTGCAAAGCCTTGCATACTATGATTATATTTGTCAATTCGTTTAATAAATAAACACTTATGTTAGATTCCCTATGTATTACACTAGCCCATCAAACACCTAGAAAGAATTTAAAAAAGTATACAGACCCCTGTGGAATAAGTGAAAAATTTCTCGCGCTGAAAAAAATTGGTCAGTGCAGATCGTTATGCTCTTTGAAATCAGTCTGGGTCAGAGCGACCTTTGCATTTTCCATTAACAATGCGCTGACGATACACCAAGCGAACGTCCACATCATCAAGATTGCTATTGAGATGTCACGGGTGACAAACAAATGAGTCAATCGCATTTAACTATAATGTTTTTGGGACGACGAAAAATCGGCACACACTTTTATGATGGCATCTTGACATCTCAAAGGCGCATTTAACATTTTGTAAAAAATATGTAATTACCACCACATCCAATTATTGTCACGGGCATTAACTTATGACGTCGCAAATTTCTTATTTGCAATAAAAAACGTAATGAAAAACTCTAATAAAAATACGGCGCCTAAAACACTCCAAATAAAAGAGAAGAATATGTTTCTGCCCATGTGTAACAGCAAGGAATTATGATATACAATTCCTTGGTAACAGAGTATGTTTATTTATCCACTTTTAAAAAAATCACTATTTCTCACTCTCTTTTTATTTATATATATTTAATCATAATATATAATATATCTACCTTCAACTCTTTCGGTATTTCTCTCTCTCCTCTCCTATGTCTTTCTTCCTATCTAATAAGCTTTGCGTTTGTTCCAATCACTTTCAATTTTCTCTATCTCCTCTCATATGTCTTCCTTCCTATTTCATAACCTTTGTTTTTGTTTCGATCCCTTTTCACTTTCATATTTGTTATTTGGTAGAATATTACATATGAGAGAAGTTACGATTGAGAGTTGTGTAACACTTAGAATATTATTTAACATACACTTATAAACAATATTGTAAACTTGCTATCTTCCCATTTCCCATCTGTCTCTCTCTCTGTCTCTCTCTCTCTCTCTCTCTCTCTCTCTCTCTCTCTCTCTCTCTCTCTCTCTCTCTCTTTCGCTCTTTTCTCTTTCTTTCGTTCTCTAATATATCATATTTTGCCCAATGGCGATTACAATAAATATTGTACCTGAAAACTTTACCAGTTGTTGCTTTAGTCCTCTGTAAAACGTTTGTTTCCTTTTTATTTTGTGTGTGTTAGGTGTGAATATATTTTGTATTTGTTTAGTGGTATCTAGTGGAACTGTTTAAATTGAAAATTGTCTCAGCTGGTAGAGTGCAAGCTGTGTGCAGTATTGGATGGGTTGATAAACGAATGGACGTAAGAATTAACTAACAAATGAACGAACGGTTGAATACAAGCAAGAAGGAACTAACAAAATAAATGAATGAATGAACGAACAAACGAACGAACGAACGAACGAACGAACGAACGAACGAACGAACGAACAAAAGAACGAATGAACGAACGGAATAACGAACGAGCGCACGAAGGAACTGACAAAATAAATGAATGAATGAATGAATGAATGAATGAATGAATGAATGAATGAATGAATGAATGAATGAACGAACGAACGAAGGAACCTTTTCAATATATAATTTAGGCATGTTTAAATAGATATTCTTTTGGCAACGCGGGGTCATTGAGTATACTATAGGCATGATATATTACAATAAAAATGTTTAAACCAATTCTAAAATATTGAAAAATCCTGATATACTACCTTTAATTAAAGTACATGTACACAACTCAAATGATATGTCAAGGTCGTTATAACATACTACAAGGTACAGCTAACGTACATCTAAACATGTTTATTGCCTTCCGATATGCATCATACACCTGCTGGTTTAGAATATGGCCGAATTCCTCATCCATATGTCACCAACAGCCGTGCTTGTCAGTCTCACTGAACAGTAATGTTTACTAAAACAACATTCAGACATATTGTACCGCAGTCGAACAACAATTGCGCCTGGTCAGATGTGCCCGGTTGGTGAACCTCGGCTTGATGCGGTCCAATAAATCAATTTGCATTTTAAATACATACTGATGTATCTTTGATAAAAATGTGTTTTTAACTTTACTAAAATCTTGGACTTTTATAGAAGAAGTATTGCCTAAATGAAATCAGTTATAACTTGAATAACTGTTTTTAGTTATTTTATTTTAGTTGATGATGAATACGTTTTGGTTGATATATTTTCATTTAATGTTAGTGTAAACAATACAAGTATAGCAATGGGGGTGTGGGTGGGGAAGGGCTGGGACTGGAAATGTAATGTTATCAATGTAATAACGGTGTTTGTTTTTATAATGGTGTTTTATGGTGACATTTACAACACAATTCAGGTTATATATTGCACATCCAATTGTATTGGTTGATGAAAATCTCAGAACAAATCTGAGAAGAACCACCGTCCGGCTTTCGCAAGTAACTGGCAAATTTACTCACATGAAGTTTTTTAGATCGACCAGGATTCGAACTTATGACCTTAGCGGTGATAAATAAGTGATATTGAGATGGCGGCTTAAAACAGTTTTGTCAGCATTGTGGCGCCGCAAAATGTTTGTAACACAATTTGTTAGTCATTACTAAAATTCGTTGGAAATCGTCGAATTTTGGTAGCAACAAAATGCGTATCATAAGTACATTATAGTGAAGGATCGTAGAATTGAACACATTTTTGTATTGTTGTCGACTCATCAACATCATCACATTCACTATCATCATCGGCATCAACGTCTTCATAATCATCATTATCATCTTGATCATCCTAATCAGCTCAACCTATAGTTGATATTGAGAGTAAGTATTCAAGAAACACAATATAGTATTTGTTAACATACGCCTGTTGCAATCGTTCATACTCGGTCAATTCCGACACCGTTCGGTATTAGACCTTGTTAATGGCATACTACATTAAATGTTACAAAGAATGGTCGCAAGATATGTGCAAAGAAATATTTATTTTTTTCTTTGGTACCTATTCTTTTTATAACAGAAGCCGTTTATGGATTACTGTATGAAAAAAAACAGTTTTGCTTGTGAAATGGACAAAATAAATATAATAATTTATCACGGGAGTGCGACAATTTGAAGCTCTGTTCACTGCGCCACATATGAATAGTACATGGCCATTGGTATAATTATGTTTATAAACGTATCTTTAAGTGCACGTTTAAACGATGATACCAGGAAATTTCCTAACGTTTACCGAGACAAGATAATCTGATCTATTGACGTTATTCCATTCCATTCTGAAACGATCTATGTATTAAATGATATTTGGTGTGTAGTTGCACAAGTATAAAATACAGGTCAATTTCAATATTTTTAACGTCGGTTATACTTTACAGGAGTTATGGCCCTATTTCGACTTAATTATAGGTAAAATAATAAGAAAATATAACTAATTTTTACTGAAACAAATATAATGACGAGTAGCGAATGTTTATTTGAAAATACACGTTTATTACTGTCCGATATTCGATAGGAACATTAGTACTAAACACAGTGTTGTAAAACAGCCAAGACTGCAAAAAAAACACAACAGAAATGCAAATTAATTAGTACAACGGACTGAAACTTTTATTACACCGCATATGTGAAGAACTATGACATAGATTTAGGTCACCACGTAGGGCTATGTGTAAAGAATCAACCGCAGGCTACAATTTATTTTGTCACACTTTTAATGATGAATTTGCAAATCAACAACAACATATACAACAGGACCACGTGGTTTCTTATTACGATATACACAACTACTTCACGTTCGTTCCAGACAGCTCAGACATCGGCTAATCGTACATTGCGACAACATTGTCCAGTTTTACGTAAACTAAATAAAAGAATTAGTGCCGCAAACGCCGCCATAAGCCAGTAATTAACTATCGTCCAGACGAGATCATATAATATTTACCATTTACCTGTAATTCGTTGACCTACCTGACCTATTTGTAAATACCTACCGATAAAACCAATACCCCTCCAGGCGTTTACGTAACGTAACAGTTCCGAGGCGATAAAAATCAATGAATCTATTATTAGGTCGCTGTATAGTGGTATGACGTCATATTACGTAATGACTATTCCGCAGTTGCCGGTCAGCTGACATCTGATCACGCCCTTCAAGTGAGATTAGCCAATCGGGTTGTTGAAATGTGTATTTGGCGCTTCTTGTTAAGCTCATGTCCTTAGCTTACACTGGAAGAGTGTATGTATGTATATTTCGGGGGGTGATCTGTTTTTTTTTCTGAAATTATACAATAAAAACTTTATAAATAAAACTGGGTTTTAACAATTTATTATTGCTACCTTTGACCCATTCAATAACAACTTCATATGTCGATATGAATGAAATAATGTTCCAAAGACAAGTTATATTTACAGTAACATTGTGTGAAGAAATTCCCTTAAGGTGGCCCATTTGTTTTGTTGTTTTTTTCTTATTATTTATAATTTCTTCAATGTAGATTTGTTTCGTTTTATAAAACACCATTAATTTACTTTTCATTGTTTGTTTAATTGCACATTTCAATAAGACTGAAAAGTGCCATTCAGACGTGCCTATGGCCGCAGTATCAGTTTACAACTACTAACGGGCGATAATGACCAAAGCACCGGTTGCAAGTTGACCACAGCTGAAAGGTCAGTCCGCCCTCTTATCCAATGAAAATGGACTCGCCCTGGTCAGTTCGTAATGGCCGCTGATATGTTAGGAAAACCCCTTAGTCTGTACACATTGACCAGTTCTACGTCACCTTGAGCGTACGCGTGAACGGAATTAAAGTTAAACGAATTTTAACTCATTCAAAAGGCATGGATTTATTTAAACATTAGATTGATTGGAAAAAGAAGTGGACAGTGTATGGAAACCATGAAACGTTATAAAAAGTGACCATCTGTGTAAGGCAGGATATACATATACCGCGTATAGTGTAAGAAAGGTCGAATATTTTGACGGGAAAGTAGAATTAGAATGTTAATGTGTTAGACAAAATTATTTTGTTTGCTATTCTACGCATTTAGATATTTTTTGAGCATTTGGGAAATGTTAAAAGCTTTGAAATGTTGACTTTAAAATAATTTTTAACACTTATCCTTTTAGACTGCTTCCGCTTTTATCTAAAATAGCATATTTGTATAAACACTTGCAGTATTTCACTAATTCAAAAGCTAAAATGTACAGGGAGCAAACTGTTCCTAACATGACACCATTGATGCCAATGGCATCGCTCGTGTCCGTCCCGGTTCGATACAACCCAGTGACATCGTTCAGCTCCATCAGTTCCCTGGCGCAGCCCATGATGCCCTTACAGCACCAGGCTGGACCGCCCGGTGTAATGGTTGGGACGGGTTCTGTGGGTATGGGAGGCAATGTAGACATAGTACATCCGCAATCTAGCCCAGAAAGCGGCGGATCTGGAGTTAATAACGACAGCCCGTGTAGGGACAGGTCGGATTCAGCGTCGACATCGTCACTTGATTCGACCGGATCGTCGTCGTCCAAGACAGGAACATCAGGAAATTCAGCAAATTCGCTCTCTAAAGGAAAAGGAAAAGGTAATTTTATAAATTTAATTCAATTTAGTTTTAGTTTTAATTTATTTATTTCATTTCGATTGTGAAGCAAATTATTTCAAATTTCGACAAATCACTCTCAAATTCTTCCTGTGTGAAACCAGTACTAAGCATATATGAGGATAAAATGTCTTGCTCAAGGACACCAAACATAGCCATGGTGGAGGCTCAAACCCACGACCCGATTCTCTACCACTGAACCACGCATTTCATAAATATATACATTCTGGTAACTTTTATAACTTCTTGTGATTATTTATTTCCATGTTTGCATGCCCGTATCATTGTAGGCATTAAAACAAATATGAAAATGCATGCATAGTGACATGACAATATAATATAATAAGCATGCCTTACGAAATTGAAATAATAAAAAAACTACGAGTGAAGACTACATTTTAACCTTTGAATATATGACATTTAAATTCTGGAAACAGAAAATTGTATTTAATATTAAGTGGAAATGTTAGTGTATTATTAATATTAATTCTCAATTATCATACATTTGGTAGTACTTTTCCGCTTCTTTGTTTTGCAAAGAATGCGTGTCAATGTTTTTACCACGATTTACGTCATACAAGTAGATCCCCAATTAATCCCCAATTAATTTTATTAATTTTGATATATATTCAAAATTAAAACCCTGCGGTCGACTCTGTTATCTGGTAAGGTAGCGCACCAACCCTTTATTACATGAATATAAACGTTAATAGAATGATAGCATACGATATAAGAGGTAGATCGCAAAGAGCGAGACGATGCGATTGGAACGACGATACATAAAAGCTCAGTCTGATCTCAAGGCTTTATAAATAAATGAACAAACTTATTAATTATAAATAAACAATAAACATAAAAGGCAAAATCAATGAAAATCTTGATAACTTTACCGTTGACGGATGTCAGGAATTAACAAAGTATTTGGTGAGACATTTTGGTTTAATTCTAATATATCAACCTTGGCTGTACGTGCTGAGATACGATTAACTATTCTTATTAGGACAGGTTGGGTTCGGATTAGCATTTGATTAAAGCACGTCAAATAGCATGAGTTTATAGATTACGGGTAAAAAAAATATAAAATAAAATGCGTTACCTGTTCGACAAACTAAACTGTTGCATATTACATGTTCCTTTCATACGATCACCATTAAAGAAATAATTTGAATATTGCACACGTTATTGTTTTTGTATTTGTGTATGTTGTGTGTTGGTTTGAACATGAATGCTTTTTTTTATTTCCGTAATAAAAGTGACCAACGTTATGTAATTATGTCTTGCTACAGTTATATGTCTATGTTATTGAACTGTATTCTGTCATAATGATCTCTTGTAACAAAGGAAATTGAATTGAACTGAACAGATTTTGTCAGTAATACTAGTTCAGGGTTCTCCACAGGAAGGAACGCAAGCGCTGGGTTGCGTAAATACCTTCAACGCATTTTCAAGCACTGTGTAGGGCACTCATTGAAATACATTTCAAAAGCAAAACTTGTATTAATCAGTTAAAGTAATTATATTTAGTAGGTTTCATTTTAGGCATTAAAATAAGAAAAGATATGCAAAGAAAATAATGATCTAGAGGAAAGTAAGCATGTAGTTAAGAGGAGTACACAATTATTTAAGTCGTGTACGACAGGGATTAGAGAATGTGGCAATAACAATACTCACGTGACCTAATTGGTTCACCTAATGACTGGAATCGCCAGAAGCAAAGTGATGACGTCATCGTACAGCTAATTTGACAGCAAATCATGTAATACCCCAAGATGGCATTGATATGCCCCAACTCTGGATATTTGCAGTGTTATCTAAATGTTAAACATGTGTTGTAATGTTTCGTATGGATAGTAAGAAGTGTGTATTGCCGTTGTACACATTCATGCCAGTATCATCACATTTCAGCCCAATTCCACAGTTTAATTAATAACTTCATGTTTATACATTGTTCAGTTAAAATATTATTTCATATAAATTCGATACCAATATAACTGATCAATAAGGGAAGGATGCCGGATGAAAACAGCTGGTGTTCAAATTAATATCCATTGTTTACACTATGTCTGTTTAGCGGTTTCAAGTCAAATTTTCCGATGGGATGGTGTTTGTCCATTACGGTTAATTAATGAACACTTAATAATATTAACAAGTAATTTAAGATAATTTATCTAAACAAGTAATTAATTATTCACAGTGAATCATATAAACAAGTAATTCGGAGTGAATAATTCAAACAAGTATTAAACAGTGGGTAATCTGAAAAAGAAATTTTCAAGGAATGATTAAAAAAATATAGAGAATAATTTAAACAATTAATTTACAGTGAATAATTTTAACAAGTTATTTTTTACATTGACTATTCTATATAAATTAGTTATGATACTGTAAATAAGTAAATCAAGTAGTTTAGAGACTGAGTGGACAAGACAATGTGTTCACTGTCAAGTACTAGTGCACTTTAGTTTGATAATTATAATGATAAACATTATCATGATAAACGTTATAATAATAAACATATAGCTAAGATCACTGGCAAGTCACAATCAGTTTGATGTGTGCATCTTTTTACTTAAAGAAATAATGCGAATGTGTCCGTTGTGTAATGCATCAATTTAAAATTACAACAGCAACGTGTTTTATCCCCTTTTTAGTGATAAAGATGAACCACAATACATCATTATCTAGCCAAACTACTACCGTGCTGCAACGTTCGAAATTATAGCAAACTTTGAAATATAAAAACCGATTTATATTGTATAACAGTGAAACCAGGAAAACGTTACGAAATACTTTTGTCTTTTTTCTCATCGAGATATTGCGAATATTGTGATAACAGAAATGTACTCACATGTACGGATGAATGCGTTGTTCATGTAGACGTATTTTTCATTCAGCTACAAAATAAATTAAAATATGTGCCTATTGTATTACAAATACATGTATGTAGGATTGAAATTGTAACGTAAATACAAAATATGTACTTGTACAAATTATAATGCAAACACAGATGGTCCCGTTCTGGTAAACTTTTTATATATATGGATGACACAGATCTGGTTATAAATTGTAAATTTTACAAATATAGATGGTACAGACCTGGTTAGAATCTGTTTTGAATTTTACAATTACAGATGGTTAAAATCTGTAAATGTTACAAATACAGATGGTTCAGACCTGGTTAAAATCTGTAAATGTAACAAATACAGATGGTTCAGACCTGGTTAAAATCTGTAAATGTTACAAATACAGATGGTTCAGACCTGGTTAAAATCTGTAAATGTAACAAATACAGATGGTTCAGACCTGGTTAAAATCTGTAAATGTTACAAATACAGATGGCTCAGACCTGGTTAAAATCTGTAAATGTTACAAATAAAGATGGCCTGGACATGGTTAAAATCTGTAAATGTTACAAATAAAGATTACCTGGACCTGATTAAAATCTGTAAATGTTACAAATACAGATGACTCAGACCTGGTTAAAATTTGTAAATGTTACAAATAAAGATGGCCTGGACATGGTTAAAATCTGTAAATGTTACAAATACAGATGGTTCAGACCTGGTTAAAATCTGTAAATGTTACAAATATAGAAGGCCTGGACCTGGTTCAAATCTGTAAATGTAACAAATACATATGGCTTAGACCTGGTTAAAATCTGTAAATGTTACAAATATAGATGGCCTGGACCTGGTTAAAATATGTAAATGTTACAAATACAGATGGCTCAGACCTGGTAAAAATTTGTAAATGTTACAAATACAGATGGACCAGATCTGGTTAAAATCTGTAAATGTTACAAATACAGATGAATCTGACCTTGCTAAAATCTGTAAATGTTACAAATACAGATGGCTCAGACCTGGTAAAAATCTGTTTTAAATATTATAAATATAAAAAACCAAGACCTAATAGATTAGTTCATATCGCTGATGCAGTAACTACATATAACGTACTTGTATATACACATAGATAACTTTAGATAGTGACGTGGACGGACGGAGGAATCTCATGTTTAGATTGCTGTTATTAATTACCAATTAATGAGATGTTGTTTTACTCTGTAAGATATGGGTCAGTCCTATTAACCAATGGTGTTTTTATTGTAGTAGGCTGTATTTTTGTCGGCTACTTGGTAAATTAGCCATTAGTACACGCATGTGTAATAAAAACGTGGACAACACAACGACTAGCATAATCATCATTAACAAATGTTTGCCAGTTACTTGTGGAGTGTACCTCAACTATTTTTTAAAAATGAATGTTATATATATGCATAAGCATCAATTGCAAACACAACTTGTAAAATTACAATAAATCAAAATACACGTATAAAATCGAGTAAACCTTTCTTTAACCAGTAATAAATGTTTTATTCACCAGTTAACACTTGTATGTTTTTACTTTAATTTCAATTTTGCCCGTCAAGTTGGAACTATTTTTTTTATGATAAATGTGTGTCCTTCCGCTGAACTCGTTATCCATATACCAAATCGCGTATACTAGCGTGCTGGCGACATAAATAGATCGTTTTATGCTTCAGCAGTATGGAAAACACATTTAATTAAAAGCTTCGCAAATGTATACGATATATGTATGGCCTGGGGCATGGATGCCACATTTACCGTCAACTGCTGTACCACGGTCAGCTTACCACCGGCAACAAAAAAAAAATGAACACTTTGCTGGAAGTAACAAATAAATGTACGTTTTGTGTCATACACGTTCTTGATTAATGGTACATAAAATGCGGTGTACGTGTGGTTTTTGTCATTTTTTTTTATCCTTGAGAAAACTCTATAATAAGTACACACGCATATGCATTACGGTGTTATATTTTAGGTCGTTTCATACGTTCATGTGCATAGAAACTAGGAAAAGAGCGTTAACATTTTATGTTCTAAATACCTTCCAATCGATTACTATAAAAGTGGTGGATACTCCGTGGGCGAGTGGTATAAGGCGCTGTCATTTAATGATCACTTACCTCTCACCGCTAAGGTTGTAGGTTTGAGTCCCGCTTGCTAAAAAAAAAACAACTTTATGTGAGAAAATTTGCCAGTTACTTGCTGAAGGACGACGGTTCTACTCAGTTCTATTCTGAAGACTTCCTCCATCATTACAATTGGATATGATTAATATATATCTGTCATGGGCAAAATATTGTCAATTGTATGTATAATGATACTGTAAAGTTTAAGTCAATAAAATATGTCTATGTCAATGTCTATATGCATGTAACATGAAATGTGTAGAAAATAGCGTTAAACCCCATTCAAAAAATGTTTAAAACAAAAGGGCGGCATTTTTAGACGTTCCTCGTAATAACCCACACCAATTCGTTATAATTTAAAATATAATGTTTATTTATAGAAATCCGTAAAACATAAACACGTGGTTGACAACACATACCTGTCTGACCTCGGCCCATTAGTACGTGACCTCAGTCCACTACACAACTACGGTGATCGTTGGTCACGTAACTACCAAGTTTCATTAAGATGTAGTCGGATTAACTGTCACCAGTAAGGCTGAAATAATTTATAAAGAGGATTTTTATTTAACAATCAGTTAGTCTTTTACAGTGTAAACGTAGGTATATTAAATGGCACACAGCATACCGGTCATATATGTACATACCGGTCATATATGTACATACCAGTCATATATATGTACATATCGCTAATATATGTACATACCAGTCATATATATGTACATACCAGTCATATATGTACATACAGTCATATGTACGTACATACCAGTCATATATGTACATACCGGTCATATATGTACATACCAGTCATATATTTGTACATAACACTCATATATGTACATACTGGTCATATATATTTACATACTGGTCATATATGTACATACCGGTCATATATATGTACATACCGGTCATATATGTACATACCGGTCATATATATGTACATACCTGTCATATATATGTTTGTACATACCAGTCATATATATGTACATACCGGTCATATATGTACATACCGGTCATATATATGTACATACCAGTCATATATATGTACATACCAGTCATACATGTACATATCTGTCATATATATGTACATACTGGTCATATATGTACATACAGGTCATATATGTACATACCAGTCATATATGTACATACGGGTCATATATATGTACATACCAGTCATATATGTACATACCGCCCTATACGTACGCACTACAAATCTTTATAGCCTTTGAAAATCAATATATCAAATGTTCGTTTGTTAATAAATGTTAAAACCTTTTGCTACTGCATGTATACAAAAAAAGCAAATCAAGTAAATCAATGTTTAACGCTGTTCTTGTTTAATTTGTGGGTGAGGACCTCAGGGAAGATTGGACTTAGTTCATCTAAGTTTTCCCGTAAATTAAAGTCATTATTATTATTTTATTATTATTATTATTATTATTATTATTATTATTATTATTATTATTTCCTGGAAAATATATTGCAATTATCACTTCTTTTTATTGATTTGAAACATACAACCCCGTTACCTTAATCCACAAAATAAGTGTCTTGTATTGTCTCCTTGCGCGTTGATCCTGGTTTTATGTTTCAAATTGATAAAAAGCAGTGATACTCGCAATATATTTTGATAGGAGAGGTAGAAAGACGTTTATTATAAAATAAAATAAAATCCAACCGAAAAATCGACGTTTCATGCTGTTTATCTCAGTGTTACATTGCTATTGTATTTCGGTGAAATTATTACTATTTCTATCCGCCATTGTTTTCACTGTTAAGTGGATATTTATTGATATCTTTAGATTTTGTAAATCCCCCACATCTCCGAGCCTTAATCTTAAATTGATGACATAAAAGCTTCGAACTATTACATACATCATGTTTTGAGAGCTGTAGTCCATACAAGTTATGTAATATTACATAAATAGTGTCTGGATAAGCAAAGAAGTGCTAACAAAGTCATACAAAATGTGTTACGAATTAATGTTGCAATCGGTCAATACTAACGAAAAAAGCAATCATCAGAAATATCAGTGTTGCGACACCATACAAACAAACTCGGTCATCAACATGGTAACAGTCTTAACAGTTTCCATTTCGCGCGAAATTTTCGTGTTAAATAAAACTTGTTTTTATTGGCGGGCACTTATAAAGTCAAGAAGGTACGTTTCGGCTAAAACATGTATTTCTCTTTCTTCGTGATCGCGGATGCATAAAAGTTTAAGGTATTCATTGGGTCAGTTCGTCCTTAATGCCCGCGGAGGAATTTTAATGGCGCATAACAAATGTGAAGGTCGGATTGGAATGTTTCGGCTTGCTTCGTGAGCATACAAGAGAGGTCAAAATGCCCTTCAGCTCTGTTAATGAAAAAAAGTGCAAATGTTGTCCACAGAGGGACGTTCCCCTACACTGGACTTCAAAAATAAAGCGCCTGCTGACACTGACTATTGATCAAAGTGAGAATGCGCTTAGGGGAACACAAGCTCATCAATATACGTGGAAAATATGTCCATTTGGCAAGAAAAACTGACCAAACAAACCGATAACGCTGGCCGGTTTCAGAGTAATTGAACTAGCATACTTTCATGATATGATTAAACGAAACAGCTGCAGATACCAGAGTGACATAAAGCAGGATAGAAGAAAAACATGTGTAACTTGCACCCCCAGCTCCCCCAGCTCCCCCCCCCCCCCCTCCCCCATGAAACAAAATTGAAGTTTAGCATCATCTTTAAATAGCAAAACCTTGTAAGTCAAACGAAACGAATTTGGGGGGATTTTTCTGTCTTAATTGGTATAATCTGTACACGTTAATGGAACATATTTCGAGTTAACACAAGGGGTATGCGCACATCGATTACATCTGATTAGCATATCACTTTATCAAGGTTCCACGGATAACAGTTAATTAATGAACAATTAATTAATAATCTAGAGCCACACAATTTTTCGTTCACACGCGTTGTCATGATTGACCTATATTTATTGATTTATGCAATTCAGCCATTATTTAGCAAGCTTTGATAAAGCTAATTTGACTCTAGCTGTGTAATAGTGCAGTCAAATCTGTGTAAGCGGCCACATTTACTGTTTTATAAATAAGAGTTACTGTAATGGAGATAATAATGATGATGTTTATAGTAATTAACGATGAT
This sequence comes from Panopea generosa, assembly GCA_029582155.1. Classification (NCBI taxonomy): domain Eukaryota; kingdom Metazoa; phylum Mollusca; class Bivalvia; order Adapedonta; family Hiatellidae; genus Panopea; species Panopea generosa. The sequence goes on from CM055911.1 coordinate 53,538,160, forward strand.
GATGATGTTGATGATGATGATGATGATGATGATGATGATGATGACGGTGATGATGATGGTGATGATTTTGATGATGATGATGATAATGATGATGATGTTGCAAAAATATTAAACGTGCATTTTTCATAATGTACAGAGAAGTTTGACATATTTTCACCATAACAGTGTTGTTCTATAACGGTGAAATTTAAGACAGGTCTCGGCGGATACAATTTCTGAAAGTCATTATCTGCTAACTGCATGTCCGTTCAAAATCAATACTGTCCTTTCCGTCATGTGACGTCCTTAATGAGCGCTTAATTGACCAGCATCACGGCAGGACACCGAAACGGTAATATTCAGCAATATAATACGATTGAACCCGAGCACTGCATGTATCAGATGACCAATATCTAGACGACATTCGGAATCAATATTGGCGGATTGGCATATCTGGAAATTTTACCGCTCGGTCCAGATATTTTTTACACACTAGTTCAGGGTCTGATTATTTACAAACTGGTGCAGAGACTGGTATTTTTACCGATCAAAATTTTTAAGACTAATTCAGTGTCTGATTATTTACAGACAGGTCCTGGAGTTTTTACAGACTGGTTCAGATTTTGGTACTTTTACAGACTAGTCCAGGGTCTGATTATTTACAGACTGGTATAGGATCTGGCTTTTTACCAGACTGGTTTAGATTTTAGTACTTTAACAGACTGGCCAAAAGTCTGATTATTTACAGACTGGTCCAGGGTCTGGCATTTTACCAGACTGGTTCAGATTTTGATACTTTTACAGACTGTGATCCAGGGTCTGATTATTTACAGACTGATCCGGGGCCTGGTATATTTGTACTTTTATAAACTGGTTCAGTGACTTATTGTTTGCAGACTCGCACAGGGTCTGGTATGTCGATATATTGGTCGATTATCAGGTTCGTTTACAAACTTGTACATAGTTTGGTATTATGACGGACTGGTCCAAAGTTATCTATTTCAAAATGATATCTATATTCGATGAAATGAAATATGTCACAGTTTAAATGTTTATGAACCATGAACCATATTTATTGAGATATAAATGATTATCTATTATCCGGCCCAATCTTGTGGAGAAAGAAATTAGTATACAGGACGGTAACACTGTGAGCAATTCTCGAATATAACAGCCTCCAGTCTAGATCGCATCCTTGGTTAGTCAGTCAGTATACACTGAACGGATGCTAGATTCGGCCATTGATATGGTGAACCACACACTGTATATCCGTAATTTAATAAGGTCATTCATAAGGTTGCTTCCGGGCAGTCAGACCAACGAACGGACTAAACACCAGATAAAAGGAGAACAGAAAGACAGACAAACGGTCGTTCCAACATTTTCGACTGAAGGGATTTTTAAAGCTGTAATTTTCACTTATTTTTAAGCCTATAAACCGATTTTTAGGAGGTTTCCTTCTATTATTAACCCTAATCCCTATTCCCTAAACACCATACGTTGGCCCGGACGAACGGACAGACAGAGAAATAAAAAAAAATGCATCTTATAAAAAAAACACCAATATCATATAAATCCGAATGCAACATGCCTGGCATGGTAGTTTGGTCTTTAAACGTTAATCGCGACCTTCACTTAACGTGTTTTTCTGATAATCCAGACACTTAACTCGAATCAAAGTTCTCTTTATTTCAAATCAAACTTAAATCTTATTTATCAAACATATCATTAAACTTGCTAAAACAACTACTTAATTTTTGAAGGAAATGTTTGACTCACATAAAACGAGTTTGATAAATCATAACGTCCCATCGGTGCAATAAGGTACCAAGTGTATATGAATACCTTTTTGCACCAATGGGCGATTATTAATATCCTGTCTTGTTATCGTGTTTCTTAACATTGTCTTCTTCTGTACAACTTTTTTCTATCAACCAAGATATCTGATTCACACTTTGAGAATTCGGCTGCACCACGTGTCCTTTAACATATGTGGCGTAGATATTGTAAACAAGTGGTCCGTTAATTGGCCAAAATGTACTAAATCAACCCTGTATTATGCGAGGTTGGATCGTGTCCAGTAATTTTATATACCTTGGCAGGGTTATATCTTTATACCCAACGGACGATAATGCGAATACATATTTTCTTTCATAATTATGCCGATATAACAACTGCTTGTGAACGAACATATTTCTTGTGTTATGCAGAAAGAGTCCAAGTTTTGGATACCGACCGACATTCATTGTTTAAGACCAAGAATGTGTCATGTTTAGCCAAATTGTCTAAGGTATTAAGATCAGATACTATCATCGCTGAGGTCGTAAGCTCGAATCGAGATACTATCATCGCTGAGGTCGTAAGCTCGAATCGAGCTACTATCATCGCTGTGGTCGTAAGCTCGAACCGAGCTACTATCATCGCTGAGGTCGTAAGCTCGAATCGAGATACTATCATCGCTGAGGTCGTAAGCTCGAATCGAGCTACTATCATCGCTGAGGTCGTAAGCTCGAACCGAGCTACTATCATCACTGAGGTCGTAAGCTCGAATCAAGCTACTATCATCGCTGAGGTTGTAAGCTCGAATCGAGATACTATCATCGCTGAGGTCGTAAGCTCGAATCGAACTCGTTCTTAAGAGTACCTGAGGAAGTTTGCCAGTTACTTGCCAGTTTGTCAGTTACTTGCCAGGTACTTACCAGTTAGCCAGTTTGCCAGTTACAAAATGGATACCGTCAACAACGTTAACAAAACATTGATTATACCAAAACATAACTCGAACAAGATATGATGGATACTTCAAATAAAGACATTCAAACTTCACCATAAACAAAGTCGACAGGACATTATGGAAACTATCAACAAAACAGAATAGTTGCAAAGCCAATCTCAACAAAACAGGATGGATACCATAGACAACGTCAGCAAAACATAATGTATACCATGTACATGTCAACAAAACGTCACGGATACTATAGGCAACGCGAGTAAAATCATGAATACAATAGACAACGTAAATAAAAGTCATGGATACCATAGACAGCGTCAACAAAACAGAATAGTTGCCATAGTCAACGTCAACAAAACTGAATAGTTGTCATAGTCAACGTTAACAAAACAGGATGGATACCATAGACAACGCCAACAGAACACCATGGACACCATAGACAACGTCAACTAAACGTATGGATACCATCGACAACGTCAGCAAAAATCGTGTATACCACAGGCAACGTCAACAAAACACCATGGACACCATAGAAAACGTCAACAAAACATATGGATACCATTGCCAACTTCAACAAAACGTCATGGATACCATAATCGAAGTCAACAAAACACCAAGGTTACCATAATCGACGTCAACAAAACATCATGGATACCATAGAAAACGGCAACAGAACTGCCATGATAATAGATTAGTATGTTAACGGGTCAAAGAACGGTTACTGTCCTCATATATAGTGGGGCGCGTAGTAGTACATCGGACCGTTGGTTGGAGGGTCGTGAATTCGATCCTCCGGCACGGCCAAGTGTGGTGTCCTTGAGAAAGACACTTTAATTCCCGCACATATGCTTAGTACTGATTCTTTCTAAAAGGACTACGAGAACGTGTTTTGTCTATGTAGTAATAACTTGTTCCACAATCGAAGTCAAATAAATGGGTTAAAATTGGCTAAGGATTTTCTTCCTTAATATAATAAAGATAACGTTATGCAATGATCGTAAATTGATAAAAAAATCCACACCAAGCAATCGCAAAATTATCAAAACCCCAAAGCAAAGTATGTATGCATGTTACCATACATCGACTTGTTGGGCTTATCAGAGCCATTATATAGGACTTTTTCAATCAATATCCGTCGTTTGAATTCCCAGTCTATAGGGTCACCCCTATCTCTATGTTGACAATGGACATATAATCGCCACTCTGTCGCCTGATAAACACCGAGGCAAAGTTGGACGCGAATGTAAATTAAGCCGGCGGCGTATCCATGAATCTGAGTGTGGGTAACCGGTTCTTAACGCTATTTAAGGTCACGGATTGTGTATATATGCATAACGTGGTATTTGTGTATAATGGTTGTAAGCAACCGTTGCGTTGTGAGTTTATATGGTAGACAAATGTGGATGGGGTGAACTGAATTGAATTGAATGCATTTAATTATTCTGTCTGCCATGGTAAACTAGATATCTAGGGTTGACATTTGTAGATTGTCAAGCTCAAATCTTCTGGTTAGTGAATACGACCCCAGAATCGTCGTAAACGTAAACCAACAATTATTCATATTATTTTTAATTTTCATTCAAATGAAGCCAAGTTGGCTCAAATCATGCAGAAAATTACATATTTTCTGAAAATACAATCATTTTAAATGTCGATCAAAATTTGAACAAATCTGAGAGAAATTGTCAAATTGACTTACGTAAATTTTTAGTAACTTTGTGAAACGCAGCTAAGGGGTCGTATTTACCAACCAGAATATGAGAATCTTAGACTTGACCTTGAAAATCCGCAAATTTCAACCTTAGATATCGAGTATACGTGTGCACCAGCAGGTGAAATATGTGTGCATCTTCAGATATATATATATATATGTGTGTGTAACATAATGTGAAATATGTGTGTATCTTCAGATCCATTTATGTGTGTAACAGAATATGTGTGTATCTTCAGATACATATAAATGTGTAATAGAATGTAAAATATGTGTGTATCTTCAGATCCATATATGTGTGTAACAGAACGTAATATATGTGTGTATCTTCAGATCCATTTATGTGTGTAACAGAATATGTGTGTATCTTCAGATACATATAAATATGTAATAGAATGTAAAATATGTGTGTATCTTCAGATCCATATATGTGTGTAACAGAATGCGAAATATATGTGTATCTTCAGATCCATTTATGTGTGTAACAGAACGTAAAATATGTGTGTATCTTCAGATCCATATATGTGTGTAACAGAATGTGAAATATGTGTGAATCTTCAGATCCATATATGTGTGTAACAGTACGTAAAATATGTGTGTATCTTCAGATCCATATATGTGTGTAACAGAATATAAAATATGTGTGTATGTTCAGATCCATATAAGTGTGTAACAGAACGTAAAATATGTGTGAATCTTCAGATCCATATATGTGTGTAATAGAACGTAAAATATGTGTGCATCTTCAGATCCATATATGTGTGTAACAGAACTTTACATATGTTTGTTTCTTCAGATCCATATATGTGTGTAACAGAACGTTAAATATGTGTGTATTTTCAGATCCATATATGTGTGTAACAGAACATAAAATATGTGTGCATCTTCAAATACATATAAATGTATAACATAAGGTGAAACATGTGTGTATCTTCACATACAGATATGTATGTAACGAAAGGTTAAATATGTGTGTATCTTCACATACAGATATGTATGTAACGAAAGGTTAAATATGTGTGAATCTTCAGATATATGTTTGTGTATAGCAGCAGTTGTCAGTTGAAATGTGTATGTTTACATAATATATGCGTGGTGTAACGACGTTAAATGAACATATCGCCACACCCAGTGGTATAATGGCTATGTTTACAATGTTTATAAGAAAACAAATTCGAAACTTTTTATCTCTAAGGACGTATACTAAATGTATTGGAACAGTCATTATTACTTTGCATTTTTCCGCGGTAGATCAAAACGGGATCTGCATCCGTTTCAAATGACCAATCCTAAGAAAACTGCCCGAGACGACCTATGGTACACCCAGCGTATTCTAACACACTGGTATATGTAAATCGTTACGCCCGGTGTGTCAGCATGTATATAGCAATACGAATCTGCGGCCGTCGGTTAGATAAGCCGGTCAATATGATAGACACGTTTTGTTTACTTAGCTGATAGTCGTATTGGTCAGTGACTTTGACCAGTCCTTAGATGACCTCTGCTCTTGCGATATGTTGTAGTAATAAATAGAGATAGCTTTCCTCTGTTATCGGTCGTATTTTTATGTGTCAAGTAAGAACACCCACTCGATTTCAAGAGTACATTTAACTAGAAAATTCAAGATGGCGTCTCCGTAACACTCGATATGTTCTTGCTATAGTGTTAACGTAAAGTTTATCTAAACGGGAATACAGTTTATTATTTTCATGTAAACTTAATATTCGTCACATGGTATTTTGCTCGTATATGACGTATTTTTGTGTATTGAAGGTGTTGTCCGTGAGAAATGCGCTTTGGTTTTATGTTGTATGGTTTAAAAGCAAAATGACCCTAAAGGACCTCCATATATACACATATTGCATTCCAAGTGACGGATCACCACCATATGTATAAAAAACGTTCCATATGGTTCCCATGGACCATCATATGCGCGTTATACCTCCAACTGGTTCCTCTGGACCACCATATGTGTATTATACGTTCCATATTGACCACCATCTGTATATATAACGTTACATAAGGTTCCAATGGACCATCATATGCGTATTATACGTTCCATATGGTTCCCATGGACCACTATGTGCGTAGTATACGTTCCATATGGTTCCCATGGACCACCATATGTGTATTATACGTTCCATATTGAACACCATCTGTATATATAACGTTCCATACGTTTCCCATGGACCATCATATGCGTATTATACGTTCCATATGGTTCCCATGGAACACTATATGCGCAGTATACGTTCCATATGGTTCCCATGGACTTCCATATGCGTAATTTACGTTCCATATGATTCCCGTAGACCACCATATACTTATTATACATTCTATATGGTTCCCATGGATTACTTAACCAAACATTAGTAAGGATATGATGGCAATGTAGACATGTCTTCCCCCAACCCCTCCCATCCAAACTGGTTTTGTTGGATGGAGGGTATTGGATATGTCGGTATAAAATAGTAATAACAACTCCTATGTTTTGTATGACAGTGATCGCTGATTTTTATTTAGTAACTTATTCTTTTATAATGAGACCTTGATATATTGTGTAAAAACATAGCTCTGTTTACGTCTCAAAATGGCGACACAATTTGTTAGTGACTTACATCAACGTTCGGTCAAATACCGTTGACTATGTACGCACCAACCATTAAAAAGTGTTACTGGTAATTTGGTGCATATAAAAAAAGAACTGCACATCATGCGCAGTACGTTTTTAGCCCCGCTTTAATTTGAGAAATAAGAAAATATAACATGAAATGATGATGATGATGATGATGATGATGATGATGATGATGATGATGATGGTGATGATGGTGATGATGATGATGATGATGGTGATAATGAGGATGACGAGGAGGCTTAACATAGAAACTATCGACCATTGCAAAAAACATGCATATCTGTTTCATTGTGAATGGCATATTACATGTAAGCGGGAGTAAAAAGGTGCAGTGGATAGAGTGATGATCGCTCATTCCAGAGGTCACGGGTTACATGTCATTTTCGACCCGGTGGTACCAAAAAATCCCATTAAGTATTGGTTCTACCCAAGAAACAGGCGCGAGAATTATTTATTATACTTTCTGATCTTACTTGGCATTAACTACTTGGCAAATAGTTTAAAGTTCACAGTCTGAAGTTCACGCACTGATAGTTGAAATAAAAATAGTGTTTGGTCAAGGTTTGTGGGCGCTTTTACACATGTATTTAAAGATTAATAACGACGAAGCTTTTTTTAATGGGGTTTAACGCCATTTTAAACACATTTCAGGTTATATAAGACATATCCAGTTTTATTGTTGGGGGAAGACCACAGAATGAATCTGAGTATAACCACTGTCCTTCCACAAGTAACTCGTAAATTTATTCCCTAAGTTTTTGGAGTGACTGGGACTCGAACCATCGACCTTAGCGATGAGAGGTAAGTCATCTTGAGACGGCGCATTAGACCTACTCCGCCATTACCCATTACACAACTAAGTAAAATCTAATTTTAATTATTTCTAATAAATAGCATCCTAGTTTGTTTTTTTAAACAAAGAAAACTATAAAAATATTAAAAGAAAAATATAACACCGAATCGTTTCAATTTTGTCATCATTATCTAAAATTGATGCACACGCTTATCTGCTACATATGTATATCTTAAACTCTTTAACCCCAGGTACGGAATGTTTATTTATATGTAAACTTGAATAAAAAATCAAAAGAATCACCAAACTATCTGTAGGAGTAAAACATCTATCAAAATTGCTATTTTTTAAAAATAAGTTCACCATAACTGTTTATAACAATAATTTTCACAATTTATGCCGAGTAAGGAGATGCCATTGATCAGATTAAAGAAGAAAACAAAACATGTAAGAGTATTGTTTATAAATTACTGTTCAATATATATAATCTAACAACTTATTAACGTCAGAGTGTGTAAAAAACATAAACTATTGTGTACATTATAAGTTTAAGATTAACAGAGCCCTTACCGTTTTATGTCCAACTGAACACTGCACGATGTGCGTAACATTGCATAATGTTATCGCATTTCAAAGCGCACTCTAGTGGATACCAGAAACACATATATTTTCTCCCGCTCAAAGAGAACCCCACGTAGTACTCGTTTTCTCTGTCCAATGAAGTAGTATCCATCAGCGTTAAAATTTACGTGGAACTGAATTATTCACCGATTTCAAATGTTGTTTACATGTAGTTTATTTGTTTTATCTTTTACACAAACATTCTTCAATTAAGATATTGCATCGCTACAGAACTTGTATTTTCCGTTTTTTACCAAACAATCGTATCCCATTAATTTTCCAATATAGTGTAGTGACACTCATAACATCACGTGCCTCCTCATCATTGTCTGATAAAAGTTTGAAAAATGATGTGATCCTAAATGCTTGCATATGAAAAGAAACAACACACTTTACATGAACTTCAAGCAGAAGATTTTTGATATTACACAAACCGTGACATGGAAGTCACGTACATTGGTTTCTTCTAGCCTGGAAGTGAATGAGTTTTAAGTTTGAAGAAAAAGAAATGACCACATTTTATATAAGTTGGGGTTCAGAGGGCGGACAAATGCGGACATTGACCATACTGGTCAACGTCCTCTGAATTGTTCTATGACCGGCAGGCAGGCATTGGCGATGACCATCCGTAGATAACAGCAACGCGTGCAAGCGTATTGATTAATCCGTTGGCTTTGCATGTTGTTATACTACGTACCCAATACGTATTTTTAAGTTGTTGGTACACATGTAATGTCCTTTTAAAATTAGTCAAAGTCAGAGAAAATTCTTTAAACTATTATTATATTTTAGTTAATGCTTATTTATTTTAGCTTGATTGCGAAGAAAGATAAGAGTTTATATGAACCGCTTCAGATCCGCTTTCTGGGTAGAACCAGTAGTGCGTGTTGTTTATAGAGAGGTATCGGATCGAGCTGGGGATCGAACTCACAACCCTGGCGTAAGCGGCCAACTGTCTTTCAACTACATTCATTTTTTATTGCATTGAACTTTCATTAAAAAACATAATTGCAAGAATATTTCTTTACTGGACACATTTGTACAACAACAGCGGTTGTCTAGTGGCAGAGCGTCTGTACCGCATGCGGTAGATCGTAGTTTCGATCCAAGGTCGGGTCATACCAAAGATTTAAAAAGTGAACCAGAATATACCTCGCTTGGCCCTCAATATTTAGAGGATAGTTATAAATATGGTCTGCCCAGTGTCAGTATTGTATGACTGGATGGGGTATAAAACCATGTGTCTGTGACAGGATACTACAGTGTGGCAGTGCTTAAAATTGCTGGGTATGAGATGAATGTTCAGATAGATATACTGGGTGTTCATCTTAGACAATATTAAACTTTTATTCTTACAGGATAAAACTGTAAAAAAAAGGACATGGGAAGCCGTGTCATTGACTTTGTGACCTTGTAGTTCGGCATTTCTGAACATGAAAACTCTGCGTACTATGCGCCCTCGGTATTCACTTTTTTACATTTAGGTATTTCATATCAAGAATACCTCCTACTCGGTCAGTAACCATTACTCACACAGTATACAAACTTACAGCTAAATAACGTGATTTTATAGGATTTTTCTTGTTTTATGCATGTGTAAAGAATATAAGGTCAAATCACGCACAAATCAATTAAAGCCCGAATGCTTTATGTCATAAAGTATCCGTTGCAAAGTAAACACAGTTAATATCAAATTCACTAATATTCAATATTGCTGTAACGGTTATTGTTTCCTTTGCTTTTAGCTCTGTTATTTTGTAGAGGAAAATGTCAGTTTGAGTTATTTAGTGAGACTGACCCCTATGTGTATAGCAGTCAATGTAGGATGTGTGTACAATAGCAAAAGTGGCTAATACACTACCGATTGTGTATTTGAAGTTATCTTTAAAATGTGTTCTGATAAAAAAATCATGTTAGCTCTGAGAGCGTCTGCTAAAGCACCTAACCTAACCCTAACCTAACCCTAACCCTAACCTGCTAAAGCACCGCCCCCAAAAACCACTAAGTCGACCTTACTTGATCTGTATATCCGACCACCCACCTTAGACGACTCCTCGCCCGTTAGTCAAAATAATCGTACGTAATACGGTTACGTAACCATGAATAACCGCGGAATGCTGCGGCATGCCGCACGTAACCGCATTCATCGCAACGCTATATATACATAAATTATACATAAGTATATGCATAAGCTGTCAGTGGTTACTTGAGTAACCATGGGAACGAGGCATGTATAGTGTCAAAAAGAGTGATGGACAAATCAGCCTGGAGGAAAACTGGCGTTTATTGACCTCGCGCTTGTAATTAATTTCATTAATACCATGACCTATATATATTTATGCAAACGAGGCTACATGCACGGCCGCCGGTACGTAGCCGTTTTGTCTGAGCTAATAATAGTTTAGTGTATCGTTTGCTGAATTTGTACTCATAAACCACGTTTTGATGAATATTCCATTAACATTGTTAATAAATCTGAGTAGGGCAGGGGACCTTTGTAGTGGCTGTTCACAGCAATACTCGACCGGTTAGACTGTCAAATATACAACTCAATACTGGTTCTACCTAGGAAACAGACTTTTTTTACAGACATCAATTTACATATATTTTTAGTTTACTTCGCAATCGAGTTTATGTGTAGCGTCGTTGATCAAGACATTTTATCTGCATAATGATTCTTAGAAGAAGTTCTACCCAAGACATTGTAAAATCTTGTGTTACAATCGATGTAAAATAAACAAGTTAAACAACAAAATTTACACTCGGAATACATGTTGACATGTAACTCTAACAGAGCGATAACCTGACTTCAAATCTAAACTCGTTTACAAAAAAAAGTATTACTATGTTTGCAGAAACAAACAGATGCACCGCATGCTACATGCATGCGACAAAACTCAAATACTCGTATCATTACCATCACTCATGTAGGGGAGTGCGAGGCATCGATCCCAGGATTGGAGTGTCGTGAGTTTAATCTTATAGCCTTGTTTTTTTTCTGGCGTCATAAATAATGGTATACACTATGTTTAAATTAAACCAGGAAATAATTTTATTTTATATTTTTCCATTTCAGGAGTGCCGTATATCCCTAGCTACATGGACCTTACAAATGGCCCCGAACCTTGTGTGGTATGCGGTGATGCCGCAACCGGGTACCACTACCGCTGTATGACTTGTGAAGGATGCAAGGTTGGTTCCCAATGTAAACACTTTGATTGTTATCACATCTAAACAGATCGAACCAGCAACCTCAGCGATGAAAACAATAATAGCAAATTATTTCATTTTTTGCGCTAAATTGCTCGTGACGAGCAATCTGAACACTTCATGCACTGTTTTCCACTCTGTCATTTAATATAAACATACTTCACCCAATAATTCAAAAGCCTTCTATATGCGTCTATATTAAAAGTGTCCAAAGGCGTCTATATGAAGTAAAGGGATACAAAACAAAAGGATAGGCAATGACAATTTAAGTTCATTTCTAGCAGCCTGTAATATTACACTGCCACATGTTAATAATAAAGTGATTTTATAGTGGCTCAGTTATTGGTCCAATGATTATCTTATTGGCCCAAAGGCAGCGGGCCAATATGAATATTCGAGGACCAATAAATGGGCCAATATGAAATCACTTAATTAATAATATTTTTATTAATTAACGGCTTCTTATTATCGGGTCAATTTTCAAATATTTTATTCTGCAACTAGAGCAGATAAAACAAATTTCTATTATTTTGGATTGTACATGAGATATACTTGGTTTTAAACGTGTAAGGCAGCAAACTATGTATACAGTCAAACCTGTCTTAAGCAGCCAGTCAAGGGAAGGAGCAAAGTGACCTTTTAAGACAGGTTGTTGTTTTATATAGGTAAATTTGCTCTGAAAACATAGAAATGGGAATTAGCGAACGTGGCTGCTTAAGACAAGTGGCTGCTTAATAGAGGTGACCACTTATACAAGTTTGACTGTATATCTATAGTAGTCGTATCGGCCCAGTTCCGGTTCATGTTGACTTTGCTTTTTTGTATTAGCCGAATTTGGTTCGTATTGGCCGAGTTCGTATCATATGACGTCATATTTATCCTCATTGAGAAGGCCAACTACAACAAGATTAATTAATGGTATATGCTTTCATCAATTTTAGAAGAAAACATTCCTTGCTTTCATTAAATACTGCGCAAAACAGGCACACAACGTATGTGATCTATTCGCGAACCTTTCATGTTGTCCCATAACTAACAGAATACCCTTTTTGTCTTTTCAGGGATTTTTCCGTCGAACCATACAAAAAAATTTACAATACCATTGCAAATGGGCAAAAAAACTGTATTATTGACAAAACCACAAGAAATCAGTGCCAGGAATGTAGATTCATAAAATGTCTTAACGTTGGCATGGCAACAGATCGTAAGTATTAATTACACAGTTTTTATAATCGGCCATAAACGAGCTGTCGGATTATGCTGGAAACGTGTTGTTTGACTATTTGAACAAACAATTCGTGGTCACGAGTTCTATGTCGGTCAATTTAAAGGGAGCCTATCAGGAATAAACACTCCAAATATTTTAAAACATAAAATGATAATTAAAATAGATAGAAAGCATCTCATTATCATTAATAAATAAACTCCGAATGGTTTGGTATGCCGAATCCACCTACACGTGACAAAATGGAGTGGTCAAATTGAAACGAATTCTCCATTCTAAAAATAAACAGTACTTAAAATGTTCTTGACGACCTTCGCATCGTCATTCGAGCGCTTTCAAAGATGAAGAAATTTCGTGTACAACCGTAAAACCGACCAAAGTGAAATAAAATAAATCACCTGACCAACATAATACGTCACAAATTTAAGTCTAGCCTTGGTGCGTGGCCCAAGTTAGGAAATCCCTTTTCGATATATTATGTTTTACTAGACTAGATCTCCTTTTTGCATTATGGAGTAAGTTAGTATATATAGGCGTTATACATTAAGGGGGGGTTAGCCAATTTTAAAAGTTTGAACAATCCTGATAAATTTCTTTTAAAACTTATTGACGGTGTAATACTTCAGTACATCTGGGCGACCTAATGTTTGTTTGCTGTATGTTTGTCATCCCATTTTTTTAATGTTGGTTAGTAGGTTGCTTATTTCTTCTTTTTGCCAGATTTAGATTTCGCATAGTCATTTTTAAACAAAATATGGACAGAAAACATGCACAAACAAATTGAATGTTTTGAAAGTCAATAAATAACTTGATTTTGATTGTCAGTTATCAGGTTATGTCACTTTTCTTCACGGCCCTTTGAAAGCATGGAACACAACCAAACTCGGTTTTATTGAGTGGTTTCGTCAGGGGTAATAAAATAATCACCAGCCGTTAACTCAGTCGATAGAGCACGAGACTTCTAGTCTCGAGGTTGCGGGTTCGATTCCCGGTGCTGGCCAACTAGAATACTAACAGTTGTTCGGATGCGACTTAAAATTGACGACCCTAGTGACGGTGATATACACCGATAAAGAACCAGAAAACACTAACGGCGGGTTTCTATCAGTATCCTGCACTATCCCCCCACAAACCTTAATTGACTAACACTCTAGTGGTTGCATCGCCCGTACGGGGAACCGGGGGCGTAGCAATATCCCTGGCACCCCTATCACGTCATTTCGAGTATGATATTTTGTGTAGTCCGAACTGCGCGTGTCCAGATCAAGCGGTTTCGATTCAGAATGCCGTCCGCCCTAGGTCCTTTGTCTTTTGTATTTATGAGCGCCTTTTATCAATGATGGGGATTATTCATAAAGAGATCAGTGTCAATTGAACGTTTGTTTACTTATACAATCAGTGTGGCACTGTTTGACTGCAACTATATATATATGCTAATGTTATCTATGCCGGCAAACAAAGTTTGTATTATTATGTCAAGTTATCTCTCTAAAGCTTACCCTGATATTATATAGACCTCGTTCATGATTGCGCGGTTTTGTTTTATCTATACTTTTGAAAGACAATTGAGCAGGATATCCGTTGCCATGGTATTTTACCTATTAAGATTCCAGGTGTAATATGTCATTAACAGTTTTTCTCAGTCAGCACATACAAGGGCCAGTATAATCGGTTTACTGTATCGTAAAACAAGAACGCAACTGTAGAAACCCGTTTATTCTGTAGGCAAGCACAGCATAACTTTATTCAACGCTCAATAACTTTTTACTGTAATATGTCTCTGTACTGTAAACTTCTTTATTTTTGTTGACCAATAACTTAATTGCGATCCGCGATAAAGTCATTTATTGACCAGTATCGACTTAAGCTAAAACACTGACGAATAAAACGGAACATACCATACCTGTGTATTAACGTATTTCACACAAAGAGGATAACCTACACGGACGGAATCACGTATTATCTTCAAATGAGACCTACCTCTTTGTGATTCAATAAACGGTACATCATTTAATAGACAGAAAGTTATAGGTGATGCATCTTAAACCAGCGGTGCATTTGTTGTTGTTGTTGTCGTCGTCGACGTCGTCGTCGTCGTTGTTGTTGTTGTTGTTGTTGTATGATGTTTAGTGGCGCTTTCAATATATGTTCAATTATATCGCGACAATGTCTACTTGAGACGGTATTCTAAGCGTTGCAACACTGGAGTACCATGCCGCAGACACATGGTATGGTAATCAACCCAATCATATAATACTGACAACTGGCCGACCTGACATAGAACGATCCTCTTTATGCTGAGCGCCATGCGAGGAAGCTTCCAGTACGAACCGAAAAAAAACAGTAAACAGTAAACAAAAAACAAATCATCAACATTACAAAGTTTTGAAAAGGATTTCCATTTCTTTGTGATTTTCAATAACGCATTAATTTCGATCATTATTATAAAAGAGCTAATTGTGAAGGTTTTAAAAGAGTTTAAATTTACTATTTTTTTTATTTTGTGATTTATGTTCTTTAAACAGTTTAAGATAACGGGTTTATTGTAAATAATGAATTTTTGCTCAAAATTTTAACAAAAAAATTAATCAGCATTTAAATATTGTAAAATACCAGTTGGACTTATCAATTATGTGTCATTGATCTTACTTTCAAAAGGAAGATATGTACATACATTTAAAAAGAGATTAGTGTATTGCTTTGATTAGTTTCAAACTAATTCGACTACCATCCTTAAATTTTTTATTATACGTGAAGATCGTGGTCCAGCGGTAAAATATCGCATGGTCGGAGGGTCGTGGGTTCGATCCTCTCCACGGCCATGTGTGGTGTCCTTGAACAAGATACTTTTCTCGCATATGCTTAATAGTGCTTCTACCAAGGAAGGCTTCGAGCGTGATTTGTCTAAGTTGTAATAACTTGTTTCACAATGGAAATAAAATAAGTTCAAACTATATAGTAAAAAAAAAAAATCAGCGCCTATGCATTGCAATAAATATCATACAGCCATGTCGAATAATAACGGTTCGCACTTGGTATGCTTACAAGATTTAGCGGTACCTTACAATTCCCAAGGCGGGATTATTTTGATTCATCGTTACCTTGGAATCCGCATAAGACAGATAAAATTTAGTTACAGGGTTTTAATCCCTCTGAAGGTGACCTACTTTTCTGGAATCCTGCTCATTAGAGGAGACACCATGGAGGTTATACGATATCCATAGCTTGCCATTGAAGACTTGGCACATTGGCAAGACTCCCAAACATCCAGCACGTAGATTGTACTTACAACATCGTTCAGTAAATCAGAAAGATTCGCCCAATCGATGTCTGACTCATTCACTTTCAGCAAATTGCCAACTCATTATACTAGTCTAAGAATTTATATTATGTGAAACTAATTTGTCTCTCTTTGTAAACAAGGACTTATATAGAAGAACACGATCTTGCATCTCTCTACTAAATGCTGATAAAATAGTATGCGAAGAATAATTTGGCAAATTAATCATTCAAATTTCGCAGGCAACTGATTTCTTTTACATAAGATGTAAGACGTTTTATTATGATTTAAACACGCAAAATGATCTTAGAATATTTCTGTTTAAAATTGTATAATGTGAAACTTTTTTTTCATTATGTTAACTAGAATTTGTATTAAGGAAACGTAATTCTCCATATAGAACCTACTATATGTGAAACTTAGTTCTCAATGTGTGCAATAATTGGAAATTATGCAAAATTATGCGAAACTCTATATTCTATGTAAACACTGATATATTTGTTCAAAGATTCAATAAATATGGTCTATGGATTTTTCTGCATGGCTATCTATATAAAGATAAAACAACCATCTGTTTTATATATAATCTAAAAGGAGCACATGGTTCTATTTATAGTCAGTGAAAAGTTTAATACACGAAAAACATTAACAATGTGAAGCTATCCTTTTTGGTAATACAAATGGTACAATTAACTTGAAAATGAATAATAAATAATTAAAGAGAGTATATCAGGAAATGACGTCATAAATGTATTAGGAAATAAAGTAATTATCAAAATCGATAAAAAAAGCATCTCGTTATCATTAATAAATAAATTCCGAATGATTTGGTATGTCAAATACAAGAAAACATGCAAAATTGATATTTAAATTTGATTGGTAAATTGAAACGACATTCCCATTCTAATAATAGAAACAATAGACACCACTCAAATACTGTTTAACGACCTTTGTTTCGTCATTCGAACCCTTTCTAAGATAAAACAAGTTTTGCTACGTATATACTTGTATAACTGATCAAACTGAAATCAAAATGAAATCCGGAGACTCATTTAATACATCACAAATATGTTTTTAAGCGGGAAATATATTTATGTGGAAACTAGGCGATACCCAAGTTAGGAAACCCCTTTTCAATATATTAGTTTGGCATGTTTAAATAGATAGCCGTATGGCGATACGGGGCCAATGAGTACACATAGACAAGTTATATTGGGAAAAAAATGGTTTTAGCCAATTTTTGAAATTTTGAAAAATCCTGATATATTTCCATTAACCCTTTACTTCATATGGACACCTTTGAACACCTTTTATATAAAAGGCTTTTGAAAACAGTGTGGAAACCAGTTCTGATTGCTCGTAACGAGCATTCAGAACAGGTTCTGCCCTGTTTTCTGCTCTATCTGAATAAATAGGTAAAATGTATCTATTCATGAAAATTGACTATGTGTGGCTCTTGAGTTTGGGAGAGTCCAGTTTAAATGCATATGGAGTAAAGAGTTAAGCAAATGTTGTTTGACAATTATCTCACAAATGCTCTTCCAAGAAAGCCACAATGTATCGCTATATCAGCTTATAAGATTCTTACGAATGGATGAACAAAAGTAACTAATTTGAAATAAGAATTCAAGCAATGCTTCATTTACAATATGAACCGTTTTCCAAAACTGATTGTATAAATATACACTATACTAATATGTACTAGTATGTCTTTTTTGTCTTTGGGGACAGACACTGGATTTGCTAATTTACTAATTGTTAGACTAATTGGTATCCGGTACCATTATACATGTCTTTGGTATGAACCGGCTGGGTATCGAATCCACAGCTTACCGCATGCGAGGTGGACGCTCTACCACTATACCACGCTGAGGTGACGTTGCTTTACAGATGGATAAAATATTATTGGTTTAAAAAATATCGACAAGCCTAGTACTTCAAAAGTATCTATTACACCCATACTCAAGTAGGTTAATTGTCTTTGTTTAATAGTTATTCGTATGAGGGCGGATTTTTACATTTAGTTTTATTTAGACAGTAGACCATCGAGTGATGAATATATAGCGTTTAAAAACAGCAGACTCTGTGTTTTTTAATATTCTATACACGAACGCATTAGTTCTGTAAGACAACACTATCTTTGACAGTGGTATACGGATAATGTATTATACAGGTGTCAGACAGGGTGTAGTCCCTCCCACATTCATGTTCTTTGTGATTATATAAAATACGACAAACCGTAATCAATGGTTTAATGTCTTAATTTAACGTTAGAACAACCCTTCAACGATGTTCAATTCGAAAGAACAACTCAATTATGTCACATGTTTATTTCGACTTTCTTTTGTGTTTATTTTTTTTTTCAACATACAACATGGTTCAGAATAAACCAGCGATCCCTGCCACGTTTATTTATTGGTGGTTTTGTTATTTTCTCAAATAAATTTAATTGTTTTAATTAAGCCATAATGTTTAAATGAAATCAAATCGAATCAGTAATTGTTTTCAAAGATTAACATTCTGTTCTTTTTAACATTTATAACTCACCAAATGTTTCCATTGCGAGAACATTAGGGAAAATTAGAATGAATGGTTTGAGAAAAAAAAAGTTCGAAATTCAACGCTTATACATAGTCAATTTGTTTGTGTAAAACATCTATCCGTTTAAGTCAAATCAAATATCCAATGTGCATCAATTTATTTCTAAAACATTGAATGAAAGGTTAGTTTCGTTGGCAGGGGAAACTATTATTTTAAATTAAGTACGAAACTCATTATTATGGTGTTCCAATTATTTTTAAACAACAACAACAACAACAAAAGCATTATGGTGGATTATTATTATTGGATAGGATACTACTTAGTATACTACATGTATTTTGGTCACCTAGCATGTACATGTTTGTATAATACATAGACCAAACATCTGTTACAGAACGGAGTATTGCCCCAGAATGTGTTAAACAAATGAACATTGCAATATAATGACTGCTGTGATTTATTTTGTATATATTATTGTTGTCATGGAAATGAAATGATTGTAAAGAAAACAAACAAAAAACTTATACCGAAACAATATATATTTCCTGAGCGAGGCAGAGAGAACACACACACTATATACGAGTATATTATAAATATTATAGACAGAGACTTAGTCATTTAATCTAACAAAAATGTGGCTCTGACTGTCTCCACTGGGCACTTACACCAGACAATTTATTACGGTGCATTTCTTTTCTCGAGGGATGATTCAACAACTGTAGGAATAACTGAAATTTTATTATAGATCATACCGATGGACACATGTTTAATTAAGTTAAAACTGCCGCTGTTTATTCCTAAAAAAAGACTTTGCTATTCAGTATATATATAAACATACATCAATAGTTGATGTTACATTTGACAGTAGACCGATACAGCTGACCACATGTGCCAGAACAGATAAAGGTTCTGGTCAGCCGAGCAATCCCATAAGCTGTTAGTGCCAATAAATAATGACAAATTAACGAAACTGACGGCTAGTACGGCAGATTTCATGAAACTCGCCATTATAACCTGCCATCGGTTCGCTTACTATCTTGTCGTTTATCGACGTCATGACTGAACTATTTTTAAACCAATGATTTGCTCGGTTTTCATGAACTTTATAATATAATGTATCTCACTCATTAGTTATATTAGACTGACTTCAAAATAGCTGTTTAAATTGCTCTATGTTTGTCCTTCCGTCCATCGTCCGTCAGTCCGGTTTGTTTTTGGCTTTAGACTCTATCAATCTGTTGCTTGTAATGTATAGATGCCACTGACTGCCAACATATTTAGGGCGGTTTTACTCAAAAGCGTGTACTTTTATAGTTAATCATCGGCACATGATATACATGGTTATATAGACCAATATCAAACAAATCATATATTACATGTGACATTCCATACAGTTCACAAGAGACGTTATTTCTTTCAACGTCAAAAACGAACATCATATCTAAATCTACATGACCTTTTATGACTGCGTTAAACCCCATTCAAAACATTGGCTATTTGTATGCTTAGCATGTTTCGGAAATGACCGCCTATTAAACGATCTTGTTTTACATGGTCAGCGTTATGCTTTACTGTCAGTGATACGGAGCAAGTCGTATGATTAAACAAACGTATTTAAATGAATAAAGGAGTACTTCAACTTTTTACTCCATGTGCATTTTAACTGGACTCTTCCAAACTCAAAAGCCACACATAGTCAATTTCCATGAGTAGATACAGTTTACCTATTAATTCTGATAGAGAATAGAACAGTGCAGAACCTGTTACGAGCAATCAGGACTGGTTCTACACTGTTTTCAAAAGCCTTCTGTATTAGAGGTGTTTAAAGGTGTCCATATGAAGTAAAGGGTAAACACATTCTGTTGAATATTTTCGAGCATGTTTTATTAAATATTTGTTTATAATTTCGTTTATATTTTAAAGGGGATTACTGCTGCCCAAACATTTTTATTCATTTTCAAATCGTTAAATTTTATATATCATGATTTTTATCCATTTTTGTTTAAAATGGCTATACAAAATCAATCACACATTTTTAAGGACGGCCTTATCGCACTAGTTATGAACGTATGGATAAAATTTACCGATAAGAACATAAAATACTTTTTTACGTTTTTTTGCCGTATACCACCGCGAATTCGTGAATCAATTTCATCCAGTTACAAGAATTATCTCCTTTCCAAAATTTAAACAAAATTACGGATATGTACACATATTTAACATTTGCATCATGTAGACATATAATTTTTCAGAAATAGAGTCACTGAAAATTTAGGGGTCCTTTAATGTAAGGTTCGGTAAATGTATAACTTATTATAATTATTTTTGAACGATATTTCAAAACGTAGAGGTTAAATCCATTTATTTGTTTTATCTATTGTTATTTTTCCCTTCATATTTATTCTAACAATTGTCTACCCCCAAAAACATGTTATGGATCATTTGACATTAGAAAAAAGTCCTCATAAGCAATAAAATGTAATGTGTGATGATAGGCCTAATTGTGAGTTGAGTACAATCATAGTGTTATATGTGGTTGACATAATACATGCCCGTTGTCAATATAATGTGTCTGGGTTAGATATCATACCATGTGCGGTATGATACTCCAGTGTGACAGCTCTAAGAAAACTGCCGAAAGTAGACACCTTTGCGATATAACTGAAATCGATGTTGACCCAAAACACAATACAATAACATAATCAAATGCTTGTTGTTGTTTTTTATATAAAATACACATGTTTCTAAGAAATAGCAGCTATTATAGATAAAAATATTATTTTTCAAACGTTCTATATATACCGATATTTTTCACCTTGTGCAGTTAATATTATCTTATGTTGTTATTCTTTACAATTTCAGTCGTTCTAAACGACAAACAAAGAACTGCAAAAAGAAAACTTATAGAAGAAAACCGTGAACGAAAGCGAGAGGAGCAGGTAAAGATGAAAACTTTGCCACCTGGTCTTGACCACGATGCTTTAACAGATCAGGACCGGGGACTAATTTGTGAAATAGCCACAGCGTATGAATACACAGCCGGGAAAGTGCAAAACAGTAATAAGGTAAATTGATTATTACTATAATTGTATATAAGTGCATGACACAGTGGTTATTTGGGCCGTTTATTTGGGGAGCCGAAGTTTGGCCCCATTCCCCTCCCAAAAAGTCGTATACACCCCTCCTCCAAAAGTTAATTCTTTATGTATTTTAATGCGGTTTAATGTATTTACGTTTTTTATTGTTTGTTTTTCCCCCTCATTTTCGTCATTAAAATGTTATTTTAACCTTTGGAAGGTACCCGCCTCGATTCCACTTAAACCAAAAACACACAGCTGTTTTTCTTCTTTCCTGAAAACATTTAAATCTTTAAACTTTTTATTCACATTGATTTGGAATTGTTTGTTAAATTAGTGTGACCGAACTGTAATATTTAATCATCGCGACTAAAGAAAAGCATATAAATAAAAGTATTCACTGTTTTTTTCTTTATTTATTTTAAGTTTAAATTCCTGACAATTACTTTGTGAAATTTACAGACACAATTACAAAAGGACGTTATCGGTCATTGTATTCTTTAAAAAATATATAACAAATAATGTTTTCCTTTTGTTTTATTATATCTTTTGATTTATTTATTATATGCATATTAAGTGTAATGTATTAAGAAGGTTTTGCTTTAAACATTTCATGAACTACCCTGCAAGATTGCATTCATTGTATAAAAATGGAATTAAACCAAGCTGTATTATAATATTTCAAAATGAACATTGTTTTAATCGCCACCAATTATGACGGTTCTGTTCCACAGGGTGAATATGACGGCGTTAGCACAGACATGAAGTCACAGGACCCCGAATCGTGGCATCAATTGGCCGAAGCTATGACGCCCTCAATAGTGAAAGTTGTCGAATTTGCAAAAGGTGTTCCCGGTTTTACTGAGGTGAGTTAGATAGATATAGTTGTGTAGTTTGTTAACATTCGCATGTAAGAAATATATTTTCTGGTTCTCGAATAGGTGACATTGAAACTGTATGCAACTGATCGAGAAACAGTCTTGAGTTATTATTTCATTTTATCTGTTGTAAGATAATATACACATATTAAATCTGTTCTACTTTCAATACAGACGGATTTTGCAATCCAAAGGTACTTTGTAATCGTACTATTCAATAACCTTCCACACTAATCTCCTTCAAATTGTCCTTAGTTGGAAGCATATTGGTGTATCCACAAATGGTTATATGATAAATGTATGATTTTCTGACCTGTTGTTACGACACGGCTTAATACATATAGACATTTGGTGCAGTCATGACCTAAGACTTGGAATTCTTTTTAACTTTGACCGGCGGTTTAGTCCCAACCTTTGTCCTGAAATGACGTCTATAACTTAGTAATATATTATATATAACTCTTGCTTGTCCCATAATGTTAGAAACTCTAATGCAAACACACATTAACAGGTTGTCTGCACGTTCTATAGTTATATGATCTTTCCCAGTGGTGTACATTTAACGTAATAATTTTGATAGCTATTTAAATATATTTTACATTTCTACTCAAATTGATACAGATTTGAAGTAAATTCATTTTATCATTTGTTTCCCTGAATTTTATCTTAAACGTAAGTTCTTAAAGTTTTTGTTCTCAAGGTTTAATATAAAATATGTCAATCTGTATCTGCCAAACGCCTGATATAAATATAACGATCAAACCGATAAAAGTTTCATTAAAACAGAAACATCAGTCTTGTCAATAATAACTGTTCCATTCCACAGAAAAGGCATAATCATTTCCATATGTAATTACATTGAATTGCATTCCTTCTTTTACTTATAGCTTATATTTTTTATTGAAAAGGTGCAAGAATGTATGTAGGTTAAAAGTTATATGTGTTAAAAAATGTATGCCCGGAACATGTTCAGATGTCAAAATTGGTTTTAAATCAATTCATCTTGGAATAAGCATATTTTGTAATTCTTAAGATAAAAGTTGTCTCATTCACTTGAAATCAGATCCATGGATTCTCCCATACCTGCCTGTACTTTAGAAAGTAACACAATACAATAAACTGTAACAGGTCAACATGTGGAACGCACTGACGTTTGTTTGCTTTTGTTTCCATCACAATTTTTGGTTTATATCTTTCTGTTTGTTTAATGAAAATATTAAAACCACATTTTTAATGACATACGATCTTAGACTTGAGCTAAAAAATCCTAATTTCAACCTTAGATTAGTAGTCACGTGACAAACACCACCTCATAAACGTTCGTCATTTATGACGTAATATCGTTTAACCGCGACAGATATAATATATGTGAGCGTTCATTTGACTTTATATTAGGTGTCCCTACTGGTTGATGAATACCACCCCAGACTTGCTTCCGTTTTTTTGCAATTGTCTAAATTCTAGATAGTGCCTGGTTAGCAAAGTCTAAGACCCAAACATGGTAATATAATTTAATAGTGTGATAATAGTATTTATATTTCAACACATTTAACTTTAACAAAGTGTACTACAGCTATCATACCTGTAACTTTTGAGGTTTTGATACAAACAGTTATTTTAAGAGGACAGAAACAATGTGCTTTAAATTGACCGATATTTTTAAGGATGCCCACAATTTGAATTCGAAGTAAGGGATAGTTTATTTCAAGTTTTCAGATGCACATATGTGATATAAAAGATTAAAATGTTAAGTAATTGCACATGCGGTTCAACTCAATCTGTTTTTCACCACTTCATCATCAAGTCACAACTCGTGGGAATAATCAAGAAACACTTGTCATTTTCAATATTAGGGTATTCGAAATAATCTTGTGTTTACGAGATGTTATCTCTTTCGTTATATATTTGCCTGACCTGATGTAAAGTGGATCATACCTGCTAGTAACGATAGATAGTGCTATTTTGTATATTTAGAGAGCTTGACCTTAATACACATAAAGGCTGACCAAACCACGTGTTTATATATATCATGGTCCAGTATTACATACAACAGATGGACGATTTTGTATAAATTCCATCGACTAATAATTGATTCAACACAGCTTACTTTTAGAATTTGGCATTCCGTTTCCATTTTGCCACTCTGATTAAAATATTGATAGTGGTTTTGTCATGTTTTCAAGAATTTGACATTTCAAAACTTTGTATTTTAACATTTATCGTGATTTTTTCCCTGAAGCAATGACTTTCAGGAGTATAATGTAATAAATCAACGGAAAATAATTTCAATAGATCTTTCTATGTTTTATCTAAGACACGCGTTTGTGGCAATGCATACATATATATTCCAAGAAAATATGACAACCATTTTGTAGTACACTGAAATACTTTAGAAACGCAACACTCATATAAACAGCAACAAAACATTGAGTTCTTTATCGATTGTATTGAAATTTGTTTAATTTCATAATGTAACATCTTTCTACCTTTTCTGGAAAGTTTCATCAAAATATTTTGCGATTATCACTGGAAAGTTGATGAAAGGCGTGTCGTTTGTCGCTGCTCGGTGTCGCCATTAAAATGTGCGACCATTAAAAACTTCATATACTGTCGCAGATTTTATAATTACAAAATACTTAACCTTATATTGATATATGATAAATGTTAAATAGAACTGGATTTTTAAAACAATTTTAAATCGTAGTATTTATTTCGAAAGTAAAGTAGACCTTGTTTATCTGCATCATGTCGTTTAAAAAGCAAGAGTTCTGATCAGTGTATTCTCCTTACTGACCCTCCAGATCGTGTAAATGATTGATTCATATCACATGTGGTTAAAACTGGGACAATTTTGCACTCTATATAATAGGTTGTAACTGACCAACGAGATCCGCATGTACTTATTTGAGTTTCACAGCCAGAGGGCTGTAAATAGTCTCTAGTGTAGTACGTTTAGTGTTGTTTGCTTTTCATGATCAATTTGCAAAGTAGCGAAGTACACGTTAAGGTCATGGCCTTAATATATCATGTTCTCAGACTAGTACAACAGCAAATAGAGATCGGATAAAGTTCGTTTAATAAAAGAGAAGCCAAACAGTTGCTGTAAATGTTGGACCAGTCCAGGCTTATAGTTAATTTAGTTATGATCGATTGGAAACAGAAGCCATGCATATATTCATATGGGTTTATGTCATTAGTGCTTAAGACTGGTTTGGCTATACTTAGGTTTCCTACTTTTATTGTTATCCTCTACAGTATTGAAAAATGTTTTCAAATATGTTTTTTTACTAGTCTCAACACATACTATTATTACTGAACTTGAGCTGCAAGGGAATTAAAGACATCTATTGTATGCATTTGAAAGCATATTATTTAATCTGAATGCAAACATATGCCTATGCATTTTATTGCAGTTCTATCTCCCTCCTAATCTTAGTTGGATTTTTTTTTCGCATATTATGATATCATTGTCTAAAGTGTTTTAGAGTTCATTTTGCTTTTTGTATTAACGGGTTACAGTTAAATATATGAATGTTTAAACATTCCAAGTGGATTAGAAAGGAAGTAGGAATAATTTTAAAGATATTAACGGTTAACGGTGACTAATTTATGCGTGATCACTTTTCGTGTCCAGACCCTTTTGCCTTGTTTATTTTGTTGTTATTTACATACTTATGATACATTTATGTATATGTGTGGATTTACTGGCAGTAAATACATTTAAGCTGAATTAACTGATTTATAGAGGTATAGAAGGTTAATTTTAATAAAACTCGTTTTTTTTATAAGAAATAACATTCGTATACGTAAATACATATCAAATTAGAATTTAATCTTGGAAATGTTAACCAATATATTATCTTTATCTATATTATTTATTACAGATATATATACTAATAGTTATACAATATGGAAACATGACAATAAAGATTGGATTACTTGTATTGATTTGATTGGTGTGGCAAGATTAGAAATGTTTTAAAAAAACAACGTTTTTGACATGTGTCATCTATCAAACATATTTTATGCTCTCACCTCATTTGTAAAGTTTACCAAGGACTCGGGTAATATTCATATCCATCGATGAACACTTAGCACATATTATACAAATGAATCACTAACCATTGCTATTCATTAAGCACCTGCCGTTTTTAATATATGTTTTTGTAACATGTGACTTTTTTCATACACTTGGAATAGAAACAAAACACAGAAGGTATGATGCAAGTTCGCTCTGTTGTTTTGTTTCAGGTAACGTCGGTGTTTTTATATGACTCATATTAGAGTACTTACATTTGACCTTATGTCAACCATTGATATCAGCGACCTACAAATAAACAAATAATGATTAATAAGGAGTTAAATATTTAATAAAAAAAATATGATATTATTAAAGTCAAATGTTTCAAAAGCACATTTTTAACAGTGAAATGTACCCAAATGTAATGTAATAAGATCCGCAAGGGATTCTTTAAAGTCGTTCATAGTACAATATCTGATTACTTTGGCTATCATCAATCAATATCTACTTTGCTATCTGGTATTTGGCCTAGAAGATCGCCAGTGTCATCCCAACGTTAATGAAAAACCTGCTTTTGTAAATGGATACCGCCTTTGTTCGAATTGATAACATAACAATGCCGGTATAAAATATAGCCTTTGACCATTCGCTTGGGGTCTCAACGAATAATGGACAGCCTGTTGAGAGTAACCAAACATGAACCCGATCCCTGAACAATGGTTTGTTACATGGCAGCTTCAACAGCCAATCATGACAATGCTGGACACAATGAAAACAGGCCTGCCTCACCATAGTACACTTTTTTTCTATTATGAAATGAATATAAAACAATCCAATTGCTCGACATGTAAAGGTTCAAGAGCCTATGAATGCGGACGTTACCCTCATAATCTGTATTAATGTATTTGGCTACATGTTTGTCTACACTGTTTAGTAGTGGGTTTAGTTGATTGAGAGTGGTTGATATGTAGTGGACTTTGGACGTCTTTGGAACGTGTTTTGATGGGATAGCTACGATACTCTGCTGAAGGGAGGGAGGGAGGATGGAATCATGAAATAATGTACGTAAGGAAACATGGAATTAGTTTTAAGTTAATACTTAATAAGTAGATACATCGTTTAAAAAGTTACAAATTCAGAGATTAGTGAAGTCTTCTTTTTAAGACATAAAGCTCCGTTTTACGATTTTCTCAAAAAAAAAATTTTTTGTTAATTTATTGGACATGTGTCATTCATGCATTTAAGAAACAAAATTCGACTGTGATTTAATAGTTAAATTGATGAAATAAATGGCCATAATACATTCAACGTAACGGATTAATGGAGTATTTTGTTGAAGTCTTTTAAGTTCCGTTTTAGTTCGATTTTTTAAAATTTATTTTTGTTAATTTGTTGGAAATTGGTCATTCATGCATTTAAGAAGATAAATTGACGATGTTAAGTTTTGTTAATCAATTCTACTTATGTAAAAGAATGTTTCTG
This sequence comes from Panopea generosa, assembly GCA_029582155.1. Lineage (NCBI taxonomy): Eukaryota > Metazoa > Mollusca > Bivalvia > Adapedonta > Hiatellidae > Panopea > Panopea generosa. Next base: position 53,566,341 of record CM055911.1, read on the forward strand.
ATGTCTTCGATAAAGACAATGGTTCTACTTTGCTGTAACAGGACTATGTGGTTGTTGTTCTACATTTCCGACTAATATTTTGATAATATGCAATACGAACCGAGGGAATCATATAATCAGTCCTACATTTGAGTTCAATTGGGTCATTGGAATTCTACGTTTTTTCCAAGATTGTTTCTTTCTGATAAATGTATTTCTACACCATCGTAACTTAAGAGCTATATCTGAAAAATGACAAACGTGTGTTTCATAATAAATTATGTTATACATTCAGAGAACGTTCTTTCTTTATGTGAAGATGATGAGGCCTCAAGAGGAATGGTATTATTAAAACCAATTTGTGGAATGTTTATATGGGACAGTTTTGGATGACAGTCTGTATTACTATTAATAGAATTACATGGTATAAGTAAATACAATTAGAAGGTCACGTGTTATTAATAGTAGATTGTTCTGATTTATTTCGATTTCATGGAAAGTGACTGCCTGAGGTATTTCCAGATGACGGTTAAAGCTTTAAAGGTTGTCTTTTAACGGGATACATAGCTCTGACAACGTTTGGAGGTAAAAGTGCCAGTAGCAGCTGGATTTATTCATACAGACATAGGAATCAAGGATTATGACAAGTTACGGAAACTTTGAAAAGACAATTGCTAGTAACGCTATTACATTGTTTTTTAAAGGAAGATAATTGTGTTCAAGTGTTTGACCAATCAACATGTCTGTTTTAAACAATAAATCTTCCAAACGGAACGTGCATGCACACTTAACATATAAGTTCTATTTACTGCGATTGTGAAACAAATTGAATTATATCCGTATTTGTTGAAAACAATAACGAACGTAATAAACTTGTGGTTAATGTAAGGTTGTAAAGTGTTTGGTTGCAATTGGTCGAAAAAAAGTTTTTCCTAAAATCATATTATACTGTATGTGTTTTGAATTACACAATTATATAACTGATATAAGATTTAGTTACATGTAACTTCATATGTATAATGTTTGATATCTTGTCAATACACACTAGTCAGTTCCTTAAGTTGATGTAAATGCTTTAATAGGCTTCTGTCACTGTTTGTATTATGAGTATGTAGTTCATTTAATGTTTATAAATATGTTGCTGTATATGACTGATGCCCTTATGGGCCTAGTCACCGAATAAATCCTGAAACTTGGTTAATAAAGGAATTTCATCAGGCTATATGAACTACATTTTACATTGCAGGCATTATTGTTGGTAACATTGAAAATTTTCTTTTTAGATATATTTGCATTTTGCAAATCAACATTGTAATGCATTTTTTAATTCACAAAATGCTATTTAACTGTCAAAATAGGATGATTACATGATAGTAAATTCGACTTTTAGAAGATATTGCAGTTTAGGGTTCTTGGCAGGTTAGATTCAATGCAATGTAGAATCCCAAAAACAACCACCATATTGAACTAAAAAGACACTGACCATGAGATGGTTAACCCTTTACTCCATAGATACGCGTTTTCCCGCACCAATCAGAGAAGGCCTTTGAAAACAGTGCAGGAAGATTTCAGATTGCTCGTTACGATCAATCTGAACACTTCATGCACTGTTTTCCACTCTGTCAGTTAATATAAACATAATTCACCCAATAATTAAAAAGCCTTCTATATTAGGTGTCCAAAGGCGTCTATATTAGAGGTGTCCAAAGGCGTCTATATTAGAGGTGTCCAAAGGAGTCTATACTAGAGGTGTCCAAAGGAGTCTATACTAGATGTGTCCAAAGGCTTCTATATTAGAGGTGTCCAAAGGAGTCTATATTAGAGGTGTCCAAAGGAGTCTATACTAGATGTATCCAAAGGCTTCTATATTAGAGGTGTCCAAAGGAGTCTATATTAGAGGTGTCCAAAGGCGTCTATATTAGAGGTGTCCAAAGGTGTCTATATTACATATGTCCAAAGGCGTTTATATGAAGTAAATGGATATTGAACTAAAACAAGACACTGACCATGAGATGGTAAAACATAATTTTAAGCTGAACCGACCGGAATGATTAACCTTTTGTGATTAAATCTTATACGGTCAACGAAACAGTTCGGTTGATTCCAATATATCAGTGAAAGAAGCACAATTTATCTTCAGAAGTAACACAATGAAACTAATTCTTGACGTCCATTTCGAGTTGCTTAATATTATAATGAATTCAACATGGAAGGTACTCTTTCCGATAGTGCTGCATATGAACTACATCTATTTATAGCATTGTAAATTATGTCCATTTCGTTTGATATTGACCGTTTTAAGCCAATAAAAGTGTTGTGAAGATGTTGATTATAAATAGAATTTATTTGTAATAGGTGCTTTACTATTCCATTGTTTTGTACCATATAATATGTGTATATATATTGTAGTACAAGTAAGCAGCGAGCTCTCTATTCAGTGAATACGCACACATTTCAGTTCGTTTGGTGGTGAAGGGATCTTTAATGAGTGTGAAATGATCTTAAACCATTTATATTTTTTTTAATTGACTTTATCCAGTTCAAAGTGTTCTTTATAAAGTACATATACTACAAAGCAGATAAATCTATTTACGGATATATATACATACATCTAAAATTGAAAGGATATATTATACTTGATTCATCGAAACAATTAATCAAAACGTACACGATCGTACTGTGTATAATATGTGTATAATATGTAATTATAATTTTTTAAAACCACATAAAAATCCGTATATCATCATAATCTATTAGTATACATTATGAATAAACATATTGTAAAGTAGCGTTTTACATTTGTCACTCGAACGTATTGACGACCTATTCTAAATAAAACGCCAATGGTCATTCCATATTGTATATGATTTTTTTATCTCGTCAAATAATATCAACCTATCCTGCAAAGTAATGACAAACGTCATAAAAAGGTAAAGAGGGAGTCTCAACATATTTTTCTAAATATATTCAAATTCTATTTTTAGCTTAACGTCGATGACCAAATTCTGCTTCTGAAGTCATGTTGTATGGAGATCATGTGTCTTCGAGCTGCTTGCAGATTTGATCCGGTTGCAGAAACGCTTACACTCCACAACGGCATTAAACTGCACAAGACACAGATACATAAGGGAGGCGTCGCCGTGCTGATAGAACCCATTTTTGACTTCGCGATTGGGCTTGCCAAGCTGAAACTGGATAAGTCAGAAATTGCCCTCCTTGCAGCGGTTTTACTCATGCAATCAGGTAACGGCATTGGTTCATTTATTCAACTGTTATGTATTTTCGCGTAGAAGTAAGTCAATGATATAATAATCAACCTTGCTTTTATGATTTTTGTAATGGTATGGTTTCACATAGCATCCGACAAGCAATAGGTAATTGATTATGATTTATTAACCGTTTAATTGAATTTAATACAATTTTGAAATAAGAGCTATTTACTGGAATAAACTGAATACGGATAAACTGAAATCTACCAATTTTCATGATTCCTTCTTGATAGTTAACGTTATATAAGTAAATATGGAAACTTAACAATAATTTGGGTTTAGATAATATTTAAAAAAAAAGAATTTCTCTTACATAACATGTACATTTTAGTTATTCTTATTAAATTTAGCATTGAATACCAAGTAAACTCATAGCTTACTGCTTTTGAGTCCGCTTCCTGGGTAAAACTTTTACTCGTGTTATTTATTTGAAATAAATGCCACCAGTTCGACTTGGGGATCGAATCCGCAACTTTTTGCATAAGCGGCAAACAACTCTTTTGATAAGTGAAATCAAAACCTTATAAAAAGGAGAGATATAATGCAAATTAGCTATTGCATTGGAGAAATACTACATCCACACGTCATGCTTTACATGTTCTAAACAAATGACACGGATTATAATTGAGCAGGACGTAGCCACACTGAGGCAGGAGGTGGCATCTATGTTAAAAATGAATAACATCAAGTTGAAAAATAGAAAAAAGATTTTCCTGAGCAATTTAAATAGTTTTATTTATCGGTTGTAGTCAGTCTTCATATATAATCTAGTACACTATTATTTAATTATTTAACAATTGTATTCTTAAAAATCACACAAACAATGACATAACAATGGAAAATATAGTCTCTTGTAAGCGCCTAAATGTCGTTATATTAGATAACAAGGAAAAGCAAGGAATGCGTTTAAGTACCTGAACACGTTGAAGGGGACCAAGACTCCCATAAGTCAAATGAGAAATAGTCTCCTCGATATCGAATATCTCTGGCTATGGCACCGTTATATTGAACTTTATTTATCAATACTTACTATTTACCTTCTCTGCTGCTATGTCGTTTTTATGAACAGTTTTAGTTTGTCTAAAAATATATAAGGCGTTTTAAAATGTATGTATACAATATTTATTGATATGTGTATATTTATGAGGTTTTATATTATGTTGTCAACGATATTGTTAAATATTTGACTATTTGACTTAAGTTATATATAACATAACATAACATAATTTTATTCAGCATTAAACAAAGGGTTTTTAACCTACAATATAAGAATAATACACCTATTATTTATATTTCATTATGTTTACATTTGTAATTGATGGTTTACAAAATTCAACCCTTTTTTGAAAGGAAGAAACAATAACTTAATTGTGCTTCACTTCCTTTTATGTTAATAATGTTAAAATGGTTTGAACATCAAATGCTGGGTAAAACCAATTTTTGCATTATTTACTTAAAAATATTTCGTATCTCGTTTAAAGAAAGTAATGTTTATCAAGTATCGCTTTTGAAAGTTTGGCAAAAAATGTTTTAAAATATATTTTTTATTTTATCTTTAAAAAATGTAGATTCAGATATTTGATAGATCTAGATAAATCTTTATTAATATAAGACAGCCAGCAAATATATTTTTAGAAACAAGATCAATCAACCATAACTGCCAAAGAATTTAAGATAAACTTTATATATTTTAAAAATATAACTTGTTCACTCGGACTTATATTAAAATCTCAAATCAACTAAACTTTTGTTATATTTTTAACAAACAGATCGCACAGGCCTTAAAGAGTCGGAAAACGTTGAGAAACTTCAAGACGCAATACTTGGCGCTTTTAAACGTTACATTGCTGAGAACAGACCACACCAACCTGTTCACTGGGCCAAGATTCTGATGAAAGTGACAGATCTTAGAACAATATCAACGCGTCACGCAGAGCGTGTTTTGTGGCATCCGATTGGATAACTCCGGTGAAATCCCACCTCTTTTACTAGAAGTGTTCAATGAAGGCCACACAGTTTCATAATGGGCGGGGCTTGCTGCAAAAAAAACGTACTGTCATAATATATATACAACAACAGACTCGAAAACGGATAATAACCTGACAATAGACAATAGACGACTATACTTGGTTGTTTTATTCAAAATATTAGATATATTTTGAGTACATTATTAAAATAATCAATATGACAGGCTACATGTTGTTAAATAATTGGATCATTTGTGACATGTAGCGCTTGTTCATAAACGTTATAAGACGATGAAACAGTGAAACACGCGTATTTATTATGTAAAACCCGGGCTACCTGCAGTATGTTGTGTTATAAAACGTCATTATCCTGATATCTGACGTATAACTAGGAACGATACTCTACGTGACGTCATTATCAATACTCGTACAGCATTACGTGCTGTATCTAATTTTAAAGCATGACGTGTTACGTGATGTTATGACGTGTTCTGGCACGTGACACCATTACCATAGTTGCAGTTAGTGTTTGAACCTTTGTTTGTTTATGTAACATTTAAAAAATGCTGAATTCGTTGAAGTTTGCTTTTAAAAAGCTGATCGATTTAATTCCAGTGCGAAGTATGGAGAAAATGATATGATAAAATCATACAAGATACAAAGTGTGCTATACAGCCATGTACAAGTCCCGAACCTAACAGTGACAACCAACGGAATGTTGAAGATCTTCATAATGTGAAATATATATTGATGGTTTAACGCAACATCGTTCTAGTTCCTTATTTGCTAATATGTAGATAGAACAGTGTTGTGCTGAACCACTGACATTTTTTTTCAATTAGACTAGCTGGAGGAATCCTTGAAAATCCAAATTTGCTATAGAGAATATCTTATATTTTGAACACTTGCTAAAACGAGAAATACTGGCATTATTGTAATTATTTGAGCTTTATGAAGCGACATTTCTCGAAAATTGATTGTAATATGTGTTATTTCTAAAAGTGTTAACCATTCATTTTAAGTGACAATTTCGACTCATTTTAGTCTCTGAACAATATAATCCATAAATAACCATAAATAGGGCTTACTGGTTTTTTTATTCTCAACCATCATACACTAATTCCAGTCTTATTTTCATATATTAACTTTCCAACTCGGCTTTTCCACCTTGAGCGTATATTTAAATGACTTTCGTAAATGTTGACGCAAACAATCGTGTAGACAAAACCTAAATAATGACGTCAGCTTCAATGACCTTGCGTAAAATGCAATCTACACGGGTACTTCCTTGAATTAGACTTTGTTAGTCGTCCAAATCGAGAGATAAAAGGCGGGTGTTTATATTTTTATTATTGATCCTTCTTGAGTTTTACATAGAGTTATTTTTTCTTGTTTTGTTTTTACAAAAATCACTTGCATAATGTATGTGGTTGGATCATTTAAATAGTTTAAAACAAGAGCTTATATTTGTTCAAAGTGTGTAATAATTAGCCAATGCCAATGCTTCAGAGTCGAAAACCGTCGTTTAAACAATTTAACTTTAATATAAATAATTGCCAAAGGCACATCATACGTGTTATAATATTCAGGTGTGTGTAATAAAATTGTCCTATCCTATAACTATTGCATTGCTGCAAATATAATTTGAGGGATGAAAGCGAAAAAAGTGCTTCTTTATTGACATGCACTTAGACCTTTTTTCATTCACCCCTCGAATTGTTATATGATACTTGTCTTTTACCAAAAGGAATATATAAAATGATACGCCTTTAGATAAGTAAATAATGACCACGAAACATCATGTTTAATGTGAAATTAACGAATCCCCACATATATTGTGTGATTAAACCACAAAGTTGTATTGTGTAAACAATAACTGCAAACCGTTTTTAAATCCCACATAAAAACCCTCATTGTGTAACAAAACGCCATAGTTGTCAATCATATGTATTAACTACGTTTGTGAAGCATGTGTAAGAATAATGTGTCAACAATGTTTAAGAAATTATATTGTATTTACCTCTGTAAAAATAGGCAATATACTCTACCAATTTAAAGAAACAATTTGCCACTTAATGTATGTTCGTAAATACTTTTAAATGAGACAAATATAAACATATAGTTTTACATGTGTAAAATTATATTTTATTGTCAACCATGTATTCACAAAACACACTCCTGCCAAATATATGTAAGAAACCATATATGTATGTCAGTCCTTTGTAAGTAGTAACATATCAAAGTTTGCCTTTTTTGTTCAGGATCCACATACGTGTAATGTGGAATAAGAAATCATTTTTTTGTGTAAGAAACCAGCAATTTAGATCCAATATCATATGAAAAGAAATCACAGATTGTATTTTTGTGTAAAACACGTAACGGTTAGTTTTATGTAACAATATTATGTCAGATCAAAAATATTTTTTTGCTCAAACTTTTTGAAATCAAATTTAAGAAAGCAAATATCTCAGAAAAATGCGCGCACATTTTTAAATTTCACTGTGACAGAAATATCATATTCGTTATCACCACACATGCAAATCAACTTCTCTTAAGAAACTACACATATTTGACAGTTCTGTTCTCGAAACCACAAACAAAATAATTGTTTCTGCTGATTTGCTGATGTACCAATTTTCATTTCTTTAAAACACATTTTCCGTTGCATTATTTTTAATATTTTGTAATATCCATTGTTTTACACGCAGTGGAACCAAATAACTAATTAAATAGAATAATAGAATAGCATTTGAAATAAATCGTTTCTGCAAGAAATGTATTGGAATCGACGACACATTAAAAACATAACATTTTTGTCTATCTATATTTCTTCAGCATTCTTTATAGATACAGTCATGCTATAACAATCTGTACTGAACGGCACAGCTAACCCGCCAAGTTTGTATTTTCATCAAATATTGACTTTACTTTTAAACATATTGTATTGCTTTTTGTATAGATTAGTAGCAAAAGGGTTGGGTCGCAAGTTATCCAACGTTATGTTATCCAACATTAAATTCGGCCCTTCCTAACAACCAATTATTTACAAAAAAACTATCAAGATGGCAATATTAAAATATTGAGTAGAATTATTAATTAGTATAAGATATTAACAGACAATTGGCGTATTGATTTTACATAGCCCAATGTTCTTTCTTATTCAAGTCCAATTTTCAAGGAAATGACATTGATACTTCTTGAAAAAAATACATTAAATGTCAGGTATATAAAATGTCAGATGGCGGGTTAACTGTTGTTCTGTTCAGTATATTATGAATTGATGCAATTGTTTACGGTTTGTTGGCATACTGGCGTAACTGCGTATTATGCACAAATATGAGAAGAGAAGGAAAGTGAGGGTGATTGACAACCAATTGACAGAATTACATGCACGGGAAACTGGATGTAATAAGGTTAATACTGTTATGCATATTTGTCATTTACACATAACTTTATTGTGTATGAACTAAATATTTGTATTTTGTCACGTGTTTCCAAATTATTATTTTTTCAAAGATGCCATTGATGGAAGGGATTTCACTTTCCACATTTGTTATATATACTGTATTTCACACGTGTGATGTCACTGTTATTAATATGTACTTTTTACCAATTTCAAACTAAAACATGTTTAAAACCAAACGTATTTATTACTACATTATATAGTATTTCTCACGTTTAATCAAACTAAATATTTGGCTGCTAGTGTTTTACCACTGAATACCTTTGGTTTTAAATGCGTTTGATTGAAAGCTATACAAAAGTCTACCTCAGATGTATTATATGATGTGTCGCGTTAAAGATGTTGTGTAGTGAAAACTATAATTTATCATAAAGATACAAATCCATATCAGGAAATTCCTCAAATACCAAAATTTCTGTACACTTATTAAAAGTCATTTTCGTTTTAGAACAGATCTGAAATCATATTTCTTTAAATAAATAATGGAATTTAAATAATCGTATCAGTTCATAAAGAGTCGTACAGAAAAATGGTTGAATGTTAAAGAAACATATTTTGCTTGAAATGACAACTATAAAATGTGATTTTTTAAAATTATTCTTTCAACAAAATAAATGCTCGCCAGCGAAAGGGAAGAATATAAAAGAAATATTATGTTATTTGGTATTTAGCTAAACGGAAAATCAATAAAAACTAGTTAATGATGAAAATGTTTATAAATAATTATGGTTTCTTTGTATATATTGTTTGTTTTAATTAGGTTCTATTTATTATAGTTGTTTCATTTTATTATCTGTATAAATATAAGGTCACGATGAATGTAAGAATACTGATTGATACATGGAAAATACTGTGAAGAATGTCTTGGTGTATGTTTTATGATTTATGGTAGTGTATAAAAGTGAATTGTTTGTCATTTAGTTTATATAATTTAAATACAAATGTATACTAGTTTAAATATGTTCAGTAAATGTGTATGATTTATTGAAAAAATGGTATCATGTAAGTTTTATCGTTCATTTAAAGTATATTTGATGTTTGAAACACATTGTAGTTTTATTTAAACAAAGCTAAAACTTTATTGTATGGTCCAAGCAATGCTACTACATGCGTGTACTATTATCAAAACAAATATCTTAGTGCTCTGGTTTTTTATTTATCATTCTATTTATTTACATTTAGGTCATGATTTTGTTATGTACGGATAAAAGTACTGGATTAGAAAATGTTTGGATGTGAAACAAGGAGCAATTTTAATACCATTACTGTTTATTCCATTTAAAAATCCACGGAGCACGAGTAATTTATCAAAATTTAAATCAGATGAAAATAGAGAAGCATTTCAATTGTCAACTCGTTGGCACATTGTACAATTCTAAAATAAATAATTGTTTTATATATTTCTTATTAACGTGTATACATGTGTGTTTGTGTCTGTATGCGTGTACATGTATCTGTTTGTTCAAGAATATTCTCAAATTATATAACTTACCATATAAACTTGCATTTTCTAGTTCACAAAATTAAGAAAATATTTTTTTGTGATTCAGTACGTTTCTTAACAAAATATATTCTGTGCTAAATGTATATCATTGGTTTAATACTTTAAATTGACATGTTTGTGTTAGTATTGCATCATATATCACTTGTAATTGAATAACTAATAAAGTATGCCAAAGAAAACTTTAATTGAAGATTACATATAAACGTGGCAATTGATAATTTAAATAAGTGTTTTGAGGAAAAAACACATTACGTCAAAGGCATGCGTTTATCTACTCATTTTAACTATACATAACAAATAATGATAAACAGTTTTAACATGAACGTCTGTCAAATAAATCGGTACTGCCGACATTTTTATTTTAATAATATGTGTTACATTGTTACTGTCTTAAACTTTCTTAAGTCACATAATGTTTATTTAGTCTTATAATGTGAGATTTCACACAACATTCGGAAACTAGTTTGCATACATGCAGTGTATTGTATACATGTTTTCTATTCATAACAGAGTATAGTGCTTACGAATGTTAGTAGAAGATCGACATATTTAGGTGATTATACTGTGCAATTGGCGCCCTCGAAATAGATATAATTTTGTTTTAATAAGAAGAATTAGATACTATTCTTTCTGAAATGGCGAAAAAGCATTTATACTTTTTAAGATTTTAAATCTGTTTTTTAAGGATTTCTTTGAGTATACATTAACGTTTTACAAAAAAAACGCAGATAATATTCAATGTGTTTTCCGCTTGAACAATGGTTTGTTATGAAAGATTATGATTTAATTTCTTTTGCTTAAGAAATACTATTTTTCTAAAACTTTAATTGTGTCTGAAATTATTTTGTGCAATTCAGGAACATTGTGTAACACCATTTCCCTTTGTACTTAAAAAGGGACTATAATTTTTTAAAATCTTAAATTGTGTATAAATATATATATTGTGGCATTCGGATACACTGTATAACAACTTTTCCTTAAGTCTGATCTTTCGAAAACTTGGTACATCAGCATGGTTAGTGCTTCGGATGATAGTATTTATAATTGTTATTTCCTTCCCTTGTAATATAGCATCCGTTTTTCATAGATGAATTCGTAATATAACAATTGATGTAAATTATAAGAGACTTTTCCTCTAAATGTTCATTATCTAATTGGTTCACCTAACCCTTCCGTCTATATCTAAACCTTGTAAATATTAAAACATCATTTACTCTTACTTAATGATGGATTTTTGCTGGTACTACTGTGGATGATTCTGGATTATTTTGTATTTGATTACATTAAAAATCATTTTCTTATTAGTCTGTAGAACAGAACCATCTCTCCCGATTTGGTCAGTTTAAAAGCAATGTTGGGAAAGCCGCAGTTAGCACGTTGATTGGTCAGTTGCTTCAGCTAAATGTTTGACTGACGTCACAGATTAGTAAGCGTTCAATTGCTATGAATTGTGGGACATTCATAAAATTCCCTGCTTTTTTATTGATTAATACCTGATTATATTCAAAGGTTAGTAATCAGGAACTGGTTTCATCAAACATCTAAGTTGTGATTTTTCTCAACCTAAAATTAAATTACCTCCCGCTTGGATTGCAATCATAACAAATCCTTACTCATTGATAAAGGAGAATATGCAAAATGGAGAATGTAAACGAAAGTAAATTATAACGTTTATTTCATAACATATTAACTGACCCCCTGTGATTGAAGATCTTGCAAATATTTACTCATCTGTAAAGGAAAATATACAAAAATGATGAATGTAAATGAAGTTATAGCATTTTAGAGATTTGAGTTGAGGACACTCTCTTGTTGAGATATTTAATGAAAGTAGGGCCAGTAAAAATAATACACATACATTGCATGCTTATTTTGCTTAGTGTCTTACCGAATTGTATATGACAGTTTTATACTATCTTGAATATACTTGGTTTATTAAGAAATACACCACGTGCTCCTAATAGTAAGGGTTGATTAATATATATCCAGTACTATAAGAAATGTAAATTTTAAGAATAGTTAATCAAATGAGGAATTATCATATCAACTTCACAAAAAGATATCAATCTTTGATGCTATATTAATATAACTGTATAAGAAATGATCATGTATACATGATTTTACTGTATGACTTTGTACCAATTCATAGGGCATATGTTTTATCCATTGATATAAAAATGGCATTTACTTTTAAAGGATAAACATTTGGTTCGGACATAATTTAAATGTTTTAAGGTCATTTTTTTTATAAATAACCACGTTCACCATACTTTTTGTCTTTTGTGTAATTGCTTAACGTGTAAATGCGCCATTTGGAACGCTAAAATTGTTTTGTGTAGTGTAGTGCTTTTTGTCTTTTGTGTAATTGCTTAACGTGTAAATGCGCCATTTGAAACGCTAAAATTAATTTGTGTAGGGTAGTGCTTTTTGTCTTTTGTGTAATTGCTTTATGTGTAAATGCGCCATTTGAAACGTTAAGGTTGTTTTGTGTAGTGTAGTGCTTTTTGTCTTTACGTGTAAATGCACTAAAAATGTGTTTACTAGTGCTTTATCTGTGTGCTGTTGTTTAATTGTGTTCGTGCACTATTATTTAATCAGTTCTCAACCTTCAAGCTATTGCCTTTTCGTCTTCTAATATTGTAAATTTCGTTAATAAATGTAAATGCAGTCTACCACTTCTGTAATAAAAATATGTTCAATGGATTTTGACTTTAGCTTTAAACATACTGATTACATAAGAAAATGTTATATAATGTGTTGCTTTTTACTTTATTTGAAAAACGTTTTATGCTCTGTGAACTTGTTTTTGTGTCAAGATTAATACTGCTTTTTTTATCTTGAATTTATATAACCTTGTGCTGTTTAAACATAACAGCTAGAAGTAGAACTGTACAAGTATTCAATGCTATTATTGTATGAATATTTCATAACAATAACATAATAAATAAAAATGATACATTACTGTAAAGAGCATCACCCTCAGTTCGAAAAGAACATTAACATAAATAGAATAAATATCAGATCATGCCATTAAGCTATTTCAATCTCTTATAACGCAATCAGGAAACGCATGAAACAATGGAAGGGTGTTTCCCTGCGACTCATTAGATATTCTGTTATCCAATAATGATATATTTTTCGTCATTAATTTTCTTAAATTCATCTTTAAAATAAGTTTCCGTCCAAAAGAATGCGTTTTCTATGGAATTTGAATGGTAATTTCAATTTTTTATGACTATTTAATTTGGGGTTACATATTTTAATGCTATACAACTTCATGGTTGTATGTATGCTTTTCATAAAATTGTCATAAGACCTTCCCCATTAAATGCAGTATTCAAACCAATAAAACTTATATCTATCTCACAATTTGCAGGAAAGATATAATAAGAAATTTAGACGACCAATTAGAAAATTGGTAAAGTGTATGTGTATGTTTAAGTATAATTTGTGTAAATGAAAACGGAATAATTGTCACGGTTGTAAATGCCTGTATTGTTCTGTACTGTTTTGACACAAGAGTAACACGGGTGTTTTCTTAAATTATGTATATGTGTATGTGACTTATTTCTTACTTGAAATGGTATTGACTGGTCAGTATATATACCATAACGTACACTATACGTCTCACTACACAGTTACGCCCCCTTTTCCCATGGTTACATGATTCTTATGCTTAAAAATAGGCATATGTACTTTGGTTATGAAATATTTTAAAAATGGTTCATAATGGTTGTGATTTCTTGCTGCAGATGAGTTAGTATAGCATATACTTCAATAAGACATCACTTGGTGTTAAAAATGTGACTTTTATTTGATTTCAGCATATGCATGTATTTATGAGCATTTGAGGACTTCTTTTTTTCAAAAAATCTCAGGGTGTCATAGCACCTTTTTTAAAAAGACACGGTGGTAAACTTACCAGTTATTGTGCATTTTTATATGGGTATATATTCCTGCTACGATATTTTTTTTAAATTGTATGTGGAATTCTCTTTTTACCATTGAAAACCTAGACCTTATTTTATATAGAACAAAGAACACATTTTTACTGTGTAGTGAGACCTATAGTATTTGTTAAAACAAAGTTCTTCAACGGAACACATTGCCGCTATCAACTACTTCACACAATTTCCTTACAAGTCGTCATTTACTTAAGTAAATAGATTGTATTACACCCTTGACTTACTTACATTACAACCTTGACTTTACTTACATTACACCCTTGACTCACTTACCATTACACCCATGACTACTACATGACACCTTTATATTAATTACACTACATCCTGGGTTTACTTACAATACACCATTGGTTTACTTACTACACCCTTGGTTAACTTACATTACACCAATTGCTTATTAACATTACACCCTTGGCTTACTTGTCTTACTTATAATGCACCATTTTTTAACTTACAGTATAGTCTTTCAGTCGACTTCGACTCCGTTACAAGTTTCGTTTTAACAGTTACTGCCACTATTTTGAACATGCTGAGAAGTTAAGTCGTGAATCGTGTGTATATATATGTATATTTCTATATTGCGTGTCATATAATTATATACATTAACAGACACTACCTGAAATCGATTAGATTTTTTTAAAGTTGTACATTACAGTTGCAAGGTTGTTTTGCTATTTTTACCATTTCTATCTTTGTGTTCATGTTTGCATTTTTAAATGTGTAGATTTAAATAGCTATCAAATTGCGTAATTGGAAACCATGATAGTGTGGAATTAGCCGTTTGAATGTGTGAGTGTTGGAATTGCACGCGTGATTTAATGTAGATTGGCGTATATGTAGGATAACCGATGGGTCTAGAATATCCTAAAAGATTCGTGTTTTTGTTCAAAGTGTTCTATTAGTTCTTCAATGTTATATGTGTAAATATGTTTAATTGTTTATAGTTTCAAAAATAGCTATACTGGTCATTTTTGTTTTAAAACACTATACATAAATAATGTAACAATAAAAGAAATATAATTTATTTTTGTGTTCTTGTTTTATAGAACTTTAACCTTTTACAGCCGGTTACTTTATCATGGTGGTGAATCCAAGTGACATTATTCTATGGAGTGTATCTGAGGAAATATGCGTCCGTCTTTATTTCGCAAATTTTCATGTAATATTAAGAAAGTTATCTTCAAAAATGTTACCTGAAACGAGTACCTTTTCTTCGAATTTTAGCGTCACTTCATCGCATGAAGTTTCCACAGTGTTTATGTCACAACATTATCTTTAACGAGAAAAATATGCCGAAATGTTGTAATAAAAATGTTTCTAAAACTTCAAAATGTTGAAAGTTTATAACTTATTGGTCGTTGACTGTTTGCAATATTAAATTTTAAAACAGTTTATGACATAACCTTCAACCACTACAGTTAACTTAAGAACATCCGGTCCAATGTCTCAGCTTTTCTGGTCACACTGTGGCACATGTTCGTCGTCCGTTTTGATTTTTTTAACAAAAGCATCTTTGAAACTACAAATATTTAGCCATTTTCAGCTGATACTCATTTATATTAAATTGTCTTATGCCCCAGGCAACAGGCACACTGTGACCCCAAGGTCATTATTCAAATAACATTGATACAGGAATTTGGGCTTCTATTTTATAAATGAGCTTAATTTCATGAATATTCTACAATGTATATATAAAGAGTTTTAAAGCAAATGCACACACGTAAGTAATGCTTTGGTCAAGGTATATGAGAGATAGGACCTAGGCCCTCTCAATTTGAAATGCTGTCTTGTGATTGACTATGTTTTTCGAATAATTACTTTTACACATATTTTCACAAGAACCCTCCAAACCCATCTAACGGTCAAAGTTCATTGATATAAAAAAGATAAAAGAAACAGTAAAATAAGAAATGACGCTTAGAGTAGATCTATATTAAAATGCAAACCGTTTTCCGTAATCTGGTGGTTAACGCACCCAACTCGAAAGTTGGAGGTCGAAGGTTAAAATCCCGGTTTAAAGCGCTTGGTTTCTTTTCTGATGCGGCAGGTTACTCACCCAGTAGCTAGTTAAAATGAAGGGTACCCGAATGTCTAACAAGCCTGACGCCTGGCAATGTAGTAACTGTTGACAATATAAAAGTGATTCGTAAGCCAAGTGTAGCCCTTCCAATAAACACACATTTTAGCACTTTACTTAAACAGTTGATTGATGTAGATGGTGTGATTTTTTTTAAATATTTCAAGATGGAGTTTGGCTTAACATTCTGCCATGTATGTGAGACTATTAGATAAGGTTGTAATTGATTTTTGTGAGTTCATTCACAGGTGTTCACTGACGAACAAGGCTGCTTCTTCTAAAGTGTCTATCTTACCCAATATGACGACCGTTTTCAATAATAAGATTACTTTTTTACATTGATAGAAATCCATTGATCATGGAAAAATGTCCATGATACGACCAGCTGGTACATTTCAATCTATTGGGGCGAATGTGACATATCGCTTTTTGCACTTTTATTGTAAAAAGTATATTATAACGACAATACAAGTGGCACACCTAAACCATACATTGTGTTGTCTTATTCCCTTTATTTACCAAATAAAGAAAATAAAATTAATTATTTTCGTTTTGAACAAAGCTAATAAGGAAATGAAACTTATTCTTAAATATTAGTTTTACTACCAAAACGTTGCTTTTTTGCTAATTCCAACGATAAACAAGTTATACTTTATTTCGTTTGTTTTACGTGTTAATGGTTACATTTTTCTTTTTTAATGGCCGGGTCCGATTAGGCTCAGTCGGTTACGCGCCTGACTATCAATCCAGAGGTCGTGAGTTCGAATCCCCGTCCGGCAACAGTCCTCCGTGATGACTGATATACGACATTGTGTCTCATGATCATTCGTCTTTCACCACTGATTCAAGTGGGAAAGTTATCAGTTACTTTCAGAGATGGGGTGTGCTCGAGTACTGGTTAATCCCAGGAAACAGTGGTTAGGTTAACTGATCGTTTGTTAGCCCTCGATGGCATAAAATGACGTTCAATATTCAATCAATTTATCTTTTCCAATGTAAATAGATTATGTTTCATTGATACAAATGGTGTGCATGTATATATTTATTATATATTTACTTAAAACATACAGTCAAACCTGTGTTAGCGGTCACCTTTATTAAGCAACCATATTTGCTATTTTCCATTTCTATGATCTCAAAGAAATTTAACCTGTATTATTAAGAAACAACCTTTGTTAAAGGATCACTTTTGCTCCTTCCCTTTACTGGATGCTTCAGAGAGGTTTGATCGTATATAATGTTACATGTGTATATTAATTAGCGTTCATATTATAGATTAAAAGATGAATGTGTCGCTTAAACGAGGTTGAGCTTCATTCATTTTCTAGGTAAGACTTTATTAAAACAAATATTTTAAATAATTTTAAAGGGAGTATATCTGGGGAAAAAACTTTTTACTACGTGTAAACCTGTATAAACGATCAACTGAAATAAAAATGGAATCAAATGGTTCATTTAATATGTCACAAAATTTTAAGCAGGACATCTATTTTAGTCTTTCCTAGGCCCGTAGCCAAGTTGGAAAACTTTTTTTCAATATATTAATTGGGCATGTTAAAATAGAAATCCGTTTGGAAATACGGGGTCAGTGAGTAGAATAGTCTGATATGTTGGGGGAAATGTAATTTTTTAAAAAAAAAATCCGGATATATTCCCTTTAAACTGTAACGAAAAATAAAGTATAAAAACCGTCTACAGTTTTGATTATTAGATATTCTCTCTCCATAGCTACACACATGACCTTACAATACTAGATAACCTTGACGTAGTTATGCCATGCGGCACCTCAGGTTACGTTGACGTAATAAATAGTTTATTACCAAAATGAAGGGTATACTGATGTAACCTTGGACCAAAAATTCCCATTTTTTCAGTTAAGGCGTTATATAATATTTTGACACTTGATAAAAGAAACCGTTTTATTATCGGATGTCGGAGAAAGTATTGTGTAACCAGTCCGTGTATTAATGCGCCAAACGCTGAAGTTATCTACTTCTTATCAGGAAATGGCAATTTATTTAATTCGGTTAATGACAACATACACTATTACAATTCAAACAGGAAAAAACGGGAAATGGCCGTATGCAATGTTGAGAGAACTTGTTGCCAGATTTTTTCCCCTATTATCGTATGTTATTTATATGCACACTATACGGTGTAAAATATGTATATATGGCAACAACTTTGTTTTAAACGAAAACTAACATTGAACAAGTTAGTGCGAAAAATGTAGTGACCTATTTATTTTTATTCAAAACTTTATATACAAATGCAATTTGAATATCTTTTTTTTTATTTTCGAATCGATTTAAATGTATTTTAATTACTTCGATTGTGAAACACTTTCTTACAACTTAGACATGTAATGCTCGAAATCTACGTAGGTTCAACCAGTACTAAGCATACAGTCAAACCTGTGTAAGCAGGACTCTCTATCAAGCAGCCATTTGTCTTAAGCAGCCACATTTATTATTTCCTATTTATATGCTTTCAGAATTAATTAAACTGTATTAAACAATAACCTGTCTTGAAAGGCCATTTTTGCGCCTTCCCTTGACTGGCTGCTTAAGACAGGTTTGATTGTATATGCATATTTTGTGCTCTACCACTGGGCTAGGCGCTTATCGTTACGATAACTGTGTCTATTACTATTTTAAAGATAAAACACGTAAACCGTGACAAAATATGTTATTTTCATTAATTTTCCTTAAACAATGCTGATTTCTTGCAAAAAACAGTGCATAGTTAAAACGTGCGTCTTTATACGGATCTTCGTTTTATTTGTTATATTAGATGAGTTTCAACAACTTTCCGTTTCAGGAAGGCAGTATATTTCTAATAATGTTACTGGATCAAGGAGATTCAATTTTACTCTTTGAAAGATTCTTACTTTTGACATAAGTCACAAAATTCAAATAATCTCAAAGACAAGGTCACGTTGTCAATACATTGCATTTCTGAGTCATGTTGTCAATACATTCCTTTTTGTTAAACAAACTGTCAGATTATGATTTTCCTTGTATCTGCAGATACCATGAAACATACAATAGGTAATAATTGTTTTTGCCTTATAAGTTTTGTCATTGTGAACATTTAGTGTTTTGTGCAGTTGAACTTCGAACTCTCAACCTATTTTACTTGAAACCATTTTCTTTCTACCAAATAGTTTTTGTTAATTTCTTCTGTGATGGTTGTAATTATATTGCTCATGAAGAATGGAATCTAATTTCAGCCCTTATGTGCTCACCTTATTTCAATAAACAGTGGTAATTGTCTCATGTACAACTTTCATAACTCGGTAAGACTTGGGATGGCATAAAGAAAAAGGCGTTTATTTGTTGTTATAGATATTGAATAAAACACATGATTTTATACTGAAGAGAATGTCTTTTCTTATTAAAGTAAGTTGTTTTATTGTATTGTATGTCTCATATTGTTTCTAAGTAGAGGCTGAAGCATTATTTGATATTCTGATACAAATGCAAGATAAAAGCTGAATTTTTACATGAAATTGTCTCCCTTGAAATTTGGTACCAATGTCATTAAACAGTGTGTTGTGAACAAAGTAGACGGTAAAAGTTTTTCTTTTTTTCATATTTTATCCTTTAACAATGGTAGAAAATTTGTATTTGGATTTTATATTGTGAAAATGTATAGAAAGGGTAGGAAATTCAATCAAAAACATTGTATATTTGGACTTTACATAAAAAAGGCACAAACTGCAGGGTCAATATTTTCACATATTGCATAGAATTTTTTGTGTGTGTGAAGAATTGTCAAAAATGAGTAATGCAAGATAAAAAGTAAAGTCATATGAACTCAACAAGGTATATAACACCAATTTATTCCTCAATTTGGTAAAATGACACAAGATTTAGTGTAGCTAGGTATTTGCTCATTGAGGGTCTTCTTGGAAAAGTGGGGGTGTCGACTTCAAATGCACATTTCTCAAGTTTTGATCGGTAAATTTTAATTAAAGTTTATATTTGTGTGTCTTAATGGATGCTTAACAAGAAATCATCAAGTATGTGACCATTTCCAAACATGAGTTTTAGGGTCCGTAAACCTTAATAACTAATTAGTGTTTACTTTGTGAAGTGAAGATTGCACAGAATAAAAAAAAGACATGTTGCAAATATACGGAGTGAGTGTTAATTTGTTTATGGAATGTTGATGGACTTACTAGGAGTTCGATTGAAATGACATTGTAAGTACATGTAGTAATTCTCGAAATGGCTTTGTATTTTTATACGACTTAGGGACATGACGTGACCAAACTGTTCATGCCAAGTTTTGTTTGGATTGAAACACTAAAAGGCATATTTCTAATTGCGTCCTATTACTTTTGGGACATACCTCGTAATAGTCACTTTAGCTTCAGTGAGTATGTTTCACATATTTAACTACAAATTTAAACATCCTTATTCCATAAACAATCTGTGGTGGTATTGTTTTAAACTACAAATAATAGTTCAAAGAAAAGCGGTATTGAGGTAGTAAAAGGTCGGTTAGGTACCAAATCACCGGTAACACCACACGCCGAACAGAGGCTTTCCTGATACTCTGTTTCATTTTCTAAAAGTTTTAAATCAACATTAGTAAAAGTACTTTTGTATCTTCCTTAATACAAATAAGTTTTACAAACATATACGTCATATTTTTAAATTCAAAGAATCATGCATGTCTCTGAAATAGTGAGCGCTACTTTCAAAATGCGTTAAAAAAGTTGGAAAATTCGATTGGAAGTGATTTCTAATTGTTTCTTATCATTTCCCATAGGAAGTATTAATGTTTTAGGCTTGCATTGTGTGATTTGTAATGCTTCTTGACTTCACTCTATTTTCCTGATAAGTGGACAAAGATGGTAATTATCGCTTTATAAAAAAGGTGGTGTCAGCAGTGTCAATGATTACCGAGACATAACCTTGGGAAGTAGTTTATCTAAATTGTGTGACCACCATGCTCAATAAAAGGGCTGAAAAGTTTTGTTGTAACAATGGAACAATTTCAGATTCGCAATTCGAATTTCGGACAGGACGGTCAACAGCTGATGCCATATTTGTGTAAATGTCAATTAAGAAATATTTATATGATGATATGAAGCGTTGTAATAATACACGTAGAAAATCTAATTTTGTATTAACTGGGTATAAGGATTAAACTTGTCTATTAAAGGCTTTTATTTTGCAGAAGAATAAATTATGTGTTAAATGGTTTAATAGTTTTGTTGATACAAAGGGAAGTAATCTCTCCTATACTTTTTCTATATTAAACCTTAATTACCTCCCTTACCTGACGGTATAGCAAAATTATTACCCTAAGGGAAATTAGAGCTTTGTAAATTGTTTAGTCATATTTTTTTATTTGAAATGCTAAAAATATCCATGATATCACCAGCTGGTACATTTCATCCTATTGTGGCGAATATGATAGATCGCTTTGTGCACTTTTATTGTAAAAATATGTTATAACGACAATGCAAACTGCACTCCTAAACCATACATTGTGTTGTCTTATCCATTGATTTACCTAATAAAGAAAATGAATGAATTATTTTCGTTTGAACAAAGCTAATTAGAAATTACTACAAAACTTGGTTTTTTTTGCTAACACAAAAGATAAACAAATTATACTTTCTTTCGTTTGTTTTAAGAACAATTTCCGATGCGCGATTCGAATTTCGGACAGGACGGCCAACAGTTGATGCCATATTTGTGTAAATGTCAATAATTCAGAAATATTCATATGGTGCTATATGTCTATACGTTGACATGATGAAGCGTTTTAATAGTACTCGTAGAAAATTTAATTTTGTATTAACTGGGTATAAGGATTAAACGTTTTTACTAAGGCTTTTATTTTGAAGAAGAATAAATCATGTGTAAAATGGTGTAAAAGTTTTGTTGAGACAAAGGGAAGTAATATCTCCTATTCTTTTTCTATAGTAAAGTTCAATTACCTCCCTTGCATGACGGCAGCAACGTTATTTCGCTAAGGGCTTGGAGCTAAGAGCTTTGTAAATTGTTTAGTCATATTTTTTTATTTGAAAATGCTTAAAATGATCATGTTTATTCTACAGATGAGAAGAATGGAAAATTGTCGTGGGTTATGCCAAGTTTGGCTGACATTGGATGCTGTTGCATGAACATTCTCAAGATGCATAGTGATACTTGTCAGACGTGAAGGGGTGTCATCAAACTTGTTTGTCCAACTTAAGTAATCATTTTAGATGCACATTTACAAATTGTATGATGTATATATATATGGATATAATTATTTGTGGACAACCAGACTTTAATGTACAGACCAGACTACAGCGAGCGCGCCTAGCTACATTGCAAACCATAGACACAATATCAAGGCATCTGCCAAACCATAAATATAATGTAACCATGACTTTTATACTATGAATTTACATTCAACACATCTAGACTGGACGGACAATTTACATACATGAACTGATAACTTTATATAAGTAGGTCAAGTTAAGAATTCGTCAATATTCTGGCACCGTCAGTTTTCTGAGACCGTCAGTATTCCGGTTCCATCAATATTCCAGCTCCGTCAGTATTCCAGTTCTGTCAGTATTCCGGTTCCGTCAGTATTCCGGCTCCATCAACATTCCGGCTCCGTCTGCATTCCGGCTACGTCAGTTTTCCAGCTCCGTCAGTATTTCAGCTCCGTCAGCATTCCGGTTTCATCAATATTCCAGCTCCGTCAGTATTCTGACTCCGCAAGTATTCTAGTTCTGTCAGCATTCCAGCTCCGCCAGCTTTCCGGCTTCGTCAATATATCAGCTCCAACAGTATTCCAACACTGTCGGTATTCCGGCTCCGTCAGTATTCCTGCTCCATCAACATTCCAGCTCCATCTGCCTTCCGAATCCGTCAACATTTGATTCCGTCAGCATTCAGGATATGTCAGTATCCGGCTCTGTCAGAATTCTGGCTCATCCAGTATTCCGGCTTGTTCAGTATTCCAGCTTCGCCTGCATTGCAGCTCAGTCAGAACTCCGGTTTCACCAGCATTCTGACTCGGTCAGTATTCCGGTTCCATTAGCATTCCAGCTCCATCAAGAGTCCAGCTCCATCAGCATTCCGGCTCCATCAATGTTCCAGCTCCGCCAGTTTTACGGCTCCCCCAGCATTCCGGCTCCGTCAGTATTTCGGCTCCATCAGTATTCCGGCTAAATCAGTATTCCGGCTCCGTCAGCATTCCGGCGCCATCAGCATTCCGGCTCCGTCAGTATTAAGGCTCCATCAGCATTATTGTTATGTGTTGAAAGGGATGTTAATCAAAATATGAAAATACAGTTGTTTTGTAAATGTAATGAAACGGCATTAGGCAGATGCACAAATGAGCTGTCAATACTGAAAATCGCGTCGACTTAGATAATAAAAGCTGTTTATTTTTTGTTTTTTTTTGTTTTTTTTCTATTCTTTATGCAATTGATATGCGGTAAAGGACACCGTACCTGGCCACCAGAATACTACAGCTAGGTGATGTAAGAACTAATGTACCAAGCTTACTTACTTCCCAAAACATAGAAAGTTTACAAAAAGAAGCCTACTTCCGCACCAAAGTCATAGAATGAGCACGTATTTTTTTATCAAACTATTATACATTTGAGACATAAAAATATCAATAACACTCAAATATTATGTAATACAAATTGTTCATTAAGTAAAAAAATAACAATTAAGAAATCCAAAGGGAACGACCGCAGGAAGCGACCAGGACTTAGTGTTAAACGTCATTTGGCTGAGTTTATGTCACTCTGGGTGGACCTACGATGATTGATGTTTGAATGCCCACCCGTTGCTAAGGTCGTTTCGAAGCAGTCTTCCTAAGCATAGCTCACGAAACTTTATAGCGTGTGCATGACTTGTTCATAATTGAATCAAAGGCGGAGTCTGTGCAATGTCATTCACGCATGCGCAGTGATGGCGAACTTCTTAATTATTAAGAACAAACTTTTGTAAGCTGTTTTAACAAATACATAGAGCGACAAAATTTAGAAAATTGGAGCGATTCTATCGGTTGTCAAATGAAGTTGAATACTAAAAAAACATGCGCATGCATAGAAAACAAGAGCTGGCAGTCTACCAAAGAATACCAGTATGGCTATACATGTATATACGTTTGATTCAATAAATAACTCGTATAATTGTAATATTTAGCATAATTATGACTATCTGGATTATATCTGGTGTGAAGTTACCTTGCACATATTTAAACTCGCCATTATTGCCGTTATTTTCATTGACATAATCCGTGGAATAACGTAAATGGTTAAGTATATCTTGATTTGTTATATCCGTTAACCCTCGGAAATTTCAAGGCATCATCAATTACAACCGTGTACGCTTTTAATTAAACTTAGATTTATACCTCTGATCGTGTTATATTCCTATATATATATGCGGATTTTCGCTAGGGCGAGACGAGTTAGGATCCCGTAAGACGATTTTTGTCCACTATGATTTCGCTAGCAACACTGTTTTATTTCTTACAATGCTCCATCGATGGATTTTCATATAAAAAAATAGATTCCAACAAACTGCAAAACAATATTTGTCCACATGTATAATCATGTATATCTTTGCACATGTCTTGCGACCGTTTTAAGTAAGAGCTCGTTTATATATTTAACAAACTCTCATTTACACAAATTCTAGGCATTTTAACAAAGATGTAAGTTAGCCAGCACCATTTCGAACCTCATACAATGTTCAATATTGCCAAGCATGGAAGAGTCAAGAGACGTGCAGCACGCTGGATTGTTGATGACTATTCCAATTACTCCGGTAACACCGACATGTTAGAAAGACTGGGTTGGAGACCCCTTAGAGCAGCGCCGGACAGATGTGCGTCTATGCCTCCTTTATAATAGTGTACATGAGTTGGTCGCTATCTTTATACCATATTACTTTGAAGCTAACCACACAGTAGCAAGGTATTATCGCCCAATATCTTTCAAACAAAATCCAAATAGGGTTGACTACAACAAATGTTCTTTCTTCCCTCTTACTATAGTACAATGAAACTCGCTCCTGTCTTCAAATCATTAGCCATCTCTAGCACACTAAATAAGCATTTAAGATTGTTTTTATCCTTCTTTTATCTTGTAGAACTAAAACAACACATTTTACAGTAGTATAACTCTTGTCTTATTTTTTTACTTTTTTTCTTTCTATTAATTTATATTTATTAATGATAATGATTTGCTTTTTATCCATTTTAACAATTATTTTATTTTTAAAGCATTTATAGCGCATCCTGTTACAGACTCGTGTTATACATGACTACAAACTGACCAATCGACGCAGTTCTTACAATAAATAATCACACCTGTTATGACTACAAAACTGACCAATCGACACTGTTCTTGTAACAAATTATCACACGTGTTATACATGACTACAAATCTGACCAATCGACACTGTTCTTACAACAAATTATCACACGAGTTATACATGACTACAAACTGACCAATCGACACTGTTCTTACAACACATAATCATTAAAGAAACAATTATGTTTTCAAGAGTATAACTTATAATACTGTCAAACCTGTGTTAGCGGTCACCTATATTTAGCAGCCATTTGTCTTAAGTAGCCACATTTTCTATTTCACATCTATATCATTTCAAAGCAAATAACCTGTATTAAGCAAAAACCTGTCTTTTAATGTCACTTTTGATCCTTCCCTCGACTGGCTGTTTAAGACAGGTTTCTAATAAGGTAGCTTCTGTAATAAGTGTTGAAATATTAAACAACCTCTGTTGACTTAATAGTCAGCATAAGAGATTGGAATTTTTTTAATGCGGTTATTGTTTAAACTTATTTAGATTACATCGATTGTAAAACAATTTCTTGCAACTTAGACAAATCACACTCAATTTTAGTCTTCCTGTGTAGAAATGGTACTAAGCATATGTGGATCAATTGTTTTGCTCCTGAATACGACATACACTGCAGTGGTGGAGGTTCAAACTCACGATCCACAAATCCGGAGTTCGATGCTCCACCACTTGATCACGCGCTACACGCGGGTATTCATTATGACGGATATAATATACAGTGAAAAACAAATTTTAATTCAGATTCAACAGTATTTTTGATCACACAATTCGCATAGTCTGTTGGAACGATCAAAACCATTATAGCTTCCAATCTTAATTTCAATAGAAAGTGCGTCGAGTCCGGTTAGTTCAGTCGGTAGCGCATCTGACTATCAATCCACGGTGAGCGAGTTCGAATCCCACGTACAGCCACTGTTTTGGCGATGATTAATATACGACATATCCTTCACTGCTTGCCTCACATCGCTGATTTAAATAGGGGCAGTTATCAATTACAGGAAATGCATGTGCTCGAATACTGGTTAACATTCCAGAATCCGAGAAAAACTTATAATCTGTTAGCCCTCATTGTCATAACATGACGCTAAATATTCAATATATCAGTTACCCTCAAAAACAAGAGAATTATAGATTTTAAGCAAAACG